>LR738712.1:795882394-795935934 GCA_902687465.1 Secale cereale | reverse complement strand
TTCTGTATATGTTGGGGTAATTGTCCATCTAGCACTCCCCCCCCCCCCAATTCTTTTTTCATTGAACTTCACCATCAATTTGGCCCTAGCACACCTTCAACCATTGTTTTAATGGGTTTGCCCCTAATATCCAATATCATCCTATTGAACACCTCACTAATGTTGTTCACTACTAGGTCAGTTTTACAGTTGGTGTCCATAGCATATCTAGCCCATGTTTCTACAGGAATACCATTCAGCCAAGCCCAAGCCTCCTCACTTTCCTTTCTAATTTCTCCCATTGCTTCATCAAACCCATGCTTAGTGTAAGAATAAGCTGCTGCATCCATATATTGCTTAAGTTCATCTCCTCTAAAGCCAGCACTTTGGAAATTTGCATAAATATGCCTTAAACAATATCTTTGAGGGCAATTTGGAAATACTTGGTCAATTGCATTAAGCAGGCCCTAGTGACACACATCAAAAATCCTAATTAAGTTTGGTAGAACTATATGTGCAACAACTAATAAATAAAGCATCTAAATTAATGTGCCAAGGAAATTACCTTCTGCCTGTCTGAAATTATTGTGTAATTTCCAAATTGTCCAGATTCTCCCCCAAGAACTATCTTCAGTTGAGTTAAAAACCAGCACCAGGTAGGGGTGTCCTCCTTCTCAACTACTCCAAAGGCTAAAGGATATATATTATTGTTTCCATCTCTGCCAGTAGCAGCTAAGATTTGTTGACCTGTGTTTAACTTCACAAAACACCCATCAAGACCTGAAAAAGTGAAACCAAAAAGATGAAACAAAGAAATGAAACATACCAATGAATCATAATATTTTGGTGCACAAAAAACATACCAATGAAAGGTCTACATCCTTTAAGAAAACCCTCTCTTTGTGCTGCTAGACAAATGAAAAGTCTATGAAATCTTGGATTTTTGCTTGGATGTTCTTTCACCACTCTAGTTGTCACAATGCATCTGCTCCCAGGATTTGTGTCCAAAACAGCTTGAAGATAGTCTCTAATCCTAGTGTATTGTGCTTCCTGGTCACCCTGCACAACACTCAGAGCTTGCTGCCTTCCCCTGTAAGCCTTCATCTTTCCAACCTCCACACCATACTTCTCCTTTGCCTTGTCTATGACAGTCTCAATACGTGCTCTAGGATCTGTCCTGAAGCTGTCTTCAACTGCTTTGGCCACAAACCTAGCAGGAACCTTGCAATTCTCACCACTTGGAGCACATGTATGCTGTAGTTGCAGCTTCCTAATACAGAATGTTTTTTCATTTGCAACAACAGATGCAACCATGTGAAAGGGGCAGCCTTCCTGAAGACAATCAACTATGATCCTATCTTTGTTGTTCCTGTGGTAATGGTAGTTCCTTCTTTGTGTGACATGCAAATTAACCAAAGCTCTTCTGAATTGGTAAACATCAAGAAAACACATTTGCCAACATATTTGTTGTTCTGGCTCAAGTCTTTTCTCATCATACCATATCCTGGCCTTCCTCTTCTTTGCCCTGGATTTCCTACCAGATGTGGAACAATAAACTACTACTTCCTCATCTGAATCTGCATAAAGTTCATCATCCATATCTTCATCACTTACTGGAATGTAGTCTGACTCAAGTTCAGCTTGAGAACTGCAATGTGATCTACTTGTTGGACCTCTTCTAACAGGCAATTTCTCCAGATGTGGTGCTTCAACAAACCCCTCTTCAGCCTCCTCCTCCTCCTCCTCAATCTCACAGAATAAGTCTTCTGGCTCACAATCACCTTCAAAAACCCTCTTCCTCTTCAAATCTTTTATTTTCTGGTTTAAGTCTGCATCTTCTTCCTCATCCTCATCCTCATCTTCCTCTTGTTCCTTTTCCTCTTGCTCCTCTTCCACCTGCTCTTCTTCCACCTGCTCCTCTTCCTCCTGTTCATCTTCCATGTTATCTTCTTCTTGCACTATTGGCATGTCATCAACATACTCTTTAAGAAAATCATCTAAGTCTGTGACACCTGATATGTCTTTCCAATTTGTAACATTGCAACTCTCATGTGTGAAATTGTATTCTCCATATGGTTCTTCTGTGTGAACACTGACAAGAGAGGCTGACATGTCTGGTTGTGGTACACTGCTCTGAGTTTCATAAAGCACACCTGCATCATCTATACTATAGACCTTAGGAGAACCAATCTTAGAAATTGGAATCTGCTTCTCACATCCATCTCCAATGTTAATATGCATGTCAGACTCACTTCCTTTCATAACTGTGATAGTGACACACCTCTTGTCCATGTACAATATCAACATCTCTTCTACATCTTCCTCAGATTTTATTAGTTTCATGCCTGCCATCCCCACACCAGGTTGCTTCACATAATACATGGAGTCCTTTTGACCATACCCCTCTATACCAACAATAGCTAGCATATTGATATATGTGATATCTGATTCACATATGGTCCTTTCCAGATTGTCACAACCTTGGAAATGGAACCTGAGATCCCAAGGTTCATCATCTTGCACTCTACAAGTTCAGTTAACAGCAAGTTCATTTAACAGTAGATTTAGAAAACACTAATTTAGTTTACACTGCAATTTCAGTTAGCATAATGACCATACCCCTCTATCCCAACAATATTCAGTTTACACTGCAATTTCAGTTAGCATAATGTTCAGTTAACAGCAATTGAGCTCATATTCAGTTTGCCTAAATTTCAGTTAACCTAAATTTCAGTTAACAGAGCTCATATTCAGTTAGCATAAATTACAGTTAACCTAAATTACAGTTATCATAAAGTTCAGTTAGCATAAAGTTTAGTTAACAGAGCTCATATTCAGTTCAGTTAGCATAAAGTTCAGTTAACAGAGCTCATATAAAGTTCAGTTAACAGAGCTCATATTCAGTTAGCATAAATTACAGTTAACCTAAATTTCAATGAATATAACTTCTAAATTGATGAGCAACTGTACAATTACAAACAGTAATTCCTACAAACCAGGTGAACATAATTCAGTTAATGAGTACAGCTACAAACCCTAATTAAGATGACATAAACCCTAATTCCTAAAATGAACTACAAACAGAGAAAAAACAGAGCAAGTGTAGAACTAAACTACTACAATCTCAAGAAAACAAATTGAATAGAGAAGAAAAAGAACTAACTCAACGCCACCACTGGTGTTGAAGATGCTGCCATCCTCGCCGCGCTCGTCACCGCCGGCAATGGCAGATCCTATGGCTCGAATCGTACCAGGGGGCCTCGTGGGAGAGCGAGGAAGGGCAGAGCGGCCCGCAGAATCGATGATGGAGATGTGGCGGCCGTTCGTGACGTCACAGGCTGAGCCGGCGCAGCCGCCGCCGCCGCCGCCGGTGGCCATGAGGGGAGCGAGCTAGGGCGGACTCGTGGGTACGAGGAGATGCGATTTGGGGGAACTGGGTGCGGCTCGACCGGTTCGCCTAGGTCATGTGCGACGCCGTCTAACGGCGCACGTCACGTGCGCCGTCAACCCTTGTCCACGTGGCCCCTGACAGCGGGTCCAACCTGTAACACCCCCTTGTAATGATCACTGTGACCATCTGCTAATAATGCCAAGTCATCATCATTTGCAGTGCCTAGTCACCTTGGTTATTTATTCAATTCCAATTCAATTCTGGAATTAATTCAAATTCAAAAGAGCAAAAATAAAATTTGCTCTAACTCTGTTGGAAAAATGTCCATGTTGTTGCAAATAATCCAAAACAATTGTCTCTGGTGAAAACAACATCACCATCATCTTGGATTGGGCTAGAGCATTTAAAACAATGCCAAAACAGTATTGAGAATGCCCAAAACATTTTTGAAAATTTCAAAAATGTTCAAGTGTTGCCCAAACCATTTTCTAAAAGTGCAGAATAATCCAAAGTAATTATGTGGCCAAGTTTCACATTTTTGCTAAATGTTATTGCTGCTCAAAATATTGCAAACCTTTCTGTTAAAAATTAAACAGAAAAACAAAATAGAAAAGGGCCAGAGGATTCTTACCTGGCGCCTGGACGAGGCCCAGTCGGCCCAGCCCATCTCCCCTTACCTGCTCCCGTCGCCGTGTCGACGCCGCCGTGGTCGCCGCGCTCGCCACCGCGCCCCGGCCGACAGCTGCCGCCACAGTGCGCCGGAGGGGATAAGGCCGCGCCCGAGCCGTCCCCCCTGGCCATCCTCATCCATTCCCCCCTCTCCCCCCGAGCTCGCCCGCTCTCTCCCTCGCTCCTCTTCCCCCTCAGATCCGGCCACCGAGCGCCGTCGTCGCCGTTCGACCATCGCTGCCGCGGCCACCAGCGTCCACCGTCGCTGTCACCTTGTCCATCGCACGCGCGGTGGTCGGCTACGTCGTCCTCGCCCACGAGCCGAAGCTGGGAGGCTCGGGGACGAGCGCACGCTGCCGCCCCCTTCCGCCTCTGTCTCCGGCGAGCTCCGCCGTTCCCGTCGTCGCCAAGCCTGCCCCGAGCAGGCGCACACCGGCTACCCTCACTGTGAGCTCCCCCCTCCCCTCTCCGTCTTCCCTCGCCGCCGCTAGCTAACCGTAGACGCCGCGCCGTTCTCGCCCGAACGCATCGCCGCGGACCTCGTCGCCGGCGAGGTTCCGGTGACCAAATGGTCACGGGCGTTTGTCCAGCAGCTTCACCACGTCGTGTAGAGCTTCCCCGTCCTCTCCGTTAGCTCGTTAGCTCACCGTAGCCTCGTTTTCGACGAGCACCCGAAGCCACCGCCGCATTAGCTCGTCGCCGGCGCCGTTTCCGGCCACCTCCGGCCCAACGGCGGCCACCACTAGATGCGGCACTTCCTCCTCGTTCGAACGCGCCCAGCCGCGCGCCAAACGGACCACCGTAGAGGTTTTCCGGCGAGCTCCCGTGCGCGCCGCCGCGTTTTGGCGCCCGCCGGCGTTTAAACGCCGGCCGGCCAGCGTGGCTGACCTGGGGCCACCCCCAGGGTCACTGCCAGTGGCCCCCACGGGCCCCGTTGACTGGTTTGACCAGTCAACGTGCTGACTGGGCGCCCACTGTGCCACTGACACGCGGGCCCCACCGCCCTTTTATTTAACTAAAATGTTTTATAACTAAAAATAAATTAATTAGGAATAATTAGTCTATGACAGGTGGGGTCCAGTAGCTAAAAAGATTTAGTTTAGATTAAAACAAACTCTGTTAAAGTAACAGAGGCTGACATGTGGGTCCCACTGGACCCACAGGTCAGGTTTGACCTGGTCAGCCGACGGCTGACGTCACTGTGATGTCAGGCTGGCGCAATAATTCTTTTCTGTTATTTAAAATAATTCCAGAAAACCATTTAAACTTCGAAAATTCATAACTTTTAAACCGTAGCTCGGATCGAAAAACTTTCTACATGAATGTTGCTCAGAACGACGAGACGATTCTAACCGCGCTATCTGTTTCCGTATCGGGACCCTCTACGGAGGTGAACCCGCAACTTTTAGCCTGTTTTCGGTAGATGAATAGTGCACATACACCCGATAAATAATTCCAGTTAATTCCTAGAAATAACTAATATGACCTAGGCATGTTTTTAGGCAACCCTGCACTGCACGTTAGCTTAGCACGCTCTGTGTTGCATATGTTTTGTGTATTTATCTGTTTCTCCCCCCTCTTCTCTCTCGGTAGAGTCCGACGCTGACACCGCTCCAGAGACCGACGCCGTCCCGGTGATTGGTTCCCCCTCCGACGACCTTGCTTTTGCCACCGAGCAACCAGGCAAGCAACCCCCCTTTGATCATTCCGATATCGCCTATGTCTATTCTTTCTTATTCTTGCATTAGAATTGCTGCTACTGCTACTGCTCCTATTACTATTGCATAGCCTGTTTTTGCTAAACTGTTGATACCTGTCCTTATTCATAAACTGCTTAGTATAGGTTGGGTAGCACTGCTGTGGTCCCGCTTTCTCGTAGTTGCCTCGCATAGTACCCTTGCCTCGATCAAGCGATCGAGCCCCCTTCCCCTGACCTTCTTCACATCACCGCACACCCCCTAATATGCTCGACTCCGCAGTGTTAACATCAGGTGACGAGGGTGATACCTCCGAACTCACTTTCGATGTTGTCCCTGTGATATAGCTAGCTCGTTGTGGGTTACCGAGGGTGATTCCTCTTCCCACTTCCGACTTAGCTTTTGTCGTGCATCCGCTATGGTGATTACCGCCGAGGGTGATTCCTCCGGTATCACCTTAACGGGACTTGTCGTTTAGGAGTCCAACGAGGGTGATTCCTCGGATTCCTCATCGGCATGGAAACCACACGGATGCCCTGGTTTACCGTACCGTGTTTAAAGACGTATCGATCCCCGAGGCCGGACGTCGCCAGGAACAAAGGCGTGCGGCCAGAGGTATCGTGCGTCTGAAGACACTTGACAGATACTACTACACATGTTGGATAGAGACGGGTTGACCCTGAGGGGTACCCGCGAGTGCCTTTGAGGCGTGAGCTGTGGAGTCGGGTGACCAGTGAGGGTACCCGCAAGATAACTACGAGGCGTGGCCGGTCTTTCCCAGTCCTTGTCACAAGTCCTCGAGACGGGACGACGGGGCCAACAGTATCGTAGGCTCTGCTCGTTACCGCGCGCTCCCAATACACTAAGCGATTTGGATATTTGATCCGAGGGGCCTCCGGGTCCGATAGCACTAACCACCACGTGGGTGTGAGTGGGTGCTCTGCGTCGTATACATCAGCCGGAGTCGTCATGACGTCAGCGATTGAGCGGACCGTTCGGATTGGACTTAGGATGCAACTGCGTGCTTGTATAAGGGATTGCTAGGTCTGCTACCGAACGGCCTCGCAACGTGCGGAGCGTCCGGGGCGATGGCCCCGACCCCCGGGGGCATAGGATTAGTCCGGCGTGCTCGATCCTCTCTGGCGGTTTCCGGTCGGGTTGCGTCGTATTGTTTAGCCGAGGGCGGGCACGACCTGATGGTGTGTCCGGCCGGAGTTAAGCGAGCGTGGTGGGTAACTTGGTGCACCCCTGCAGGGAAGAAACAATCTATCGATAGCCTGTCCTACGGTAACGGACACTCGGAGTTGTATCCACTTCGATACAACTAGAACTGGTGACTTGAGATATGAGGTAGGGCTCTGGGATTGCTTTCTCGCAGGGAGTCGAGGAAGGATCCCCGGCCGAGGTTGATATTACTATGAACACTTTACATTATGATGTACTAATCTGCACCCTTCTAATGCTGCAAGACCCTGAAGATGCTAGTCTTCGTCAGGACCAGGCTTTTTCCCTTCTAATTGCTGCAAGACCCTGAAGATGCTAGTCTTCGTCAGGACTAGGCTTTTTCCCCTCTCTACTCTGGCTTTCTGCAGTCTAGTCCACCCACATAAAGCCTCCTTTGAAAATGATGCATTGCTTAGTATAGATCTGATGTAAGTCTTGCTGAGTACTTTGGATGAGTACTCACGGTTGCTTTGCTTCCCCTTTTGTCCTTCCCGCATGATAAACCAGACGACGGAGTCATGGTGCCCGCAGCCCCCGTTGATGACTACTACTACCAGCCCGAGGCTGGCTACTACTACTACCCGGCCGGCGAGTACTTCTACGAGGAGCCGGCGGACGACGACCAGGAGTAGGATCGGAGGTCCCAGGCAGGAGGCCTGCGCCTTTTCGATCGTAGATTTTTCTTTTGCCCCGCCTTTGCAAAAGGCCTATCTTCTTCTGTGTTGTATCTGTACCCAGATACCTAACGCTTCCGCTGACTATGTGTGTGACATCATGTTATGTATTCGAGCCCTCGAGGCCCCTGGCTTGTAATATATAACTTGTATGTATTTATTTATGTTTTAGAGTTGTGCTGTGATTCCTTCACGTGAGTCCTTAGGCTTGATCGTGTGCATTTGCGTGTATGATTAGTGCACGGTCGGGCCGGGGTCGTCACAGGTTGGTATCAGAGCCGACTGCCTGTAGGAACCCCCTTTCCAACTCCTTGGCCGAAGTCGAGTCTAGAGGTCCAAAAATGTTTTACTAACTTGGCTGTGTGGCTTATGGCCCCACGTCGCCACTTGGGTGGTATAGCTTCTTTTATTCCTCGTCTATACTCTGGGACTCTTCTCTCTCGTCTATTCGGGTTAAGTTTTACTAACTCCATTAGGTTCTCGTTTTCACATCTACCCGGAGAGCTGGATATCAGTGCAGTTTCTTATCATTGACCTGATTATTTGATAATCATTCCTTTCCATTTGTTTGTTTAACCTTTCCTACCAAGTCCTGATGATAATTAAACAGTTATTTTTAGGACTTGACAAGTCTGATTCTTCTTCTTTCAGATGAATCCTCTGTTTCCACCTCGCCCGGAGACTCAGCTTGTGCTTCGCACCTGGGCTCGAGATGCCCCTGGGTTTCCGGCCATTCTAGTCACTCTCCTGACCAGACTGGGCTACCGCTGGTACCCCGAGTACATGGTCTACGAGGAGTATCGCGAGTTCAACCAGGAGCAGTATTATGCTGATGTTCGTATCTACGACCGGCAGGATGACTCAGACACTGAGCTGTACCGCTTTCGCGGTAGTGGCGTGACGGTTGCGATGGCAGTCCATGATGCTGCCTACGCTGCTGTCGCACGCCTCCGAGGAGAGTACAGAGATAGCTTGGATGCCTCTGAGTTTCGGTACATTCCGTATGCACCTGCTGGAGATGAGACTGGATACTACTCAGCTATCTGTGCCCCGTACGAGAGTCGACGTTATGACCCGCAGGTTCTGATTCAGCACACTCAGGCGCTGGATCGTACTGCTCGGGCCCTGGCGGTTGAGTTGTCCATCACTCGGACAGTTCTCTACCAGACGTTGACGCAGTTGGTACCGGCTGTCCAAGCAGGGACACTTCCTCAGTCTATCCTTTGCCCGCGCAGGATCAACACACCTCCAGGTGTCGAGTGGCCTGCGGTTGGAGGTTACACGCCAGTTCGTGGACCTCTGATTCCCGTCCGAGACCGGGTTCTGCATGAGAGTGCACATGGAGCTCAGGATCCTTCTGCGATCGAGATCCGCCGCCCGCACTTGCAGTTACCCCGTTTCAGTTCCTTTCTCCGACGTTGAGGTAGCCTTTGCTACGTCTCGTTGTGTACTTCCTTACCGCGGTCTGCGCGCCGCCTACTATGTCTAGCTTCTGATTTTGCGCCGTTATGCTGCCCGTTTGTAACCGACGCTATGTACGAACCCGTTTGTCATGATGTGTATGATGTGGTATTAATGCACTTCCCTTATGTCGTGCATATTTACTTCATTGTTGAATTCATGCAACGTGTATCCTTGTCGCTAAACCTCCCCTGTTGGAATTATCAGGATGGCTGGTAACGATGATCCACCCCCACCTCCGCCTCCGCCTCCGCCGCCAGACTATATGGCTGCCGTAATGCAAACCATGGACATGCAGCGTCAGGTGCTGCAGGGTATGCTCAACCAGATACCTCAGATCAACGCCAATGCTCAGCATCAGCCAGCCGCTATCACTCTGCAAGAATTTCTGCGGCTCAATCCAACGATATTTCGCAGTGCCGCCAACCCCTTGGATGCCGATGATTGGCTGCGTGATATCTTCTTTGAGCTGGATTCTGCCGCCGTGTCCCCTGACAACTATGTTAAATTCGCGACGTATTTCCTGAAGGGTCCGGCGGCCCAGTGGTGGGACACTCACCGGAACACAGTGCCTGCTGGAACTGTCATTACCTGGGCAGACTTCAAGACTGCCTTCCGCGCTCGGTACATCCCTGAGGGTGTTATCGACCGCAAGCGTACGGAGTTCCGTAACCTGATTCAGGGCAACAAGTCAGTTGATGCTTATCAGCGGGAGTTCTTGGAACTGTCCCGCTATGCTGAGGAGGATATCGCTACTGACGCAAGACGCCAAGAGAAGTTCAGGCGCGGACTTCATCATGATATTCTGCTTGCTCTAGTGGCGCTGGATTTTCCGGACTTCGCCACTTTAGTGAACAAGGCCATTCAGGTTGAAACTGGACTCAAGCTACACAAGGATGCTCTTAAGCGCTCTCGCGAGTCGGGCTCATCTTCGGGCTCGTCTTCTCAGAAGCGCCGCATATGGATTCCTCAGAGCATGTATCGTCCAAACGCTCCAGTGTACAGGCCTTCTTATGCTGCACCTCGTCTGCCTCCTCCACCGCCAATGCAGTACGGGCCTGCAGTCCCAGCACCTCGAGCACCTGCGATTCGTCCAGAGAGTGGACTCTGCTTCAAGTGTGGCCGTCCGGGTCACCGTGCCAGAGACTGTCCGCAGGCTCAGGGTCAGCTGGCTCTTCCATCTGCTGGCCGTGGCAATGGACGTGGAGTTCCTCCGCAGCGCAACAATAATGTCAGGCCTTCGAATACTCGTGGTGGTCAGCTTCACCACGTCAATCTGAGCGAAGACCCAGAGCAGCCAGCCACAGTGATGGGTACACTTCTTGTCAACTCAGTATTTGCTAATGTTTTGTTTGATACTGGTGCATCTGATTCATTCATATCAGAACCATTTGCATTTAAGCATGGCTTTAAACAAGATAAACTACATCACACGGTATCCGTACAAACCTCCGCGGGTCAGTGCTTATCTACCTTATTCTGTCCGGAAGTGGTAGTGGAGATAGAAGAAAGGAAGTTTCAGGCACACCCCATTGTCCTGAAATCCTGCGGCATCGACCTTATCCTAGGAATGGATTGGTTGGAGGCTCACGAGGCCCAAATTGATTGTGCCACCAAGACTGTACGTCTTCGGCACCCCTCGAATCAACTCGTGAATTGCCGCGCTCGTGTATCCCATAATGCCGAGGCTCAAATCTATGCCTTAAATGCATTGAATGCTTCACCACTTGAAGGGCTCGAAAGCATACCAGTTGTATGTGATTTCCCGGATGTCTTCCCAGAAGAACTTCCAGGAATACCCCCTGCTCGAGCCGTCGAATTTGTTATTGACCTGAAGCCGGGTACTACTCCTATTGCGAAGCGTCCTTACAAGATGCCACCGCATGAGCTCCTCGAGCTTAAGGAGGAAATCGACAAGTCTCTCAAGAAGGGCTTCATCCGTCCTAGTTCCTCTGCCTGGGGAGCACCGTCTCTTTTCGTCAAGAAGAAAGATGGTACGAATAGGCTGGTACAAGATTACCGACCTATCAACCAGGCAACCATCCAGAATAAATATCCGCTTCCTCGGATCAATGACTTATATGATCAACTGGCTGGATCATCGGTGTTTTCTAAACTCGACTTGAGGTTGGGTTATCACCAGATCCGTGTTCGCGAAGAGGATATTCCAAAGACTGCATTCGTAACCCGCTATGGCTCTTATGAGTACACTGTCATGTCTTTTGGACTGACTAATGCTCCAGCTACCTTCTCCCGCCTGATGAATTACATATTCATGGATTACCTCGACAAGTTCGTCGTGGTATATCTGGATGATATTCTGGTATTCTCGAAGAACAAGGAAGAACACGCCGAACATCTTCGCCTTGTTCTGGAGAAGCTGCGAGAACATCAGCTTTATGCTAAGTTTTCCAAATGCGAGTTCTGGCTTTCTGAAGTGACCTACCTTGGACATGTGATTTCCAAGGATGGCATTGCCGTTAATCCGGAACGGGTTCAGGCTATTCTTGACTGGACTCCTCCGAAGAATGTCAAGCAAGTGAGAAGTTTTCTCGGCCTTGCAAGCTATTGTCGACGCTTCGTCGAGAACTTTTCCAAGATTGCCAAGCCCCTGACTAATCTGCTTCACAAAGGCGTTAAGTTTGAGTGGACAGATAAATGCCAGGAAAGCTTTCAAGCTCTTAAGGACAAGCTCGTTTCTGCTCCAGTGCTTGCTCCTCCAGATTCTCGCAAGGACTTCGTGATATACTGCGACGCCTCTCGTCAAGGATTAGGTTGTGTCCTAATGCAAGAACGAAGAGTAGTTGCTTATGCATCACGTCAATTGCGTCCGCATGAAGAGAATTATCCAGTGCATGATCTTGAACTTGCTGCAGTGATCTTTGCATTGAAGCTATGGCGACATTACCTTCTCGGTAACCGGTGTGAGATTTATACTGATCATCAAAGTTTAAAGTATTTATTCACTCAGCCGGATCTTAATCTCCGCCAACAGCGATGGTTGGAAACTATTTCAGAATATGACTGTGGTATTTCTTATACCCCTGGCAAGGCTAATGTGATGGCCGATGCCTTGAGTCGCAAGTCATACAGCACCAACCTCAAGGTTAGGCGAGCTCAGCCTCGTCTCTATGAGGAATTACGCAAGCTGAATCTGCATATTGTTCCACATGGTTCGCTTAATGACCTTGTGATACAGCCGGATCTTGAGAAGGCTGTCAAGATAGCGCAAACCAAAGATGCTTACGTTGAGGCTGTGAAACAGGAACTGCATCTTCCGAAATACAGGGATTTCTCATTATCCGAAGATGGAACCTTGTATTTCCGAGGCCGCATTGTGGTAACTCGTTTCGACCTAATGACTGACAAGGTCATGAAGGAGGCCCATGATACACCGCTGTCTATTCATCCTGGTAGTACTAAGATGTATCGTGATCTCCGCCAAAGGTACTGGTGGCCTAATATGAAGCGGGATATTGCTCGATATGTTGCGGAGTGCGATGTCTGTCGTCGCGTGAAGGCAGAACATCAGAAGCCTGCTGGGCTTCTGCAACCTCTTCCTATTCCGCTGTGGAAATGGGATAAGGTGCAGATGGATTTCATTACTGGATTTCCTAAGTCCCAGAAGGGTAACGATGCCATTCTTGTCGTCATCGACCAACTATCAAAGGTTGCACACTTCCTGCCAGTCAAGGAGACTATCACTGCTAGCCAGTTAGCAGAACTGTATATCTCCCGAATTGTATCCCTCCACGGAATTCCGAAGGAGATCAGTTCGGACCGTGGCACCCTGTTCACTTCCAAGTTCTGGGAAAGTTTTCAAGAAGCTTTGGGAACTCATATCCACTGGAGTTCAGCTTATCACCCCCAGTCCCAAGGTCAAGTTGAACGAGTCAATCAAGTGCTTGAAGATATGCTGCGAGCTTGTGTCATATCATTCGGTAAGAAATGGGAAGAATCCCTTCCATATGCCGAGTTCTCTTATAACAACAGCTATCAAGCAAGCTTGAAAATGGCTCCCTTTGAAGTTCTGTACGGACGTAAGTGTCGAACCCCTCTGAACTGGTCAGAAACTGGGGAACGACAAGTGATTGGTCCGGACATTATTCAACACGCCGAAGAGCAAGTCCGTATCGTGCGTGAAAATCTCAAGGCGGCTCAAGACCGCCAGAAGAGCAACTATGATCGCAAGCGATGGGGTCTGACTTATCAACCAGGTGATCAAGTTTATCTTCGTGTCACCCCTATGAAGGGCACACACCGTTTCGGCATCAAGGGCAAGTTAGCTCCACGCTACATTGGCCCCTTTCCCGTGGTTGCTAGACGTGGATTAGTGGCTTACAAATTGCAATTGCCTCCGCAATTCTCTCATATCCACGATGTGTTCCATGTGTCGCAACTTCGCCGATCCTTCAAGGAGTCCCCGCATCGTGCTGTGGATCACGAGATGCTCGAGCTTCAAGATGACCTTTCTTATAAGGAGCATCCGATCCGCATCCTCGATCAAACTGAACGTCGAACCCGCCAGAAGACAACTAAGTTCCTGAAAGTGCAGTGGTCAAATCATACTGAAGATGAAGCCACTTGGGAACGCGAGGAAAATCTTCGGGCGGAATACCCCGACCTCTTTGCTTCTACCTCCTAAATTCTCGGGACGAGAATTTCTTTTAGAGGAGGAGAATTTGTAACACCCCCTTGTAATGATCACTGTGACCATCTGCTAATAATGCCAAGTCATCATCATTTGCAGTGCCTAGTCACCTTGGTTATTTATTCAATTCCAATTCAATTCTGGAATTAATTCAAATTCAAAAGAGCAAAAATAAAATTTGCTCTAACTCTGTTGGAAAAATGTCCATGTTGTTGCAAATAATCCAAAACAATTGTCTCTGGTGAAAACAACATCACCATCATCTTGGATTGGGCTAGAGCATTTAAAACAATGCCAAAACAGTATTGAGAATGCCCAAAACATTTTTGAAAATTTCAAAAATGTTCAAGTGTTGCCCAAACCATTTTCTAAAAGTGCAGAATAATCCAAAGTAATTATGTGGCCAAGTTTCACATTTTTGCTAAATGTTATTGCTGCTCAAAATATTGCAAACCTTTCTGTTAAAAATTAAACAGAAAAACAAAATAGAAAAGGGCCAGAGGATTCTTACCTGGCGCCTGGACGAGGCCCAGTCGGCCCAGCCCATCTCCCCTTACCTGCTCCCGTCGCCGTGTCGACGCCGCCGTGGTCGCCGCGCTCGCCACCGCGCCCCGGCCGACAGCTGCCGCCACAGTGCGCCGGAGGGGATAAGGCCGCGCCCGAGCCGTCCCCCTGGCCATCCTCATCCATTCCCCCCTCTCCCCCCGAGCTCGCCCGCTCTCTCCCTCGCTCCTCTTCCCCCTCAGATCCGGCCACCGAGCGCCGTCGTCGCCGTTCGACCATCGCTGCCGCGGCCACCAGCGTCCACCGTCGCTGTCACCTTGTCCATCGCACGCGCGGTGGTCGGCTACGTCGTCCTCGCCCACGAGCCGAAGCTGGGAGGCTCGGGGACGAGCGCACGCTGCCGCCCCCTTCCGCCTCTGTCTCCGGCGAGCTCCGCCGTTCCCGTCGTCGCCAAGCCTGCCCCGAGCAGGCGCACACCGGCTACCCTCACTGTGAGCTCCCCCCTCCCCTCTCCGTCTTCCCTCGCCGCCGCTAGCTAACCGTAGACGCCGCGCCGTTCTCGCCCGAACGCATCGCCGCGGACCTCGTCGCCGGCGAGGTTCCGGTGACCAAATGGTCACGGGCGTTTGTCCAGCAGCTTCACCACGTCGTGTAGAGCTTCCCCGTCCTCTCCGTTAGCTCGTTAGCTCACCGTAGCCTCGTTTTCGACGAGCACCCGAAGCCACCGCCGCATTAGCTCGTCGCCGGCGCCGTTTCCGGCCACCTCCGGCCCAACGGTGGCCACCACTAGATGCGGCACTTCCTCCTCGTTCGAACGCGCCCAGCCGCGCGCCAAACGGACCACCGTAGAGGTTTTCCGGCGAGCTCCCGTGCGCGCCGCCGCGTTTTGGCGCCCGCCGGCGTTTAAACGCCGGCCGGCCAGCGTGGCTGACCTGGGGCCACCCCCAGGGTCACTGCCAGTGGCCCCCACGGGCCCCGTTGACTGGTTTGACCAGTCAACGTGCTGACTGGGCGCCCACTGTGCCACTGACACGCGGGCCCCACCGCCCTTTTATTTAACTAAAATGTTTTATAACTAAAAATAAATTAATTAGGAATAATTAGTCTATGACAGGTGGGGTCCAGTAGCTAAAAAGATTTAGTTTAGATTAAAACAAACTCTGTTAAAGTAACAGAGGCTGACATGTGGGTCCCACTGGACCCACAGGTCAGGTTTGACCTGGTCAGCCGACGGCTGACGTCACTGTGATGTCAGGCTGGCGCAATAATTCTTTTCTGTTATTTAAAATAATTCCAGAAAACCATTTAAACTTCGAAAATTCATAACTTTTAAACCGTAGCTCGGATCGAAAAACTTTCTACATGAATGTTGCTCAGAACGACGAGACGATTCTAATCGTGCTATCTGTTTCCGTATCGGGACCCTCTACGGAGGTGAACCCGCAACTTTTAGCCTGTTTTCGGTAGATGAATAGTGCACATACACTCGATAAATAATTCCAGTTAATTCCTAGAAATAACTAATATGACCTAGGCATGTTTTTAGGCAACCCTGCACTGCACGTTAGCTTAGCACGCTCTGTGTTGCATATGTTTTGTGTATTTATCTGTTTCTCCCCCCTCTTCTCTCTCGGTAGAGTCCGACGCTGACACCGCTCCAGAGACCGACGCCGTCCCGGTGATTGGTTCCCCCTCCGACGACCTTGCTTTTGCCACCGAGCAACCAGGCAAGCAACCCCCCTTTGATCATTCCGATATCGCCTATGTCTATTCTTTCTTATTCTTGCATTAGAATTGCTGCTACTGCTACTGCTCCTATTACTGTTGCATAGCCTGTTTTTGCTAAACTGTTGATACCTGTCCTTATTCATAAACTGCTTAGTATAGGTTGGGTAGCACTGCTGTGGTCCCGCTTTCTCGTAGTTGCCTCGCATAGTACCCTTGCCTCGATCAAGCGATCGAGCCCCCTTCCCCTGACCTTCTTCACATCACCGCACACCCCCTAATATGCTCGACTCCGCAGTGTTAACATCAGGTGACGAGGGTGATACCTCCGAACTCACTTTCGATGTTGTCCCTGTGATATAGCTAGCTCGTTGTGGGTTACCGAGGGTGATTCCTCTTCCCACTTCCGACTTAGCTTTTGTCGTGCATCCGCTATGGTGATTACCGCCGAGGGTGATTCCTCCGGTATCACCTTAACGGGACTTGTCGTTTAGGAGTCCAACGAGGGTGATTCCTCGGATTCCTCATCGGCATGGAAACCACACGGATGCCCTGGTTTACCGTACCGTGTTTAAAGACGTATCGATCCCCGAGGCCGGACGTCGCCAGGAACAAAGGCGTGCGGCCAGAGGTATCGTGCGTCTGAAGACACTTGACAGATACTACTACACATGTTGGATAGAGACGGGTTGACCCTGAGGGGTACCCGCGAGTGCCTTTGAGGCGTGAGCTGTGGAGTCGGGTGACCAGTGAGGGTACCCGCAAGATAACTACGAGGCGTGGCCGGTCTTTCCCAGTCCTTGTCACAAGTCCTCGAGACGGGACGACGGGGCCAACAGTATCGTAGGCTCTGCTCGTTACCGCGCGCTCCCAATACACTAAGCGATTTGGATATTTGATCCGAGGGGCCTCCGGGTCCGATAGCACTAACCACCACGTGGGTGTGAGTGGGTGCTCTGCGTCGTATACATCAGCCGGAGTCGTCATGACGTCAGCGATTGAGCGGACCGTTCGGATTGGACTTAGGATGCAACTGCGTGCTTGTATAAGGGATTGCTAGGTCTGCTACCGAACGGCCTCGCAACGTGCGGAGCGTCCGGGGCGATGGCCCCGACCCCCGGGGGCATAGGATTAGTCCGGCGTGCTCGATCCTCTCTGGCGGTTTCCGGTCGGGTTGCGTCGTATTGTTTAGCCGAGGGCGGGCACGACCTGATGGTGTGTCCGGCCGGAGTTAAGCGAGCGTGGTGGGTAACTTGGTGCACCCCTGCAGGGAAGAAACAATCTATCGATAGCCTGTCCTACGGTAACGGACACTCGGAGTTGTATCCACTTCGATACAACTAGAACTGGTGACTTGAGATATGAGGTAGGGCTCTGGGATTGCTTTCTCGCAGGGAGTCGAGGAAGGATCCCCGGCCGAGGTTGATATTACTATGAACACTTTACATTATGATGTACTAATCTGCACCCTTCTAATGCTGCAAGACCCTGAAGATGCTAGTCTTCGTCAGGACCAGGCTTTTTCCCTTCTAATTGCTGCAAGACCCTGAAGATGCTAGTCTTCGTCAGGACTAGGCTTTTTCCCCTCTCTACTCTGGCTTTCTGCAGTCTAGTCCACCCACATAAAGCCTCCTTTGAAAATGATGCATTGCTTAGTATAGATCTGATGTAAGTCTTGCTGAGTACTTTGGATGAGTACTCACGGTTGCTTTGCTTCCCCTTTTGTCCTTCCCGCATGATAAACCAGACGACGGAGTCATGGTGCCCGCAGCCCCCGTTGATGACTACTACTACCAGCCCGAGGCTGGCTACTACTACTACCCGGCCGGCGAGTACTTCTACGAGGAGCCGGCGGACGACGACCAGGAGTAGGATCGGAGGTCCCAGGCAGGAGGCCTGCGCCTTTTCGATCGTAGATTTTTCTTTTGCCCCGCCTTTGCAAAAGGCCTATCTTCTTCTGTGTTGTATCTGTACCCAGATACCTAACGCTTCCGCTGACTATGTGTGTGACATCATGTTATGTATTCGAGCCCTCGAGGCCCCTGGCTTGTAATATATAACTTGTATGTATTTATTTATGTTTTAGAGTTGTGCTGTGATTCCTTCACGTGAGTCCTTAGGCTTGATCGTGTGCATTTGCGTGTATGATTAGTGCACGGTCGGGCCGGGGTCGTCACACAACCGGTCAGGTTTGCCCTCAGACGCGCAAAACAGTGCGATCAACGTTTTCTGAAAACTGTCAGCACAAACATGGTGGTTAATTGAAAAAAAAAACGAAAGGTGGTGGTTTTCTGTTTTAGGGTCCCCAATTGTGGTGGTTTTTTGCAATTTACTCAAGCAGACCATGTACTAGCTAGCCGCGTGGAGCCTGTCAAAGGCCGACATGTGTTTTGGGACCGAAGTCTTTGACAGATTCCCACGAAATGAAACTGCACCTAAACCTCATTTGTCGACCCTCGACGGCAGACATGCATCCCAGCAAGAAAATCCCAGCAAATCACGAAACAAGAAAAAATAAAATAAAGATCGGCAAGTCTTTGACAAAATGGCATCAGCCTCGGCAGCGAGCATCATCCGTGGAAAAGAAAGAGAAGAGAAGCCTCTAGAGACTAGCCATGAGACCTTTCTGGCTCCCTGATGATGTAAAAAGAAAAGATTGGCCTTCAGATGCTTCCTATCGAGTGAGCCAAAGGCACACCAGCAGCAGCTGTACACCAAAGAAGGGTCTGAAAGATTATCAAACATACAAATCCTTTCTTTCAAGGCACATATTCGGATGCCGCGAAAAGCTCAGAGTGCAAGTTAACACATGATGCTCATCCCTGTAAAGATGGCGAAAGATGCTTCAGGTTCTGATCAGTTCTCTTCAGACAAAATAATAGCACCTGTCCATGTGCTACTTGCTCATGAAGTTGCATCAGGAAACGGAAGGGTACTGCCTGGCTTAGAAAGTTTGTATGCCAATCCAGTTCCGCACTCATCATAGCCAAACTCTCAGTTTACTATCAGCAAATTAATGGAAGGTGTTGTGAACAGGAAGAAATATAATCACTGTGTTCCTGTTGTACAAACGCAGCAGCAGCAGTAGTATTAGTACTAGTATTAATTTGGGAAATGCACCCACATTATGTCCTCTAGCTATAGTTTTCATGGTAAATGGAAAAAAAAAAAGGTGTTATTGAGATACGCCACAACAACACACCCAAAACATCTTGACAGGGTAAAAATGGACACCGAGTCTCACAACTCAAAAATTCGCAACAAAAGGAGATGTCAAACATAAGGAAAGCGAAACCTCCAAAAGTCCACACACACTGAAAGCAAGCAGTTCAAACTTAAACATCAGATGGCCCTGAATCGCTTAACTTCACTTGAAGGCCCTTTGCGAGTGAATTGCATCGATTTTGGAATGATGACGGAAGTCAAGCGGCATAACTTCAGCTCTCAGGGTCCTTGTGCACCAGATCGTTTCCTTCCGGCGTCAGATGCAGTCCATCACTACAAGATGAAGAGAGCAGTTATTTCATTCAGCTATCAGAACGAATGCAGTAATGCATGTTTTTAGGAAGCTTATGTTCATAGGCACACGATGCACAGCGGACGATTTCTGCCCAACAGAGCACATCAGTGCGCCCATGCATATCAGCCGACCATGGATTGGCCATCGTGCAGCTCTCGTGCAGGTAACAAACAGCCACTTGTGAGGTCTCCAACAACTAAGATGGTTTGTTGACAACTTTGAAGGATCCCAAAATAAGAATCTGAATGTAAATATATACTCCCTCCATCCCAAAATAAAAACCTGAATATAAATATATACTTCCTCCATCGACCGAGAAAAATTGAATTTGCAAATCATTTATTCAACAAAAACGATAACAGAGAAAAATTGAATTTGCACTAGCGTTACACATGTATGCTTAGTCGGTTACTAGTAAGCTACAAATCCAAAACTCCAAGTGGCAAATATTTTAAAATCCACCTTGATTGATACCATATAGAGAAAACTAAACAAAATCACAATTCAAGAAAAGTAATTAAATCTGAGATAGCATTACCTCAAGTATAGTTTCTACCAACCTTCAACTACTTGCATCTTTGACCAAATGTCAACACAGTGTACACCCATTTCTTTGGCTAGTTCCCATCAGGAGAAGCATATGTTGGAAAATTAGGCAAGTTCATGATTAATTGCAGTAAATAATTCATGACTAGAAAAGATACTAGCATGAAACAGTCTAGCAAACTAGAAGAACAACAAAACATGTAGAACAACAGCGCACATGAAACAACAGTTGTAGAGACAGACATGAACGGATGATGTTGGACGTACTGTTTGTTAGCTATTGTGGGAGCGACGATGTTGATGACAATGTTGGCGACGATCTGCTGCTGACGGCGATGAAGACAACAATGAGTAGCACCACACGACTTGGACGCAAGACGACCCGTGATGACGAATTTGAGCAGTCGTGCAGAGCGCTTCCCAAAAACATAATTCGTCCTCTCCCGATACAGGATCGCAAGGACGAATGGTTCCGATCTGCTCTCACACACGCCGATGCAGGTCAGCGTTTCGGATGGAGTAGACTATGACAGTGGCGCAAGTTGCGAGATGAGACAAAATACTACTACCTCCTTTCCGGTTTATAAGGCTTGCGCGTATCCCTAGGTCTATAATTTGACCAACATAAAATGAGTTGTATACTCTAAAAATTACACCAATAGAAAGTAAAAGATCTAAAGTTTTTAATGATATATTTTTTGTGATAGATAACTGGTATTATGTTGGTTTATTTTTCAACCTAAATATACGTGCAAGCCTTATAAACCGGAAAGGAGGTAGTAGGTGTTTTCGATGTGTCTTTGCTAAAAGCTACGGTCTGTATATTAAAAGCAACAGAGCTGAACTTAAAAGCTACGATAACCTAAAAGCAACGGTGTGCAAACTAAAAGCTACGGTATGTATATTAAATGCAACAGAAATAGATTTAAAAGCTACGGTCACATAAACGCAACAGTATCCAAACTAAAAGCTACGGTCTGTATATTAGAAGCAACAGAGCTGAACTTAAAGCTACGGTAACCTAAACGCAACGGTGTCCAACCTAAAAGCTATTGTCTGTATATTAAAAGCAACATACATGAACTTAAAGGCTACGGTCACCTAAAGGCAACGGTGTACAACCTAAAAGCTACGATCTGTATATTAAAAGCAACAGAACTGAAGTTAAACGCTACGGTCACCTAAACGCAACGGTGTACATACTAAAAGCTACGGTATGTATATTAAAAGCAACAAAACTGAAGTTAGAAGCTGCGGTCACCTAAACGCAACGATGTCCAAACTAAAAGCTATTGTCTGTATATTAAAAGCAATAGAACTGAAGTTAAAAGCTACGGCCACCTAAACATAACGGTGTACAACCTAAAAGCTACGGTCTGTTGGGGAACGTTGCATGGGAAACAAAAATTTTCCTACGCTCACCAAGATCAATCTAGGAGATGCATCTACGAGGGAAGAGTCGGATCCACATACCCTTGTAGATCGCTAAGCGGAAGCGTTCAAGAACGCGGTTGATGGAGTCGTGCTCGCCGCGATTCAAATCGCCGAAGATCCCAGCACCGAACGGACGGTGCCTCCGCGTTCAACACACGTGCAGCTCGGGGACGTCTCCTCCTTCTTGATCCAGCAAGGGGGAAGGAGAAGTTGACGGAGAAACCCAGCAGCACGACGGCGTGGTGGAGATGGTGGTGAAGGAATTTCAGCAGGGCTTCGCCAAGCACTGCAAACTAGACGAAGATATTCGTGGAGAGGGAGGGCAATGCCGAGGCACGAACTTGTATTGCTGCCCTCCCTCTACCTCTCTTTATATAGGGGGAAGAGAGAGGAGGGGGCGCCCCTAGGGTTCCCCTTAGGGGGCGGCGGCCAAGGGGAGGGGCTGCGGCCAGGGTTAGGGTTCCCCCCCCCCCCCCAGGCGCCTTGCCCCCCAAGTCCTAGGGGTGCGGCTGCCCTAGGGGGGCCCAGCCCCTTAGGCGCAGGTGGAGGAGCCTAGGGGGGGCGCACAGCCCTTGTGTGGGCTGTTGCGTCTCCCCACTTATGGCCCATAGGGCCCGTAACATTTACCGTGGCCCCCGAAACACCTTTCGGTTCTCCGATTCCTTCCCGATGTTCCCCGGAACAATTCCGGACTCCGTTTACTCTCATCCCATATATCAATCTTCGTCCCCGGACCATTCCGGAGACCCTCGTCACGTCCGGGATCTCATCCGGGACTCCGAACAACCTTCGGTTACCATGCACTGTTCTCACTAACAACCCTAGCGTCACCGAACCTTAAGTGTGTAGACCCTGCGGGTTCGGAAACTATGCAGACATGACCGAGATACTCCCAGGTCAATAACCAATAGCGGGATCTGGATACCCATATTGGCTCCCACACGTTCCTCGATGATCTCATCGGATGAACCACAATGTCAAGGATTCAGGTAATCCCGTATACAGTTCCTTTTGTCTCGTCGGTATGTTACTTGCCCGAGATTCGATCGTCGGTATCTCTATACCTAGTTCAATCTCGTTACCGGCAAGTCTCTTTACTCGTTCCGTAATACATAATCCCGTGACTAACTACTTAGTCACTTTGAGCTCATTGAGATGACGTATTACCGAGTGGGCCCGGAGATACCTCTCCGTCACACGGAGTGACAAATCCCAGTCCCGATCCATGTCAACTCAACAGACACCTTCGGAGATACCTGTAGAGTACCTTTATAGTCACCCAGTTACGTTGCGACGTTTGGCACACACAAGGCACTCCTACGGTGTCAGTGAGTTACATGATCTCATGGTCATAGGAACTTATACTTGACATGCAGAAAACTATAGCGATAACTGATACGATCAAAAGCTATGTTTAACGTTTGGGTCTCGTCCATCACATCATTCTCCTAATGATGTGATCCCGTTATCAAATGACAACTCATGTCTATGACCTGGAAACCGCGGTCATCTTTGATCAACGAGCTAGTCCTGAAGAGGCTTACTAGGGACACAAAGTTTGTCTATTTATCCACACATGTATTTAAGTTTCCAATCAATACAATTATAGCATGGATAATAAACGATTATCATGAACAAGGAAATATAATAATAACTCTTATATTATTGCCTTTAGGGCATATTTCCAACAGTCTCCCACTTGCACTAGAGTCATTAATCTAGCATTACAAGGTAATGAATCTAACACCCATAGAGTCTTGGTGTTGATCATGCTTAGCCCGTGGAAGAGGCTTTGTCAATGGATCTGCAACATTCAAATCCGTGTGTACTTTGCAAATGCTTATGTCCTCCTCCTTGACTGAATCGCGGATGGAATTGAAGCGTCGCTTTATGTGTCTGGTCCTCTTGTGAAACCTTGGTTCCTTGGCTAGAGCAATGGCACCAGTGTTGTCACAAAACAGAGTCATTGGGTTCAATGCACTAGGCACAACTCCAAGATCTGTTATGAACTCCTTCATCCAGACACCTTCCTTTGCCGCCTCCGAGGCAGCTATGTACTCCGCTTCGCATGTAGAATCGGCTACCACGCTTTGCTTGGAACTGCACCAGCTTACCGCTCCCCCGTTGAGAATATATACGTATCCGGTTTGAGACTTAGAGTCATCCGGATCAGTGTCAAAGCTTGCATCGACGTAACCCTTTACGACGAGCTCTTGATCACCTCCATAAACGAGAAACATTTCCTTAGTCCTTTTCAGGTACTTCAGGATATTCTTGACCGCTGTCCAGTGATCCAAACCAGGATTACTTTGAAACCTTCCGGCCGTACTTATGGCAAGGCTGACATCTGGTCTTGTGCACAGCATTGCATACATGATAGAGCCTATGGCTGAAGCATAGGGGATGACACTCATCTTTTCTCTATCTTCCGCAGTCACTGGGCATTGAGTCTTACTCAACTTTGTACCTTGCAATACCGGCAAGAACCCCTTCTTGGATTGATCCATTTTGAACTTCTTCAAAACTTTATCAAGGTATGTACTTTGTGAAAGTCCTATCAAGCGTCTCGATCTATCTCTATAGATCTTGATGCCCAATATGAAAGCAGCTTCACCGAGGTCCTTCATCGAAAAACTCTTGTTCAAATACCCCTTCACGCTATCCAAAAGTTCTATATTGTTTCCAATCAGCAATATGTCATCCACATATAATATTAGAAACGCTATAGAGCTCCCACTCACTTTCTTGTAAATACAAGCTTCTCCGTAAACTTGTACAAAACCAAACGCTTTGATCACCTCATCAAAGCGAAGATTCCAACTCCGAGATGCTTGCACCAGCCCATAAATGGAACGCTGGAGTTTGCAAACTTTGTCAGCATTCTCTGGATCGACAAAACCTTCCGGTTGTATCATATACAACTCTTCCTTAAGAAAACCGTTAAGGAACGCTGTTTTGACATCCATCTGCCAAATTTCATAATCGAAATATGCAGCTATTGCTAACATGATTCGGACGGATTTAAGCATCGCTACGGGTGAGAAAGTCTCATCGTAGTCAACTCCTTGAACTTGTGAAAAACCCTTTGCCACAAGTCGAGCTTTATACACGGTGACATTGCCGTCAGCGTCCATCTTCCTCTTAAAAATCCATTTATTCTGAATGGCCTTCCGCCCTTCAGGTAATACTTCCAAAGTCCATACTTTGTTTTCATACATGGATCCCATCTCGGATTTCATGGCCTCTAACCATTTGTCGGAATCCGGGCCCACCATCGCTTCTCCATAGCTCGTAGGTTCACTGTTGTCCAACAACATGACCTCCAAAACAGGGTTACCATACCACTCAGGTGCAGTGCGTACCCTTGTCGACCTACGAGGTTCGGTAGTAACTTGATCAGAAGCTTCTTGATCATCATCATTGGCTTCCTCTTCAACCGTTGCAGGCTCCACAAAAACATCTTTCTGTGCTGCGCTACTCTCTGGTTGAAGCAGAGGTTCAATAACCTCATCAAGTTCTACCTTCCTCCCACTCAATTCTTTCGAGAGAAACTCTTTCTCGAGAAAGGACCCGTTCTTAGCGACAAACACTTTGCCCTCGGATCTGAGATAGAAGGTGTACCCAACCGTCTCTTTTGGGTATCCTATGAAGACACATTTGTCCGCTTTGGGTTCGAGCTTTTCTGGCTGAAGCCTTTTGACATAAGCATCGCAACCCCAAACTTTGAGAAAAGACAACTTAGGTTTCTTACCAAACCACAGTTCATACGGTGTTGTCTCAACGGACTTAGATGGAGCCCTATTTAAAGTGAATGCAGCCGTCTCTAACGCATATCCCCAAAATGATAGTGGAAAATCGGCAAGAGACATCATAGAACGCACCATATCTAATAGGGTTCGATTACGACGTTCGGACACACCATTACGCTGCGGTGTTCCAGGTGGCGTCAACTGTGAAACAATTCCACATTGTCTTAAGTGATTGCCAAACTCATAACTCAGATACTCTCCCCCTCGATCAGATCGTAGGAACTTGATCTTCTTGTTACGATGATTCTCAACTTCACTCTGAAATTGCTTGAACTTTTCAAACGTTTCAGACTTATGCTTCATCAAGTAAATATACCCATATCGACTTAAGTCGTCAGTGAAGGTGAGAAAATAACGATATCCACCGCGCGCCGTGACACTCATCGGGCCACACACATCAGTATGTATGATTTCCAATAAGTCACTTGCCCGTTCCATTGTTCCTGAAAACGGGGTCTTAGTCATCTTGCCCATGAGGCACGGCTCGCATGTGTCAAGTGATTCAAAATCAAGAGACTCCAAAAGTCCTTCAGCATGGAGCTTCCTCATGCGTTTCACGCCGATATGACCCAGACGGCAGTGCCACAAGAAAGTGGTACTATTGTTATCAACTCTACATCTTTTGGCATCAATGTTATGAACATGTGTATCATCACTATCGAGATTCAATAAGAATAAACCCCCTACTTCGGGTGCATGACCATAAAAGATATTACCCATATAAATAGAACAACCTTTATTCTCTGATTTAAATGAGTAACCGTCTCGCATTAAACAAGATCCAGATATAATGTTCATGCTCAACGCAGGCACTAAATAACAATTATTCAGGTTCATAACTAATCCCGATGGTAATCGAAGAGCGAGCGTGCCGACGGCGATCACATCAACCTTGGAACCATTCCCCACGCGCATCGTCACTTCGTCCTTCGCCAGCCTCCGTCTATTCCGTAGTTCCTGTTTAGAGTTGCAAATGTGAGCAACCGAACCGGTATCAAATACCCAGGCACTACAACGAGAGTTGGTAAGGTACACATCAATAACATGTATATCACATATACCTTGCTTGTTGTTGTTGTTGGGCCCCTTCTTGTCTGCCAGATACTTGGGGCAGTTCCGCTTCCAGTGGCCGTTCCCCTTGCAATAGAAACACTCAGTCTCTGGCTTGGGCCCAGCCTTGGGTTTCTTCACTGGATGAGCAACTGCCTTGCCACCCTTCTTAGAGTTACCCTTCTTGCCCTTGCCATTCTTCTTGAAACTGGTGGTTTTATTGACCATCAACACTTGATGCTCCTTCTGGATGTCTGACTCAGCGACTTTCAGCATCGCAAACAGCTCGGCGATGGTTTTGTTCACCCCTTGCATGTTATACTGCTGCACGAAGCTCTTGTAGCTAGGTGGGAGTGACTGGAGAATTCTGTCAATGATAGCCTCCTCCGGGAACACAAGTCCCAGATCAGCTATGCGGGTATAGTACCCAGACATCTTCAGTAAGTGCTCACTGACAGACGAATTCTCCTCCATCTTGCAAGCAAAGAATTTATCGGAGGTCTCATACCTCTCGATCTTGGCATTCTTCTCAAAGATGAACTTCAACTCCTGGAACATCTCATATGCTCCATGACGTTCAAAATGCCTTTGAAGTCCTCCTTCCAAGCTATACAACATGGCACACTGCACTACTGAGTAGTCATCCGCACGCGACTGCCAGACGTTCATAACGTCCACAGAGGCCGGAGCGGGGGGTTCACCTAGCGGTGCATTTAGGACATAAACCTTTTGGGCAGCTGTGAGGATGATCCTCAGATTGCGGAGCCAGTCCACAAAGTTGCTCCCATCATCTTTCAGCTTAGTTTTCTCTAGGAACGCATTAAAATTCAGGGGAGCTACTGCGGGAGCCATCTACAACAAAAGATTTGCAAAGACATCTTAGACTATTGTTCATGATAAGTGAGTTTTAACTAATCAAATTACTTATAACTCCCACTCAAATTGACATCCCTCTGGTCATCCGAGCGTGACATGATCCAAATCCACCAACCCAAGTCCGATCATCACGTGAGATGAGGTGGTGTCAATGGTGAACATCTTCATGTTGATCATATCTACTATATGACTCATGCTCGACCTTTCGGTCTTCCGTGTTCCGAGGCCATGTCTGTACATGCTAGGCTCGTCAAGTCTAACCCGAGTGTTCTGCATGTGCAAAACTGGCTTGCACCCGTTGTATACGAACGTAGAGTCTATCACACCCGATCATCACGTGGTGCTTCGAAACGACGAACCTTCGCAACGGCGCACACTCGGGGGGAACACAATTTTATCTTGAAATTTTAGTGAGGGATCATCTTATAATGCTACCGTCGTCCTAAGCAAAATAAGATGCATAAAAGGATTAACATCACATGCAAATCATAAGTGACATGATATGGCCATCAACTCGTGCTTTTGATCTCCATCTCCAAAGCACCGGCATGATCTCCATCGTCACCGGCGTAACACCATGATCCCCATCATCGTGTCACCATCGGGGTTGTCGCGCGCCCACCATGCTCTTACTACTATTGCTACCGTTTAGCGATAAAGTAAAGCATTACATAGCGCTTAATGATTGACACGCAGGTCATACAAAAATTAAAGACAACCCTATGGCTCCTGCCGGTTGCCGTATACATCGACATGCAAGTCGATATTAACTATTACAACATGATCATCTCATACATCAAATATATCTCATCATGTCTTTGGCCATATCATATCACATACATACCCTGCAAAAACAAGTTAGACGTCCTCTAATTTGTTGTTGCATGTTTTACGTGGCTGCTATGGGTATCTAGCAAGAACGCTTCTTACCTACGCAAAGCCACAACGGTGATATTTAAGTTGCTATTTAACCTTCTACAAGGACCGCCTTCGTCGAATCCGATTCAACTAAGATAGGAGAGACAGACACCCGCCAGCCATCTTATGCAACAAAAGTCGCATGTCTATCGATGGAACCGGTCTCATGTACGTGGACATGTAAAGTTGGTCCGGGCCGCTTCATCCCATAATGCCGCTGAATCAAGAAAGACCAAAGAGGGAAGCAATCTAAACATCAACGCCCACAAACCCCTTTGTGTTCTACTCGTGAAAACATCTACGCAAGATCCTAGCTCATGATGCCACTGTTGGGGAACGTTGCATGGGAAACAAAAATTTTCCTACGCTCACCAAGATCAATCTAGGAGATGCATCTACGAGGGAAGAGTCGGATCCACATACCCTTGTAGATCGCTAAGCGGAAGCGTTCAAGAACGCGGTTGATGGAGTCGTACTCGCCGCGATTCAAATCGTCGAAGATCCCAGCACCGAACGGACGGTGCCTCCGCGTTCAACACACGTGCAGCTCGGGGACGTCTCCTCCTTCTTGATCCAGCAAGGGGGAAGGAGAAGTTGACGGAGAAACCCAGCAGCACGACGGCGTGGTGGAGATGGTGGTGAAGGAATTTCAGCAGGGCTTCGCCAAGCACTGCAAACTAGACGAAGATATTCGTGGAGAGGGAGGGCAATGCCGAGGCACGAACTTGTATTGCTGCCCTCCCTCTACCTCTCTTTATATAGGGGGAAGAGAGAGGAGGGGGCGCCCCTAGGGTTCCCCTTAGGGGGCGGCGGCCAAGGGGAGGGGCTGCGGCCAGGGTTAGGGTTCCCCCCCCCCCCCCAGGCGCCTTGCCCCCCAAGTCCTAGGGGTGCGGCTGCCCTAGGGGGGCCCAGCCCCTTAGGCGCAGGTGGAGGAGCCTAGGGGGGGCGCACAGCCCTTGTGTGGGCTGTTGCGTCTCCCCACTTATGGCCCATAGGGCCCGTAACATTTACCGTGGCCCCCGAAACACCTTTCGGTTCTCCGATTCCTTCCCGATGTTCCCCGGAACAATTCCGGACTCCGTTTACTCTCATCCCATATATCAATCTTCGTCCCCGGACCATTCCGGAGACCCTCGTCACGTCCGGGATCTCATCCGGGACTCCGAACAACCTTCGGTTACCATGCACTGTTCTCACTAACAACCCTAGCGTCACCGAACCTTAAGTGTGTAGACCCTGCGGGTTCGGAAACTATGCAGACATGACCGAGATACTCCCAGGTCAATAACCAATAGCGGGATCTGGATACCCATATTGGCTCCCACACGTTCCTCGATGATCTCATCGGATGAACCACAATGTCAAGGATTCAGGTAATCCCGTATACAGTTCCTTTTGTCTCGTCGGTATGTTACTTGCCCGAGATTCGATCGTCGGTATCTCTATACCTAGTTCAATCTCGTTACCGGCAAGTCTCTTTACTCGTTCCGTAATACATAATCCCGTGACTAACTACTTAGTCACTTTGAGCTCATTGAGATGACGTATTACCGAGTGGGCCCGGAGATACCTCTCCGTCACACGGAGTGACAAATCCCAGTCCCGATCCATGTCAACTCAACAGACACCTTCGGAGATACCTGTAGAGTACCTTTATAGTCACCCAGTTACGTTGCGACGTTTGGCACACACAAGGCACTCCTACGGTGTCAGTGAGTTACATGATCTCATGGTCATAGGAACTTATACTTGACATGCAGAAAACTATAGCGATAACTGATACGATCAAAAGCTATGTTTAACGTTTGGGTCTCGTCCATCACATCATTCTCCTAATGATGTGATCCCGTTATCAAATGACAACTCATGTCTATGACCTGGAAACCGCGGTCATCTTTGATCAACGAGCTAGTCCTGAAGAGGCTTACTAGGGACACAAAGTTTGTCTATTTATCCACACATGTATTTAAGTTTCCAATCAATACAATTATAGCATGGATAATAAACGATTATCATGAACAAGGAAATATAATAATAACTCTTATATTATTGCCTCTAGGGCATATTTCCAACACGGTCTATATATTAAAAGCAACATAAATGAATTTAAAAGCTACGGTAACTTAAACACAACGGTGTCCAAACTAAAAGCTACGGTCTGTATATTAAATGCAACCGTAACTTAGACACAACCGTACCTTTTAGTTTGGACACCGTTGCGTTTAGGTCACCATAGGTTTTAAATTCAGTTATGTTGCTTTTAAGATACATACCGTAGCTTTTAGTTTGTACACCGTTGCGTTTAGGTGACCATAGCGTTTAACTTCAGTTCTGTTGCTTTTAATATACAGACAGTAGCTTTTAGGTTGTACACCGTTGCGTTTAGGTGACCGTAGCTTTTAACTTCAATTCTGTTGCTTTTAATATACATACCGTAGCATTTAGTTTGCACACCGTTTCTTTTAGGTTACCGTAGCTTTTAAGTTCAGCTCTGTTCCTTTTAATATACAGACTGTAGCTTTTAGTTTGTACACCATTGCTTTTAAGTTCAGTTCTGTTGCTTTTAATATACAGACCGTAGCTTTTAGATTGTACACCATTGCGTTTAGGTTACCGTAGCTTTTAATTTTATTTATGTTGCTTTTAATATAAAGACCGTAGCTTTTAGGTTGTACACCGTTATGTTTAGGTGACCATAGCTTTTAAGTTCAGTTCTGTTGCTTTTAATATACAAACCGTAGCTTTTAGTTTGGACACCGTTGCGTTTAGGTGACCATAGCTTTTATCTTCAGTTCTGTTGCTTTTAATATACATACCGTAGCTTTTAGTTTGTACACCGTTGCGTTTAGGTGACCGTAGCGTTTAACTTCAGTTCTGATGCTTTTAATACAGACCGTAGCTTTTAGGTTGTACACCGTTGCCTTTAGGTGACCGTTGCCTTTAAGTTCAGTTATGTTGCTTTTAATATACATACATTAGCTTTTAGGTTGTACACCGTTGCGCTTAGGTGACCGTAGCTTTTAACTTCAGTTCTGTTGCTTTTAATATACAAACCGTAGCTTTTAGTTTGGACACCGTAGCTTTTAAATTCATTTTTGTTGCTTTTAATATACAGACCGTAGCTTTTAAGTTCAGCTCTGTTGCTTTTAATATACAGACCGTAGCTTTTAGTTTGCACATCGTTGCTTTTAAATTCAGTTCTGTTGCTTTTAATATACAGACCGTAGCTTTTAGATTGTACACCGTTGCGTTTAGGTTACCATAGCTTTTAAATTCATTTATGTTGCTTTTAATATAAGAACCGTAGCTTTTAGGTTGTACACCGTTATGTTTAGGTGACCGTAGCTTTTAACTTCACTTAACCCATTGGCTATAGCTCAAGTACGCCGCGGCATGCTGGTCTTAAGGCGCGTTGTATTGACTGCACTTGACCCATTGTCTGTTGGAAATATGCCCTAGAGGCAATAATAAATTGGTTATTATTATATTTCCTTGTTCATGATAATTGTTTATTATCCATGCTAGAATTGTATTGATAGGAAACTCAGATACATGTGTGGATACATAGACAAACACCATGTCCCTAGTGAGCCTCTAGATGACTAGCTCGTTGATCAATAGATGGTTACGGTTTCCCGACCATGGACATTGGATGTCGTTGATAACGGGATCACATCATTAGGAGAATGATGTGATGGACAAGACCCAATCCTAAGCCTAGCACAGATCGTGTAGTTCGTATGCTAAAGCTTTTCTAAATGTCAAGTATCTTTTCCTTAGACCATGAGATTGTGCAACTCCCGGATACCGTAGGAATGCTTTGGGTGTACCAAACGTCACAACGTAACTGGGTGGCTAGAAAGGTGCACTACAGGTATCTCTGAAAGTGTCTATTGGGTTGGCACGAATCGAGACTGGGATTTGTCACTCCGTGTGACGAAGAGGTGTCTCTGGGCCCACTCGGTAGGACATCATCATAATGTGCACAATGTGATCAAGGAGTTGACCACGGGATGATGTGTTACGGAACGAGTAAAGTGACTTGCCAGTAACGAGATTGAACAAGGTATCGGGATACCGACGATCAAATCTCCGACAAGTACTGTACCGATAGACAAGGGGAATTGTATACGGGATTGATTGAATCCTTGACATCGTGGTTCATCCGATGAGATCATCGTGGAGCATGTGGGAGCCAACATGGGTATCCATATCCCGCTGTTGGTTATTGACCGGAAAGTTGTCTCGGCCATGTCTGCATGACTCCCGAGCCCGTAGGATTATAGGGCCTACACTTAAGGTTCGATGACGCTAGGATTATAGGGAAAGTATGTACGCGGTTACCGAATGTTGTTCGGAGTCCCGGATGAGATCCCGGACGTCACGAGGAGTTTCGGAATGGTCCGGAGGTAAATATTCATATATGGGAAGTCTCGTTTTGGTCACCGGAAAGGTTTCGGGCGCTATCGGTAGCGTACCGGGACCACCGGGAGGGTCCCGGGGGTCCACCGGGTGGGGCCACCGGCCCCAGAAGGCTGCGTGGGCCAAGTGTGGGAGGGGACCAGCCCCAGGTGGGCTGGTGCGCCCCCCACCAGGGCCCAAGGCGCCTCCAAGAGGGGAGGGGGCAAACCCTAGGGCAGATGGGCCCTAGGGCCCAATCTGGTGCGCCCCCCTCTCCCTCTCCCCCTCTGGCCGCCACCCTCAGATGGGATCTGGGGTGGCCGCACCCCTAGGGGTGGGAAACCCTAGAGGGTGCGCAGCCCCTCCCTTCCCCCTATATATATGTGAGTTTTGGGGCTGCCCATAACATGGTTTTGACCTCTGTCGCTTGGCGCAGCCCTACCTCTCTCCCTCCTCGTCTCTCGCAGTGCTTGGCGAAGCCCTGCTGGAGTCCCGCGCTCCTCCACCACCACCACACCGTCGTGCTGCTATTGGATGGAGTCTTCCCCAACCTCTCCCTCTCTCCTTGCTGGATCAAGGCGTGGGAGACGTCATCGGGCTGCACGTGTGTTGAACGCGGAGTCGCCATTGTTCGGCGCTTAGATCGGAATCAACCACGATCTGAATCGCAGCGAGTATGACTCCTTCATCCGCGTTCTTGCAACGCTTCCGCATCGCGATCTACAAGGGTATGTAGATGCACTCCCCTCTCCCTTGTTGCTAGATTACTCCATAGATAGATCTTGGTGATGCGTAGGAAAAAAATTTATTTTCTGCTACGATCCCCAACATTGTCGAGCGTCGCCAGAGTCTGCCTGACATTGTGCCCTTGGTTGGGTCCGAAATCAGTGTCTTCGGCTCGTCCAACATAGCCTTCTTCATCACCGCATCTGCCTACTTGCGGTCACCGAGCAAGCACCCTAGGAAGAAGGCCCTCCATTCAATGCCCCAAGGGAAAGGGTTGGGGTTGGAGTTCATGGCGAGGGAGAGGTGGTGAAACAGAGAGGTGTTGAAACAAAGGGGTCTGTGTGTAGTGTTGGGATGGACAAGGGCAAGGAGGTCAAGCCACCATTGGAGAACGGCAAGGAAGTTGTACCTTCATTGGTCGAAGTGCCGGTGCATGATCACCCAAGCCCAAGATGAGGAACTATGGCCACTACCATCAGGAGTTAGGAGCAAACCACTTCTGCAAAGTTATCCTTGCTCCAAAGTTAGAGAGTCTGCCATTGCCTCTGGACTTCATGAAATACTACGCTTGGAGGGTGACGGTGTGGGTTATCAATAGCAGGGTGCTTGATCAAGGTTGGACCACCTTCACCGTCGTTCACCAGATCATTATCGGGTACATGCTGACGTTCAATCTGATGACCTTCGACACCATGAAGGTGACCGTCTTCAACAACGATGACATGGAGGTGGTCACCAAGTGTAAGGATCACGACAACGCCTTCGCCGTGACCACCTGAGCTCTTGTTGCCCGTTCCTTGTTGGTTCTTGGATTAAGACTTGGTTTTTTTTAACTTATCGTACTATGTTCGTTTAAAACCTGTGATGTGTGGACTTGTGTTTGTACCTAAGTGTGTTCTGTCTAGTTTAGTTCTTTAGTTCTTTCCATGTGTGCCTCTAGGTAACCTCACCACATCGAGGAGGAGATTACCAAACAACTGCCCTGGATGTAATCAAACAACTGGACTTATGTTTTCCTTCAAACAAGTGTGTAACCAAGGATGTGTTTGGTTACCTGCATCGTTTTTAGGCACTTTTCATACGTGTCTCAAATGGATCTGGCTGAGCATATGCAGGCAAAAAACCAACATCTGCATGATGACTGCTTGCCTGCATCCCCTCTAGCCTGCATGTGCCGAAACTGAAGGCCTGCTGTTTGGTTGCGGACTTGTTTGAGGGGAAACACAAGTCGGGTTGTTTGGTTACATCTAGGACAGTTGTGTGATAACCTCCTCCTCGATAGGGTGAGGTTAAAAGAGGCACACATGGAAAGAATTAAACTAGACGGAACAAACTTAGACACAAACACAAGTCTTAACCATGCATCACAAGTTTTAAATTAACATTGTACAATAAGTTTTAAATGAAAACCAAGTCTTAAAACAAAAAGCAACAGGGAACAGGCAATATGAGCTCAGGCGGTCACGATGAAGATGTTGTCGTGGTCGTTGAACTTGGTGACAACCTCCACGCCCTCGTCATTGAAGACGATCACCTTCTTGGTGTCAGGGGACATCAGTTTGAACATCAACATGTACCCAAGCATTATCTGGTGAAGTGCGATGAAGGTGGCCCAACTGTGATCAAGGGTGACCCTACCATTGATCATCCTCACCGTCACCCTTCATCCGAAGCAGGTGTTTGTTTTGAGCTTGAGCTCTGTAGGGATGGCAAGGAAGTACTTTGAGAAGTCTAGAGGCCATGGCAGACTCTCCAGCTTTGGAGCAAGGATAACCTTCCACAAGTGGTTTGGTCCTAACTCTTGATGGTAGTGACCATAGTTCCTCTGCTTGGGCTTGGGTGATCCTGCACCGGCACTTCGAGCAATGAAGGCACAACCTGCTTGCCTTCTCCAATGGTGGCACGACCTCCTTGCCTAGTCCATCTGCATTATGAACAACAATCATTTCAACGGTCAGCATTCATTCATATCACCCTAACACTCCTATTGGACTAGGCCCTACTAACCCATCACCGCTCTCAAATACACTCCGTTTCACCTCTCCTCTTCCACCTCTCTGTTTCATCACCTCTCCCTCGTAATGAACTCCAACTCCAACACCAACCCTATCCCCTGGGGCATTGGATGGAGGTGTGCTCTAACTTCAGCAGCATCAATAACATGAAAAAGGAGGCTGATGCGGTGATGAAGAAGGCTATGCCGAACGAACTGAAGACACTAATTCCAGACCAAGCCAAGGGCACAATGTCAGTGGACATCCTGCGCTGGGCCATGAATCAGGCAGAGGCAAGATGGGGCAAGTACAGTCTGGACAAGGCGCATCAAGACCTACGTGGCGCGACGTACTGGAGTAGGAAGTTCGAGTCACCAGAGGCCGACAATGACAAGGTGCAGATGGTGGCTAGGGCACCGATGGAGGGCGACCGTGCAAGACCCATCGTTCTTGACGAAGACCATGAGAAAGAAAATATGGCTACGCACCCCCCCCCCTCGACATGACTCAAGGGTCGATGCGGCTAGACAAGAAAGTTTGTACCCCAATCGCCACTCAATATGTACTCAAAAAATAACCTATGAAGCCTACTAGCCGTCCATGCAGAATCAATTGATGGCAATCCTCCACCCCCGATGTTTTCAATCCCTTCCCCAACTCTTCGATCATGTGCTCTAATCTAATCTAGCCAAAGTCAAAAGTAGTTAATCTACAGAGAGGATGAGGACTTACCGCCATGGCCGATGCGCTCCAATGGAGGTTCGTAGTCACTCCGGTGGTTGTCGTCGTCTTGGATCAATTCACAATAGAGCTCCGGTGGTCGTCGCTACCGGTGTGAGTGGGGAAGAGGGGAGATGGTGGTGAGGAAGTGAGGTGAGGGTAATTTATGACGACGCACCCACGCGTGCAACCGCCCACGCCCACGTGCCTAGGGTTGCATCGCGCAGGCCTGGCTCCGCAAAAACGGCCAATTTGAGCTTGGGGCTTGGGTGATCCTGAATCACTCAACCCAAGCCCCAAGCTTGGATGCAAGCCCAGAGGTGTTTTAATGTTCATGCTATGCAGGCCTAGAGGTGTTTTAATGTTCATGCTACGCGGGCCTGGCTGAGGTATATGCAGCCAATCAACATGCAAATGTTGGTTTTTTGCCAGCATATGCTCAGCCAGACCAAGTTGGGACAAGTATGCAAAGTGCCTAAAAACAATGAAGGTAACCAAACGCATCCATAAAGATTATCATTGTGTTCCTTGTATTGAGTAAACTTTAGTAGTAATAGGCAATCCATCCAAATTATTTCATCAAGTTATAGTTTCCATGGAAATGGCAAAATTAATTAGGGGTCATTGGATGTAAGAAAAAGCAACATTCCCAATCATCTTGAGGGTGTAAAGGAGGACACGAAACCTCATGATTCAAAAGTTTGCAACAAAAGGGGAAGTTAAACTTGAGCAAATCGAAAACTCCAAGGGTCCAGACACACCAGAAACAAGCAGTTCAATCTTAAACGTCAGACGGCCCTGAATCACTTAACTTCACTGGAAGGCCCTTTCAACGTGAGTTGCATCGATTTTGGAATGATGAGGGAAGTCAAGCGGCATAACTTCAGCTCTCAGACCAGTGCCTCTCAAGGTTCGGACGACCTCCTTGTGGACAAGAACGTTTCCTTCGGGCGTCAGATGCAATCCATCACTACAACATGATGACAGCTATTTCACTCAACTATCAGAACGAATGCAATAATTTATGTTTCTAGGAAGCTTATGTTCATAGAGCGCTGCTATACACCCAATGCACGGCGGACGATTTCTGCCGCACATCAGTGTGTCCACACATATCAGTGGATGATGGATTGGCCATCATGCAGCTCTCCTGTAGGCTGTTTATCTTCTGCATAGCTGTTTCGATGTTCATATGTACAGGTAGCAAACAGCCACTTGTGAGGTCTCCAAAAACTAAGATGGTTTGTTGACAACTTTCTTTGGAAGGACTTTTAGTTAAACTTTTTTTAGATAAAAGACGCAGCCAAGTCCGAGGAGGACTCGCACCTTGTCCGACTTTGAATTAACAAAGCCATCCGCCGGCTAGGATACAATTGCAACATACAAGTGAAAAGAGCAAATTGAAAGCAGGAGGATACAAAGGCGCTGGAAAGCAGCTAACAAGGCCTCAAACGCTTCGCACAGGAAGGATATACAAAGACACTAAGAGCTAAAAACGTTGAGGTCCTCTTCCGCAGCTGAACCATAACAAGTAGCATGCCGGCACAGGAGAAGAAATGAGTAAGCATCAACATGGCGTGCCACCACCAAACACTGAGGATCCCAGCGCAAACCCTTCATCCAAATCCATCTTCGAAGGAGGCCACAAGCTCCTCGCCTGGATCGCCAGGCGCCGCAACGTCGAAAGACCGGAATGTTCCAAGAACATGGATGAATGCCACCGAAGAATCACTTAGGGAGGGTTAGCTCACACCTGATGCGCCGTATTGGCACTCCAAGAGCAAGCAGAGGCCATGCTGCACACGGCGAGGCCACATCGAAGGAAAAGCATAAGCTTGGATGAAGTAGAGCACACCAGCTGCCGTCGCCAACAAACCCAATAGCGCCCACCACCGCAGAGCTCCCAAGGCGGCGCCTTCAAGAAGGTAACGACGCCTAACGCCGCCGCCGCCCACCGCAGTTAGGGTTTTCACCCGGGAGGAGGCAGGGAAGGGGTGGAGCGGACTTGACCGACGTCTCCAGGAAGAACTACGGCACCCTCGGGCGTCGTCGTCGCCACGGCCGGCCGAAGCCGACCAAGGATTTCTCCCAGTCCGGATCCCCACCACCAGCTCCCACCGCGGCCCGGACGAAGGCCGACTAGCACGTCAGCGCAGCCCCAGTCTAGAGGGTAGGGAGCACACCAAACTTGGGAAGATGAGCAGCAGGCAGAAGTGCGCCGCCAGCCGCCAGGGTTGCACGCCAAGGCCCCAGTCTGCCGGAAGCCCGCCATCCACATGGCCAGGCCACCAGCACCCCGCCTACACCATCGCTCACCGCAGAGCAAATGGAGTCTCGTCGGAAGGGCCGCCGCCCCTGATCCAGAGAGCCACGCTCACCCAATCTCCAAAGAAACGAGCAGCTCTTGCGAAGCCGGCCACTCCAGCCACCGCAACGAGCACCCCTCCGAGGTCCCACCCCTGAACGACCTCCTTCAAGCACCCCAACGCCAGGATCCAGATCTGGCCGCTCCAAGCAGAGTAAGCGACCCACCGGACGGGGCAGCAGCCAGCACCGGCCATGCCTGCTCCCGAGGCCGGCCGCCGGCAAGGGGCAAGGCCCCAGCCTGCGGGGAGGCCACCTAGACGAGATCCAGCGGCGGCGAACTCCACGCTGCCCCGCGCCATCGAGGACGAAGCGGGCGAGCAGGGAAGAGGCCAGCACGAGGATGGATGGAGGAGGAGGTGGAAGGAGTCCCGCCGCCGCCGCGGGCCGGCCGGAGGCCGCCGGCGACGGCGGTGAGGGAACACAGCAAGGGTGGCGGCGCTCAGGGGAAAACCTAATCGCCCCCGAGTCGCTTACGCGAGACGACGCGGGAGTGGGCGGTGGGATCTGATTAGTTAAACTAAGTTTTCCCAATTCCCAAGTACGTGAAAGATGATTAATGCGCCCATGTTATCGTAAATCCTATCAAAAAGGCACCGTAATACACCACCATACGACGCATCATGTTTAGTGGTAGAAAGATATATTAAGGCCGATGATGTGGTTTAGATTGTTTGAGCTAGTTTTGGCAGCCTTGTCTTGTTTTCATGAGGAAAAATGCAACCGATTAAAATCAATATCATTTTCAAATAGAGAACCTGAGTATAAATATATATTATACACAAAATCATGTATTCAACAAAAAAAAAAAGAGAAAAAAATGATAACAGAGAAAATTTAAATTTGCACTGGCGTTACACATGTATGCTTAGTCGGTTACTAGTAAGCTACAAATCCAAAACTCCAAGTGGCAAATATTTAAAAACCCACCTTGATTGATACCATGTAGAGAAAAATAAATAAAATCACCATTCATAAAAGGTAAATAAATCTGAGATAGAATTACCTCAAGTATAGTTTCTACCGACCTTCAACTGCTTGCATCTTTGACCAAATGTCAACAGTGTACACCCATTTCTTTGGCCAGTTGTATGCATTGACGTGCATAGACACCAATCATTTCATTTGTCCTTTCTGGGAGCCTCCTTGCATCGTATCCATAAAGTGATCTTGAGGAGAAGACACAAATAATCAACAACTAACAAATTACATGTAATGTGCTCAGTAAAGCTTGTGTAAAATGAAACATGTCAGTCATTGCACATAACTTGAATGAAAATAACAAATGAATTATAATATTTTGTAACTCCGTCGTTCCCACACAAAAAAGGAACTTAGTATTTAGAAGTTCCAGAGTAGACAATGGAGAGATTATGGCAAAAGTAAGCACGTCACAACACAGTTCAGCAACCACAAACTGGGCCTAAGTAGAACAGCGAAAAAGGTACTCCCATTTATTTCTCTCAGTGACTAAAGTTTATAGAACAAACATGAATAGTTGGGAGGAGAAATGAATGCCAACCGTGCAAATCTTTCTCTTCCGTCTTCATCAACAGGAGGTGGGGTGATAAGCAAAATCACCATGGACTTGGAACAATCCTGTATTGAGATGAAATGTCAAAAAATAATTTGAAGGACTGATACAACATATTGCCCCCAAAAATACTGTTGAAATATAGCACTGCAATGATAGATTCACCTCAGTATGTCTTACTTTAACTTACATTCATTTTTTAACAGTGCAGCACAATGAACTGCTGGTATATGAGTATATGACAGACCGAGAGACCTTGAAGTCAATGCTGCTGTAATATACTGTATCATCATTGAATTTTATTTGTTCCAATAGCACTAGTTATTGGGTAAAGGCACCCAAAGACCAATGAGTTAAAAAATTACTGGCCATCAACTCCGAACTGGAGGTTCTATAATTTTTGTATGATGCTCCCTCTGTCCCAAAATAAGTGTCGTGATTTTAGTTCAACTTAGGACGGAGGGAGTAGATAGCAAGCACCATGTAATTACTGCTTCTTAATCTCCCAAGCCCTTGTAATCAGAAGACACTCCACCAAGCGGTGATCTTAATTAAGGATCAATTGACAGTTCCACAGATTTATACCTCCGGCTAAGCACGCAGAGTTACAGCTAGTCTGAAACTGCTTCAAGCCACAGTTGAAAAAGCAAATATATGCAATCCCCTTTGTACACTTATAAGTTATAACTAGTACTAGTTCCTTTTGGCCTTCAATTTACCTTGAGATGATTAACAATTGCTCTGAGATTGTGTTTAAACTCCACAATAGGAACATGGCTTCGCTCGCATGACCGTCCCAGAAGCGCCACATCATTGGCACCAAAGAATACGCGCTGTATCCTCTGACAACAACATCAGCCTGGTACAGAAAAATTCACTGGATACTGGCACGGATACAAGAGGAGACAAAAGGAATTCGAGATAGAGTCTGGTTCGACCTTGCGGGAGTAGGTGTCGGCGAGGGCAGCTCCCCAACCGCCGGCGCGGAAGGAAGGACCACTCGGTGATGGAGTCGCCGAAGAGCACCAGCCGCGGCCGCAGCGCTTCTTGGGATCCCGCATCCCCTAGCAATGGCGAAATAAAAGCGGGAGGAGCTACGTGAGAGGGGATGAGCCGGATCGGTGCGAGCTAGGCTTGCAACTAGTGCTTGATGACGGCGGGGGAGGAACGCGGCAGACCACCTGAAGCGCCGACGAGGCAGACGCAAAGTTTTAAATAGCGCGCTAAGCTTCTTAGCGTCAGCTCGGCTAAAATGGATGAAACGCTATAGCGCAGCTATAGCATGCTAAGCCCCATTTAGCGTTTCAGCTTAAATTAATAAAAAAAAGAAGAAAAAACATATAATCATGCAGCAAATTAACATATACTTGACAGTTGGCAGCACACTATAGCAGCAACCAGCAAATCAATTAGCATCCAGCCAAATCAATAGAAGAATAGCATACACTACACTATAGCAGCAACCAGTAATGCAAAAATCATAATGCAAAGCAAAGAACAGCCACATGCAAGTATATAACAAGTTACTAACGCGTCACAAATTCAAAATGCAGGACGTGGTTCATAAATTTGGCATTACATAACAAGGGCATCAAGTCAACATCCAGCAAGTCATTACATAACAAATCAAAGCAAAGTTTGGACTCCCACCAAAGCAACATAGCAACAGAAGTTCAACCAACTAAGAACTACTTGACAAGTTAGACTTGCAAACATAACATAAGTGATTTGGTGGCATCCAGCCAACAAGGCACACTTTCACAAAACAGAAGTGGTGGTTCACCCAACCATGCAATTAATCTGAGTTAGCAAAGGCAGAGGAAGACTCATCTTCTGATTCCGAAGAAGAATCGGAAGAGGCGGAAAGGATAGCTTCTTCATCGATGCTATTAAGGAGAGAATGGATGCTCTTCTTCCTCTTCTTTTTAGGGGGTGCAGTAGGCCCCCTCTTCTTTTTTCTTTGTGCTTGTGATGTTGAAGCTCTCTCTTGTTGGGCTTGATCTTCGTTGCCAACATGTTCATCAACATTGTCATCGGAAACAATCCCTGTGATGAACTCATTGTCTTCATCCTCGAGAACATCGACGATTGTCTTCTCTATTGGATCTCTACGTCTGTTCTCTCTCAAATGCTTCATCCTAGAGTTGAATTTGATAAAGACAAGATCACTCATCCTATCATGGAGTAGCCTGCTGCGCTTCTTTGTATGAACCTATGTAGGTGGAAAAAAAATCAAGTATGGGACACATGGTCTCAATGTGTGAAGAGAAGTGAATTATATTTTGTAGTTGTATTTCTTACCTGTTCAAATGCTGACCAGTTTCTCTCACAAGCTGAGGAGCTGCATGTCAAAGTGAGAATTTTCATTGCAATCATCTTCAACTTGGGTGCACATGTACCATAATTCAACCACCATTTAGCTGTGTTAAGACATTAATAGATTATTAGCCAGACAAGTATACGCAGGAGAAACAAAGAAAGTGATATTAAATAACATCACAAGTTTTCAGCAATAACACTTTACATGGATCAAAGGTTTTCTTTCTTCTCTGTCGTACGGCAATGTCCAATCCAAAGGAATCCTCCTCCTCCGTGTATTTGTCAAGTTCATCAATAGTCTCATCTTGAATTTTTTGATCTTCAACCAACTTTATAATGCAATGGATCACGGCTGCTCTAAATGACCCATCGTTCTCGATCGCATCTTTGTTTGGATAATAATAGAAGGGGTTCAGAAAGTATCCCGCCAAATGTAGCGGCGACTTGAGTTTGCTGTCCCATCTCCTGTCAATGATATCAATAACGCATTTGAAGCGACTCTCATCATTATCAAACAACACTGAAATTTCCTTTTTTGCATCCAACATACAACCATGCAAGAATCCCATAGCTGGCACATCGCTATCCATTTTTCTCAGCACATTAGCCATTGGCTCAAAGTAGTTGACAGCAATGTCAACTCCTTTCCAAAATGATTCCGATTGCACCACTTTGTGAGCTATCTTCCCCTTGTCCTTCTCTAAGTAACCCATTTCATGTAGCTCATCTGATCTGAATAGTTTAAGCATTTCCCTCTTGTTGTCTTGCAAGCTCTTGAGATTGAGATAAGCTGTGGCAAATCTAGTAATACCTGAGCGCACCAAGTCTTTCCCAAGTGTTTTTCTCATCAAAGCTAACACCCTTGTGTGAGCATATAAGAACACTGTTACTTGCCTTGCTTGGGAAATTATTTTTTCAACTGATCCAAGCTTCCCTATATCCTCCAACATGAGATCAATAGAATGAGCTGCACATCCATTCCAAAAAATGGAAGGTCTCTTTGCTTTCATTAGACTTGCTGCTGCTACATTGACACTAGCATTGTCGGTCACCACTTGAACAACTCTTTTTGCCCCTATATCTTCAATGCAATTATCAACAAGGTCAAAAATGTACTTGCCATTTTTTTTAACAGATGAGCAATCAACTGAATTCAAAAACACGGGTCCTTGAGCACTATGAACAACAAGGTTCATTACTCCCCTGCCTTTCTTATCTGTCCATGCATCTGTCATTACGGTACAACCTGTGTTCTCCCATGCTTGCTTATGAGGTTTGAATGAATCCAGCACCTTCCTCTTCCTTTTCTGCAAGAATGGTCCACTCATCTCATATGCAGTAGGCCCATCCAAGTCAGGGCCAAAATCTCTGATGGCCTCAATCATAAGTGGAAAGCTAGGAAGTGTGACAGTGTTATGTGGGATGCTAGCTTCATAGAAAAATTGACATATATACTCACAAGCTCTATTCCTCCTCTCTTCTCTTTTCTGAGTTGACACCTTTGATTGAACATTTTGGCTTTCACAATTTCTTTTTTGATTCCTCTTAACAGTTTCTTCGATGCTAGGCTTGCAGAATTTGTCCATAGGGCCTCCCCTTGAGCTGTTTGTGTTTGGTTTTGACCTCAACACCACAACCTGATTGCCATCATCTTCATCCATTTGGTTTTCTCCATCTGAGTGATCTAAGTCAACACTAGTTCTAAGCGCCTCCAATCCCTCGACCTTTTTTTCCTTCAGCTCAGCACTCTTTAGGAGCAAAGCTATCATCTCTAGCCTGACATCACTAGGAACCTTGGGGCATCCTGTGACACCACAATTCTTGATTTGTGAAAGGTGGAACTTTATCCTTGTAATGCCAGATGTGCATACCTTGTCACAATAATTGCACTTCAGCCAATGCTTCTTGTTCGCATCTACAAGAGCGCAATACTTCCACGCAGGATCATCCGAGTCTACACCTTTAGCGGGTGGAGGTGCTGCTACGGAAGCAGCGCTTGAACCGCCCACACCTACGCAAACAAAAGAAAATTAGATATTGTCAGAAATCAAATTAGTTACAGAGCCGCCCACACCTACGCTAACAAAATAACATTGTACTACTGTCGATCAGGAGTGGTTTCATTAGCAGTTCTCGGGTCGACAGGTAGGTAGGTAGATTTATTGACTGAATAAATCACGGGTGCTCAAGCAATGGTTGAGAGTCTATCAAGGTTACTTCAGAACAAGAAGATACCTTTTTTTTAGATGGAACATGACGATTCCATAAGCAGAACTTAGTACTATAAAGCATAGGAGCGCAATGCATATATCAATATCATAGCAGTAAGAATCTCTGCTTACGGAACTCTGAACAAACATTTGCCTATCTTATATTCTAGGCTCCATAGTAGGAACTCTGAACAAACATCTGCATGAACAAACTCTGAACAAACTTTTACTGCTATGATGTTGATACACTGACATGATCCATAGCAGGGATCGACAGTAGTACTGAAGACAGAGAGCTTACCCTGTATTTCTGAGCTCATGGTGGTAGTAGAGGCCAAATCCGGGTGAGGTTTGATGAAGCAGTGCAGCTGATGCAGCAGAACTATGGGAGAGGATGCCCGCGACCTGGGCAAGGCCGGCGAACTGGGCCGAGGCCAGGAAAGGCCGGCGACCTGGGCAAGGCCGGCGAACTGGGGCGACGGCGGCCAAGGAAAGGAAGGGAAGGCCGGCGACTTGGGGAAGAGGATGCGGGCGACCTGGGGAAGGGAGGCCGGGAGAAGGGGAAGCCGCGAGCTGCTCAGCCCGCCGCCGGCGTCCGCAGCTGGTCGCCATCGCCCATCGCCACTGGCGCCGCCATTGGTTTCGGTGAACGGGGGGTGGGGGGGAATGAGCGAGGGCTGTAGGGTTCGATTGGATCCACAGGAGGAGGGGGGGGTATCGGGAACGTGTTTTGGGCTTTAGCCCGCTTGGATATTTCGATTTTGGGCTGAAAATTCTGGAGCGAAGCGGGACGCTAACGCTATCACCTGGCCCAAATTTAGCGCTAAATCCATCTTAGCGACGCTATTAGCACGCGAAGACACTGGTGCGGTATTCCACCGTATCGTAGCGCAGCCCCTTTCCTGGCCGAGATAGCGCCGATATCTCGCGCTATCTCGCGCTATCTAAAACTTTGGGCAGACGGAAGGGTGGCGGGCCGCCGTCTGCCGGGAGTGTCCGGGCGTCGCCATCGAGGCCGGTCAGCGACTACTACTTAGGGCGGCAGTGCCGAGCGTCCCCTATAAATGGGGGCAAGGTGACCTGACGGTCGATTCGAGTGGACGCCGCCGCTACGAATTCGGCCGGCGGCGGCCGTCTCGCTTCTCCAGGTGCATCCATTTTTACTTGATGTCTGTAAATAATATTTTTCTTTTGTTGGCGCTCGTGAAAATGCAGTTTATTTTTTCCCTTAAAAACATGCAAGTTACTCTTTTTTTTCCCAGAAAGGCCTAAGATCATAGGCCCTCCTCCGGTGAAGAGTGTACATCTAACTCCAAAATTTGTCCAAAAAAAATGTACTTCTATCTTCCCAATACACTTTAAAGTGGAAAAAAATACTTCTCTCTCATCACACTCTTATAGAAAAAGAAAATTATATCCAAATCCTTAAGGGTGGCGAAGCCTTCTTTCTCCTACACCCACCAGCAGCGCCCTGTGAGCAAAGCACATGCATTGTTGCCTCTGTCCCTTCGTTTCAACGAAGCAATCTTGTATTCCCTGGAGCTTGTAGAAGCATGTAGACCAGAAGACGCCAACAACCGGGATCTACATAGCAAAATCATTATTGCAGAGAAGAAAACGCTGAAAAAGGTGTGTAAAAACTTCGAAGACCATGAGTGTCCAAATCCAGACATATTCACCAGAGACCAAAGCCGGCCGAATCCTAGAAAAGCCGTCGGTGACACATCACAATTTACGGCGATGCGCATTCCCGTCGACGACGAGGTGTCTACGACGACTTCGTAAATTTGAAGATGATATGCCGGCTTAGAGCATCTCCAGCCGCGCCCCCGACAGGCCCTCCCCAGGCGTTTTTGCCGCGCCGGCGCCGAAAAAACGGCCCAGTCGAGCCCCCAGAAGCACGTTTTTCGTCGGCTCGGGCCAAAACTGGTGCCGGCGGACCCAGAACCCGACGCCCTGGGGGGCGCCTGGGGAGCTGGCACAAGCGAAAAGCACTACTAGGAAAAGGCCTACTAATGGCGCACCTAATTTGACCATTAATGGCGCATTAGTGGTGCGCCATTAGTGTCACGCCATTAGTATATTTTACTAATGGCGATTAGTGTGCACAGTAGTGCGCCATTAGTATGCCTCCCTGAGGGCATGTATACCCAGGTGCTTTGGCATACTAATGGCGCACGCCAGCAAGATGCGTCATTAGTAACTTCGGCATAGTAATGGCGCACTGTGATGTGATGCGCCATTAGTATGAATATTATGTTTTTATTTATTTTTTAATTTTCTGTTTTTTGCACAGGTTACAAAATGTATAATTGGAATATAGACAACACACATCAACAACAGTTTCATCGAATACAATAGAAGATTAGTCTCTGAATACAATTCATCATATTAGTCTCCGAATACAATTCATCATATTAGTCTCCAAATTGAAAAGACCGAACAAAGATAGAACATTATATTACAAGTCTCGAGACCATGAGTAGCGAGTTTGTCTTCACATTACAAGTCGATATCGATCATCTAAACTACCATCACATAGAAGAGAGCTGCGGTCATCACGATGAGCATCATCACGATGAAACTCGTCTTCATCCGGTTCCTCCAACGCTCCCTCACCTCTCCCGCTAGATAGCGGGCGTATCTAGATTCGGCCTCGGCCCTAGTGGTGTACCCTTTGTAACTGTTACCGCTGAATCGGTGAACCTGTCTCCGACACTCCTCCCAGTCGTCGTAGACTCCGGGAACCTTACCCTTGTACACGACATACGACGGCATCGCTATGCACTAGCCAAACGAAACATTAGTACCAATTCACAGACAATACATAAGCAATATATAAGTATGCAACAGAACGATCGAAAGAGAAAAGCAAGACATTAATAGCATCGATTACATCTAAGTTGAACGACTCTCGAAACCAAAGAGACATACTACAAGTTCATTAAAGTTTAATTACAACATGAGCCAATCGATGTTTCAGAACTAGACACAGCATCACTGCTTTCGACTCGACTCAAGGGACCGGAGCGTGGATAAAGCCGCCGTCTATCGTGAGAGTCATGAAATCACGGGCGTTGTCAGCCTGCATTTGTAGCATTGTGTCGATGTCACTGTTGGACGGTTGGTTCCTGAGGAAGAACTGCCCCGAGGTACGAAGGACATCTTGATGGATGATTTCCGCAAACTCCGACTGGATGCGAAAGAATTCTTGTCTGATGTCCGCGTCCTGGATTGCCGACACGCTCGCGGCCCAATCTTTGAGTTTACTCGGTAGCAGAAGTTGATGATGGTCCCGTACGATCGCCCGCATGTGATGGATGGCGTAGTAGACACCCTTCTGACCGTCAGGCGGCTGCTTGACGCAGCAGAACGTTGTATTGTGGGAGAACACATGCTTGCCGGTCTTATGAACTGTCCTGGTGAAGGTGCCTCCAGATTTGGCGTAGCCGGGGAGAACATCATCAAGAACCTTCTTGAAATTTGTGTAGTCTACGTTCGACTGACGGTCCGGGTCGAAATACATGGCCATGGAATATTTGGGTCTTAGGAGGATGAGCGTGCAATGCGTGTCACTGCAGAAAACACGGAATGTTAAAAGAAAAACGATCGAAATCTAAGAATTCATATGTTACGGGGCGGTTGAGGGGGAGGACTTACTCGGGAAAGTAAGGCACGAGGAAGTTATCCTTATCTCGGTTTGCCAGAATGACGCCTTCGAGGTAAGAACTCGCGACTTGCCGGTCCCCAGCGCTGCCCAAGATCTTGGCACGCATGTAGAAGGGGTCGACTATCACGATGTCCGGGGTCTTGTCGCGAATGATCCGCATCTCCATACTCAGCGAAAATAGCCGAACGAAGGTGTAGTGCAGCGGATGAAGGTTCAACATAGCGTGGATGTCATCAAACCGCAGGACGATCGTACCCCCGATGGAGTTATCCACAAAGCCCTTGCCCTCTGGCACCTTGGCCGCGAAAACCGGGTATGCCACATCCTTCTCTCTGAGACGCCGCTTCTCCAAAGAAAGAACACTGTCATGCAGACTCCGCATAGCACCGGTTGCAGCATCGAGCATATTTGTCGGTAGCATCGGCCTACCCGCCACATGCACCCTCCTCATTAGATCCTCAGGTGAAGGTGGCCCGTCCTGAGCACGGATCGTACTCGATGCCGGCTGGCTCGCACCCTTGTTAGTTTTTCTTTTGCGTGCCTTCTTCTTCTCCTGAATTGGGACCGAGTTCTGCTCACAGACCGCCTTCTTGAGTGTGTTGGGGCTGATAATATTTCGCACCTCGCCTATCTGAGGCTCGGTGAAGTCGGCAGCTGGAGGCGTCTCCTGAGAGCTGAACGGCAGACGACGCCTGTTGCAACTTGGCTTCTCCGCGGTACCAGCTAGATCGCGCACGTCTTTTGTTGGGTTGGGTTCTTGAGAAGGAGGCCCCATGAAGTCGCCACCGTACCCATGATCGGCAAAGTACTGATCGACGTTGCCAAATGTATCGTCGTCGTCGTCGTTCTGATCTTGTGCCATATGCATGTTTGGATCCGGTGGCATAGGGATGTCCGGCACCGTTGCGGCGGTCTTGCCATGGGGCCGACTTGGCGCCGGCACGACTGGCGGTGTTGTCTTTGGGGTGGTGTCCCCCGCCCCCAAACGAATCTGGCTCTTCGGCCAAAGCAGGGGCCAGCTCAGGCAGGCGCTGAGGGTCATCACGTCATCATCGTCGGCCCCGACGGGTCGAATCGGAGGTAACACCTCGTCGCAGCCTGGCAGCACCCGAACCAGTTGAACCCTAAACAAGTTGGGTGGCATCTGGGTACCGTGGAACAAGGGGTTGCCCGGTTGAACGATTTTGCCCTTGGCGACATCGACCAACTCGTTGTTCACGAAGTGCAGGAGAGTGCACGGAACATCGGCGACGCCCTGCGAAAACATGTAGGGCGTCAGGGATGCCCAGTCAAAGGCAAGGAGATGAAGTGCTCGGCCAAGAGAGGCTTAATTAGTTACCGTGATGATGGCGTCGAGCTCGGCTAATGTCGAGGCACCGCCAACGGCGGGCGTGCAGTTGATGGAGGGGCCGCTTGCTGCAGAGGTGCTGGCCGGCGTACACCCGGGTGCATTAAGCTCCCGTGCCGGCGTCGGAGACACCAATGCCACCTCCGCCGGAGACACCAATGGCCCCGCCATCGCGTTCTGCGAGTTGCTGGCCGTGAAGCTAGGAATCGTGGGCAGCCCCTGTTGGCCGCCCGCAATCCACGCACTCAACCCCTCGATCAAGGAAGGCACAATGGCGGTGATCGTTGCTCCGAGCTGTTGTTGCACTTGCTCTTGGACAATCTCCGGAATCCGCGCCACCTGTGCCTTGAGTTCTTGAACCTCGCGCGCCTAGCTTTCCGAGCTGGTCTTTTTGTCCTTTCGCCCACCAGCGTTATAGTATGATGACCATTTTGTCGACAAGCCTTTGCCGGCCACACGACCAGCTGACGTCGGCTTACTGAGCTTATCCATGTTCTTCATTACATTCAACGCCCTATTTAGAGTCGTGTCCCAAGGGTTGCTCTTAGTCGACCCCGCGCTACTGCTTTCAGTCGCCTGCGGAAGGAATGTGAACCATTTAGAAATTTGGCTTCATTAATTAGAATGCAACCATATGGAGCTAATTACGCGGGGGTGTATTCCTTACCAGAACAAGCTCAAGCGCCCTGGTCTTCGGATCCGTGGTAAGCTCCTTTGTTTTCGGGTCCTTCTTATACCGGGCCCTGACAAAGTTCCTGGTCTGCTTGTCACCGTATTTATCGAAGAGGGGCGGTAGGCCTTGCTCGGCACGGTCCGCCTCCTCCTTGTCCCATATAGGCTTCGCCACTCTGTAACCGCCGGGACCGAGTGTGTGTTCCCCTAAGTTCAGCACTCGCATTTCTTTCCCCCACTGACTTGATTCGGAGTGTGCGGTGCTCGAGCCATTGATCTTGAAGTCGTTGTAGTCATCTTCGGTGATCGAAGGATTTTTCTCCTTGATCTTCTCATAACTCTCACCTTTCTCGATCATTCTCTTCACATTGCTTTTCCAAGTAGACAGGGCCTTGCTCATCTTCGTGAGGGCAGCATTGTTCACTTTATTCCCTTTGAGGCTTGTGTTTTCAAATTCAGCGGGGAACTTGTATCGTTCGTGGACCTTCGTGAAGAGGAGGTTGCGCAAATTCCATCGGTCAGGATGCCTCGGGTTCTCGGTGTTGATCGAGACGGTGCTCCGGAGAATGCACCCGAGCTGAAGGGAGTACCCCTTGACTATTCGTTCGGGCGCCGTTGGATTCCCGTCGGAGTCCACTTCGGTAACTTCCTCCTTGAGGGTGCGGAGCACGGTCGGGCGCCGGTCCTTCCGTTGCCTCTTCGGTTGGCTGCCATCTGTGCGTGCGCCGCCATCATCAGTGGTGGCATCCTCGGCGGCACCATCAGTGGTGGCATCAGTGGGGTCATCCTCGGCGGTACCATCAGTGGTCTCAGGATCGGTGGGGAAGGCGGCATCCTCATACAAGTGAGGTTGTTCCTCCATCTCCTGGGACAGCTCCCAGAATGCCTTGTCGCCCGAACCCCCGGCATCATCGTTGTTGGCCATGCTTCTCTCTAAATAGGAACAAAGTTTGGTCAAAAAGTTGGTTATTGTCAAGGAACAAGATCATGGTCTCATCATTTAGGGTTTGTCGACACCGAGGCATCCTAAAAGCTAAGCTTTTATAATTGAGGGTTTTTCGACGCCGAGGCACCCTAAAAGCCTAAGCTTTCATCATTTCGATTTTTATCGACACCGAGGCACCCTAAAAGCCAAGGTTTTATAATTTATGGTTTGTCGACACCGAGGCATCCTAAAAGCTAAGCTGGGCGAAGGAGAATTCTAAGTTGGGCCTAATCACTTGGCTCTATTACCGCCTATGGTTTAATGCAGCTAGAATAAAGGGGCACTTGATCCTGCTTAATTAAATACTAAGATACCCCGGCCCATGCATTAGTCACAAGTACCCCATATGTCCTATTTTTAGCAAAGTCATGCTAAAATTCACGGAAAATTTCAGCATGACCTTTGCTGAAAATAGGACATATGGAGTACCCGAATTTGCCGGAACGGAAGTTAATCGACATTCCAGCACAAGGGCCTCTCGGGCTACCTGCAAAATCATCACGACACGATGGTCGGAGACAAAACCCAGCAAAAAGCTGCTCCAGGTTCACCAATTGACTGATACTCATGGATAAGCAAAGCAAACTACTACTACCAAAACAAGAACCAGACAAACTGATATATAATGTCAAGCATGTCTAATACCAGCAGCTAATTGTAGCTTTTGCTTATCAGTTCCAAATTCTAGCTAGTACCAAATTCCAGGAGTGGTTGTGTGTATCCCGGCCTGCCTGTAATCTCCTTCATTTGTTCTAGAGATAAACATATGTTTCTTAATAGATTAATGACACTTGATCTTATGACCTGCATAAAACATCTCCTTCACAATTGCTTAATATTTATGCATGATGTTTCTAACCACATTACTGAACTGCAATAACATTCCCCATGTCTGGTAAATTGTAATTACACATATTCCAAGCCAGTACCTACAGGTTGTAATTTCATACTGAATGACAATATGATGGCTATCATGTCGGTCTTATAAATTCTTCATCTCTATAAGTAGAAGAAACTCTGGATAAAATGATGCATGTATACAGCATCTCAAAGGCCCTCGCAAGAAAATGCATTTGAAAGGACAATATCGACAATAGGCGAAATGGCCCCTCTAAAGAGAGATTGTCCAGCAGCAGAGTACAGTGGTCTATGTGTAGTTTTATGTACACATCTCAGCCTCAGAGGAATCAGAGCATCCACTATAACCAAGAAGTGAAGCAACTAATTGCCATGCATTGCTTAGAACACAAACCCTATCAATTATGACAGGAAGGGCTACGAAATCGTGAGATAGTGAAGGGAAGGATTCTAGATACATAAACATGACCAGGAACATGAGCAATTCAACAACAAAAAGCAACATCAGCTCAGTTATGTGCCAGTGAAACCAGCAATGACAACTTGGAGCTTTAATTTCCCTGTAGAATAACACTATATAAATAATGCAAGGAAGGATCATAGAAAAGTTCACACTGAGTATGGAAAAGCACAGTTAAAAGCATTAGATCCAGAAAAGAGATTATTTACAAAGCAAACATGGCGCCAAACATCCAAAAAAATTGGTCAAAGTGCGCTCAGTGCCAATAAGTATGGGAACATTTAAAAACATAACTAACCTGTGAAAAGATACTAAGCAAACTCCAACAAAGATTCTATGATACTAAACATGAATACAAGCATAGCAACTTGCAATGGTGCCAAGACATGGGAAATAGATCACCCTGATAATTGACAACAAGAGTCAACAGGTAAAAAAGCATATGCGGCCATGCTTATTCAGAACGAGGCATCCAACATTAAAAAAGGAATGAGACAGTGCCAAGACAAAACCATAAGACTAAGAACCAAACTGTGTAAGAGAAATGGGCAGAGAGAAGCTAAAGCTAAGTCATAAAACCACAGATGAAGCGTTATCAATGCAGGGAAGCATACAGATGAGCTGGCCATCTGTAACACAGAAATGACAGTTTTCAGCAGAAATGGAGTCAATCTATGGACAATTGACTGTCTGAATCAACCAAAGTGTGAGATCCAACAGTTGATGTATCCTAGCAGCCTACACTGCATTCACCTAACCAGAACAGGGCATGACTTGAGCAACAAAACTCATATGTATCCTACACCACTCAGCACTATGTTCCACAACTGAACCACCAATAACAAACCTGTCCTGCTACCATGAACAACACTGGACAGAGGGAGAGCATAAATGGAGAACAGGACACCTAGAGGGGCATTCCATTTCAATGTTTCGACATTTATCATTGTTTCGCTCATCAATTCGACAACATCAACACCCCCACACAAAACGATATAGATATCTAGAGAGCAAGCATACAACACAGATAACAATCAAACCGATGATTTTGGAGGCCTGCGAAGCAAATTTGCAATCAAATCTCGATCTTTGCATGACAATCAATTAGCTGCTGGTACTAGCTAATTGGCACTAGCTAATCTCGCCGGGAG
>LR738712.1:795842382-795882213 GCA_902687465.1 Secale cereale | reverse complement strand
CGGGGGCGGCGGCGTCGGGGGCGGCGGGGGCGGCGGCGTCGGGGGCGTGGGGGCGGCGGCGTCGGGGGTGTCGGCGGCGTCGAGGGCGTCGGGGGCGTCGGGTGCGAGAGGTGCGAGAGGGAGAAGTGGGGATCTGGCGAGAGGGAGGGACGGGCGACAGCGCTATAGGGGGAAGATTACTAATGGCGCACCAGCCAGAGATGCGCCATTAGAATGTTTTTTTATACCAATGGCGCACCAGCCAGAGATGCGCCATTAGAATGTTTTTTTTATACCAATGGCGCACCAGCCAGAGATGCGCCATTAGAATGTTTTTTTATAAATTATTTTTTATAAAAACATTAATAAATTTTTATTTGAAAATATTTATGAATATAAGAAAATATCATGAATATGAATATGAATATGAATATGAAACAGTAATAATTTTTTATAAAAACAGTAATAATTTTTTATTTGAAAATATTTATGAATATAAAAAATATCATGAATATGAATATGAATATGAATATGAAACGGTAATAAATTTTTATAAAAACAGTAATAATTTTTTTAAAAATATCATCAGATTTTTTTATTTGAAAATATTTATGAATATAAAAAAAATTCATCAAATTTGTTATTTGAAAATACCATCAAATTTGTTATTTGAAAATATAATCAAATTTGTTTTTTGAAAATATAATCAATTTTTTTTAGTTGCATTCATTTGTGACGGTGGAGCGGGGGGGAGGGTGCGGGGGGTGCTCAGCGGCGAGGGGGATCTGGCAAGGGGAATCTGGCGAGGGGGGATAACGATCGAGATGGAGGGGGATCGAGATCGAGTGTTCTCATGAATTCAAAAAGTGCCCATGAAATTTAAAAACATTCAAGAGTTCAAAAAGTGCCCATGAAATACAATCGAGAAAAGAAGGCTACGATTTAAATACAATCGATCTTAGCTAGCTATCTGTTCACAATCGTCTTGCCCTTCTTTTTCGCAAATGGAGTTCTTCTGTGGAAGGGACGTCCTTTAGGTAGGGTGGTCCTGCTTCTTCTTGTGGTGTATGCTGCTACTTCATCATCGTCGTCATGTTCGATCCTCGGGTCGCCGTACTTGTCGAAGTCTTGCTCATTGGCTACTCCATCCATTCCGATGATCTTCCTTTTGCCTCTCCTCACGACAACACGATTGGGCTTTGACGGGTCGGTAATGAAGAAGCATTGGTCAACTTGGGAAGCCAGTACCCATGGCTCATTTTTCGCGGTGACGTTTGCGCCCGCGGTCTTGGATTTGGCTTCGGGTATAACCATGGTGGTGAAATACCGGTCTTCTTTTAGGACGCTCTTGGCCCATCTGACACGGAACATCGGGACCTTCTCTCCAGCGTAGCTCAGCTCCCAGATCTCCACGATCCTTCCGTAGTATCTGTCCTTGTCATTACCGGTGTAGGATTCCATCATTACCCCGGAGTTCTGATAACCATCGCTCTTCATGTCCTTGGCCTCGGTGTAGAATGTGTAGCGGTTGATATCGTACGCCTCATAGGTCATCAGGTTGTGCTCGGCACCCTGTGATAAGGCGAATATGAGTTGTTCTTCCGCGGAAGAATCCTCATGTAAAGGGTACGACAGAAGCTTCTGCTTGAACCAACACGTGAAACATGAGTTGTGCTCTTTGATTATATCTCCGTCCGTCCTCTGTTGGCCTCGGTCATTGTACGTCTTCTCAATAAAGGTTTTGTGCTCTACCACCCAAGGATCGACCACGTCTATGTGTTGTAGCGCGACTAGGTTTGCTCTTTCAAAGTCGGCGAGTGATACGTCTCAAACGTATCTACTTTTCCAAACACTTTTGATATTGTTTTGACCTCATTCTTGCATGATTTGAACTAAACTAACCCGGACTGACTCTGTTTTCAGCAGAGCTGCCTGTATGGTTTATTGTGTGCAGGAAAACGGATTTTTAGGTATCTCAGAAAAATCCACGAAAAATCACAGAAAATCCACGCACCCGAAGGAACCCGGAGCCAGAAGTGGGGCCAGAGGGGGGCCAGGGGGTGCCCAGGCGCCCTGGTGGCGCGGCCCAGCCCCTGGCCGCGCCGGGGGTCGCCTGGGTGGGCCCCACCTTCACTGGTGCCCTACTTTGACTCGTATTTTAGCTCGCGACGGAGAAATCCCAGATCAGAAGTTCTTTTCGCAGTTTTCGTCGCGGAGCCGCCGCCACCCTCTGTTCTTCTTCGGGAGGGCTAATCTGGAGGCTGATTTGGCCTCCGGAGAGGGGAGATCGTCGCCATCGTCATCATCGTCACCACTCCATCATCCCTCCATGACTTCTCCTTCCATGTGTGAGTAATCCCCTGCTGTAGGCGAAGGGGATGGTAGGGATTGGATGAGTTAGATCATGTAATAGTTTGTCAGATCGTTGGGGGCATGTTGCCTATCATCTACTATGGTGTTTATCATCTTTGCTTCAACTTGTTATTCTTAATGCTTGACACTTAGGGCCCGAGTGCCATGATTTCAGATCTGAACCATATGTGTTTGCATGAATATATTTGTGTTCTTGATCCTATCTATAAGTTGTTTGCACCTATTACGGTTCGGAACCGGCGATCCCAAAAGTGACAGCTTGGGACACCAAAGGGGATGGTCCGTAGTTTGAGGATTACATGTATCCATTGAGTTCATTGCTTTGTTCCGGTGCTCTTTGATAGGAGCACCTTAATCTCCATAAGTTCCTTTTGGCCCCGTTCGTAGCGGGATGGTAGGACAAAAGATGTTGTGCAAGTTCTTATTGCAAGCACGTACAACTACCTACGGGATACATGCCTAATGTTTGATATTTGCCTAGATGATCATTACTTTTCCGTGTGCCGTGCCCCAAGTTAGAATCATGATATATCTCATCCATGCAGCGCCCAACCATCCGTCTCCCTAGCCTACAGTGTTTTAAATCCTGCTTGTCACTAGTTGCTACTTTTGCTATTTACTATTTACTTTTGCTGTTTACTTTTACTATCACTATCATCACTATCATATTACTGTTACCACTTATTTTTGTTGCAAGTAAGTATATTTCAGGTACGGTTGAATTGACAACTCAACTGTCAAAGCTTATAAATACTCTTTGGCTCCCCGTGTGTCGAATCAATAAATTGGGTTATTCTTACCCGCGAAGACTATCTCGATCCCTTACGGTTGAGGGTTATCAAGTACCGTTTTCTGGCGCCGTTGCCGGGGAGCATAGCAATATTTACAAGTCTACTTGAAGTATCCTACCTGCTGCACTTCAACCGCTATGGGTAAGAAAGGAGACCCCAAGGTTCCGATCTTACTATCCACTACAAGAAGTTGTACTGTTTTGAGCACTAGTGCTACACTTGATTCGCCTTCTGTTATGAGTAAGTTTGCCTCACCACCACCACATGATGCTCCTACTGAATCTGTTACTATGTCCGATACTCTTGATGATGCTTCTACTATTGTTGATGATATTAGTTCACTTGGTTATGCTCTTGAGAAACAGATCGCTGCTGCTGCTAAAAAGTCTGGAATTGAAATTCCTGTTACTCGCTACCCTGTTGGTGAAACTTATGATTATCCTGATTTGAGTAAACTCAAGGAGAGACTCCTTGATGATGATTACTATATGCTTGATGAAGATTTATGCAGGGAACTGACAGAGTTTTCTGGCTCTGACCCTGAAGTTATTAAGAAACTGTTTGAAAAACACTCTTTGAAGAACAAAGTTGTTCCTGATCCTGAATTTGCTACATCTCCTATATGCATTGATGATCCTGATTATGATTTCTCTATTGATCTTTCACTTATACCTATGGTTGAAGCTGACCCCTTTTATGGCAGAGAAAATGATGATGCTATTGCACACCTAACTAAACTCGGTGAGTTGGGTGGCCTGTTTACCACAGATGAGAAGATACGATACTTTTATGTGACCAAGCTTCTTCCTTTCTCCTTGAAGGAAGGTGCTAAAACATGGTATGATTCACTCCCATGCGGTTCCATTAAGAGTCCTCAAGACTTAGCTCACTCTTTTGTTGATAAGTACTTTCCTGCTCACATGCAACATGCTGCTTTACAAAGAATTTATAACTTTAAACAGTTGCAGGATGAGTCCCTCCCTAAAGCTTGGGGGAGGTACTGCGGTTTGATTCGGGCTAGACCAGGACATGAAGTCCCTAAGAACGAATTAATCGATATATTCTATGCTGGTCTAACTGATGAATCCAGGTCCTATTTGGACAGTTGTGCTGGTTGTGTTTTCAGGAAAAGGACACCGGACGATGCAGAAGATTTGATGGGCAGGATTGCCAAAAATCATGAAGATTGGTCCGTCCCTGAACCACCTCCACCACCAAAGAAGAGGGGCATGTTTGTTCTAAGCCCCGAAGATATGCGAGAAGCAAAGAAGTCTATTAAAGAGAAAGGTATTAAAACTGAAGATGTGAAGAATCTACCCCCTATTGAGAAGCTGTGTGAGCCTACCACTCACCCTCCTATGGTAGAGGTACACTCTCTTTTAGATTTCAACGCAAGTGACATCCCTCATGGTAAGCCTCCCGATCAATGTTTAGATGAGTTTGATAATTCTATTATGAAACAAAATCATTTTAATGAGAGGATACAAAGTCAGTTGCATGATAATTCCCTTGCTATCAAAAGTTTGTTTGATGTTCTAGGTAGAACGGTTAATGATGTTCAATGTCTTGTGAAACATTTTCATATGGTTCAAACTCAGCTTGACCAAATTTCTAATGTGCAAAAAGATTTGCTTGCTAACAATGCCAAACAAGATAATTTGCAGGCTTTCGGGATTAAGACCCGAGGAGGAACTAGCACTCAAGATCCTCTCTATCCAGAGGGGCATCCGAGGAGAATCGAGCAATATTCTCAAATGCAGGAAGAAGAAATTGTTGGCTCTCCAAAGAAGAAGAAGAAACACAAGGAGACTGACAATTCTAATGATCCTATTGCAGATGAAGAGCCAGTTGTTGATCCCAACAGTGTATCTATCTCCGATGCTGAGACTGAAGACGGTGCTGAACCTGAAGGTAAGGATAATGAGAAGAATGATCCGCCTGAAGTTCGAGAAGAAGAAGCACCTGACAAACGTAAGAGGTACACTAAAGAAGACTTCATCGCAAGAAAACATGGGAAGGAAAGAGAACCATGGGTACAGAAACCCATGCCCTTTCCAGGTAAGTCCATCAAATCCAAAGAAGAAGAGCATTACAATAAGTTTTGTGAGTGGATTAAACCTCTTTTTCTTCAAATCCCTTTGACTGATGCTATTAAGTTACCTCCTTATTCAAAATATATGAAAGATATTGTCACTAATAAAAGAAAAGTTCCTAATGAAGCAATATCTACTATGCTTGCTAACTACTCTTTCAGTGGCAAGATTCCTGAGAAGCTCGGTGATCCAGGTATACCCACCATTCCTTGCTCCATAAAGAATAATTATGTCAAAACTGCTTTATGTGATCTTGGAGCAGGAGTGAGTGTTATGCCTCTATCTCTTTACGAGAGGGTCTGTTTAGAGAAACTAATTCCCACAGATATCTCCCTTCAGATGGCTGACAAGTCAACCGCCGTCCCGATAGGTATTTGTGAGGACGTTCCCGTAGAAGTTGCTAATTGTTTGATTCTTACTGATTTTGTTGTGCTTGACATGCCCGAGGATGGAAGCATGTCCATTATTCTTGGTAGACCTTTTCTTAACACCGCAGGTGCTATTATTGATTGCAATAAAGGGAAGGTTACCTTCCATGTGAATGATAAAGAACACATGGTATATTTTCCAAAGAAGATTGACAGGAGGCATGGCCTCAACTCTATAGAAAATATCGAGACCGTGAAGATTGGAGAATAGGATTGTCCACTACATGTGCCTCACAAATACAAAACTATCATGGTGGGGACAATGTCCATCAAGGTAAAGGTTCAGTGATTACTTCGTAAGAGGTGAGACTTTTTGCTCTATATATCGCCTGTTTGTTGGTGAGACTTGATCAACCTTACTAGTAAACATGTTTTATATAGATAAAAAAGTTGAGCCTGTTATGTTTTCACTTGTTTTTAGCTTTTGTCCTACTTGCTGTACCAAGTATTTATGTTTTTGAAGCTTCACAACACTACTGACAGCTTCAAGTTTTCAGAGAGTTTCGCAGCTTTTTGAACTTCGAAAAAATTTCAACAGTGAAGTTTTCAGAAAAATTCCAGAAAAATAAAAATAAAAATTTCCACGTCGGGAGTGACCCAGAGGGACCTGGGGCCAGCCAGGGGGACCCACCAGTGGCCCAGGCGGCCAGCTAGCGCGGCCCAGCCCCTGGCCGCGCCCACAGGGCGCCTGGGGCCCACATGGCCCCCCTCCAGGTATGTCTTCTTCCTCCCTCTCTCTTTTTCTCCAAAAACGCGAGTTCTGCACTTGTTCTTGTGTTCTTGCTGTTCTTGGAGGTGATTCTTCGATCTCTCTCTACAGCCCACCATTTGAGCTGAGATTTTGAACAAATACTCCCTGGTATGTGACTCCTCCACCCCTCCAATTAGATTTCTGATTGGTGGCTTCATTTGTGAGTATTTAGTAGTTCTTGGTGCTGCATAGATGAGCTTGCATGCATGTGTAGAAAGTTATTTTCCAAGTTTTGATGCAAGTTTATGCCTTGGGCAAGTGAGTTGGGTAGTTTGCCTTAACTCACCTTGTTTTAATCCTCGTTTTTGTAAATTGCAAAAAAATTCAGAAATGAGTTTGTTAGGAAGGGCAAAAGGGTGGCTTGAGAAGAGGAGGCCCGCACACTTCGATCGAGTTACTAGAGCCGCAGCTTCACCCTCGACTGCTAGGGTGAGCTACAATGAAGATCATGTGCCCTTGGAGTTGTTGGAAGACACAAGTCCAGCGCGTGCGATGACGTTTCCATGTGATGAATTCCTTGCAGCTGCGGGAATCAAGGATGAGTTTTATAATCTTTGTGCTAATGCAGGTTTGACACGGCTCGTCACGTGCCGTGTTACTCAATACCAAAAACTCACCTCCAGTTTCATTAACAGTTTTAGATATAATCCTGATTCAGGTGCTATTGAGTTTAAAATTTACAATGATCTTATCACCATGACTTTGGGAAGGTTTTGTGAAATAATAGGTGTGCCAAACGTTGGGAGGACGGCTAGGATGGCCACTCAGCCCTCCGAGCTGAAAACCGTCATCAACTCTCTCTGCAGCATGGGTACGAGGGATATTCATCGGTCGAAGATCTCCAGCATCTTATTTCCTCACCTCAGGTATTTTGCATATTATGTTGCTAGAGGGGTGTTAGCTCGTGACAACACGAGCAGCATTTCTGCTCCGGACATTGCTATCCTGGCAGCAGCCCTCTCAGGGAGGTCTGATTATAATCTGGGTGCCTTAATTGCTCGACGCCTTGCTATGAACGGTAACAAGGGGGACTTATATGGTGGCATCTATGCCACACTTATCTTAGAACATCTTGGAGGCACCCCACACCCTGATGATAATCCTTTTACTTATTTAAGCTTTGATCTTGCTGCTATGAAAAGGCATAAGTTTGTTACCATGGCTTCTGAGCTTGATAATCTTGTTTATATCTTGCGTTTCGGAACTACTGCTGATACGTCTCAAACGTATCTACTTTTCCAAACACTTTTGATATTGTTTTGACCTCATTCTTGCATGATTTGGACTAAACTAACCCGGATTGACGCTGTTTTCAGCAGAGCTGCCTGTATGGTTTATTTGTGTGCGGGAAAACGGATTTTTAAGCATCTCAGAAAAATCCACGAAAAATCCACGCACCCGAAGAAACAAAATGCCAGAAGTAGGGCCAGAGGGGGGCCAGGGGGTGCCCAGGCGCCCTGTGGGCGCCCCCCCTGGGCCGCGCCGGGGGGGCGCCTGGGTGGGCCCCACACCCCCTGGTGCCCTACTTTAGCCCGTATTTTTCCTCCCGATGCAAAAACCCCAGATCGGAAGTCCTTTCGTTGTTTTTCGTCATGGAGCCGCCGCCACCCTCTGTTCTTCTTCGGGAGGGCTAATCTGGAGGCTGATTTGGCCTCCGGAGAGGGGAGATCGTCGCCATCGTCATCATCATCACCACTCCATCATCCCTCCATGACTTCCCCCTTCATGTGTGAGTAATTCCCTTGCTGTAGGCGAAGGGGATGGTAGGGATTGGATGAGTTAGATCATGTAATAGTTCGTCAGATTGTTGGGGGCATGTTGCCTATCATCTAGTATGGTGTTTATCATCTTTGCTACAACTTGTTATTCTTAATGCTTGACACTTAGGGCCCGAGTGCCATGATTTCAGATCTGAACCATATGTGTTTGCATGAATATATTTGCGTTCCTGATCCTATCTATGAGTTGTATGCACCTGTTACGGTTCGGAACCGGCGATCCCAAAAGTGACAGCTTGGGACACCAAAGGGGATGGTCCGTAGTTTGAGGATTACATGTATCCATTGAGTTCATTGCTTTGTTCCGGTGCTCTTTGACAGGAGCACCTTAATATCCATTAGTTCCTTTTGGCCCCGTTCGTAGCGGGATGGTAGGACAAAAGATGTTGTGCAAGTTCTTATTGCAAGCACGTACAACTACCTACGGGATACATGCCTAATGTTTGATATTTGCCTAGATGATCATTACTTTTCCGCGTGCCGTGCCCCAAGTTAGAATCTATCTCATCCATGCAAGGCCCAACCATCCATCTCCCTAGCCTACAGTATTTTAAACCTTGCTTGTTACTAGTCGCTACTTTTGCTGTTTACTTTGCTATCTACCGTTACTATTTACTTTTACTATTACTATCATCACTATCATATCACTGTTACCACTTATCTTTTATTGCAAGTTAGTATATTTCAGGTGCGGTTGAATTGACAACTCAACTGTTAAAGCTTATAAATACTCTTTGGCTCCCCGTGTGTCGAATCAATAAATTGGGTTATTCTTACCTGCGAAGACTATCTCGATCCCTTACGGTTGAGGGTTATCAAGTACCGTTTTCTGGCGCCGTTGCCGGGGAGCATAGCAATATTTACAAGTCTACTTGAGGTATCCTACCTGCTGCACTTTATTCACTATGGGTAAGAAAGGTGACCCCAAGGTTCCGATCTTACGATCCACTACAAGAAGAGGTACTGCTCTGAGCACTAGTGCTACTCTTGATTCACCTTCTGCTATGAGTAAGTTTGCCTCACCACCACCACATGATGCTCCTACTGAATCTGTTACTATGTCTGATACTCTTGATGATGCTTCTACTACTTTTGATGATGATATTAGTTCACTTGGTTATGCTCTTGAGAAACAAATTACTGCTGCTGCTGAAAAATATGGAATTGAACTTCCTGTTACTCGCTACCCTATTGGTGAAACTTATGATTATCCTGATTTGAGTAAACTCCAGGAGAGGCTCCTTGATGATGATTACTATATACTTGATGAAGATTTATGCAGGGAACTGACAGAGTTTGCCGGCTCTGACCCTGAAACTATTAAGAAAATATTTGAAAAACACTCTTTGAAAAACAAAACCGTTCCTAATCCTGAGTTTGCTACATCTCCTATATGCATTGATGATCCTGATTTTGATTTCTCTGTTGATCTTTCACTTATACCTATGGTTGAAGCTGACCCCTTTTATGGCAGAGAAAATGATGATGCTATTGCACACCTAACTAAACTTGGTGAACTAGGTAGCCTGTTTACCACAGATGAGAAGATACGCTACTTCTATGTGACCAAGCATCTTCCTTTCTCCTTGAAGGAAGGTGCTAAAGCATGGTATGATTCACTCCCATGCGGTTCTATTAAGAGTCCTCAGGACTTAGCTCACTCTTTTGTTGATAAGTACTTTCCTGCTCATATGCAACATGCTGCTTTACAAAGAATTTATAATTTTAAACAGTTGCAGGATGAGTCCCTCCCTAAAACTTGGGGGAGGTACTGCGGTTTGATTCAGGCTAGACCAGGACATGGAGTTCCTAAGAATGAATTAATTGATATATTCTATGTTGGTCTAACTGATGAATCTAGGTCCTATTTGGACAGTTGTGCTGGTTGTGTTTTCAGGAAAAGAACACCGGACGACGCGGAAGATTTAATGGGCAGGATTGCCAAAAACCATGAAGATTGGTCCGTCCCTAAACCACCTCCACCAACAAAGAAGAGGGGCATGTTTCTTCTAAGCCCCGAAGATATGCAAGAAGCAAAGAAGTCTATTAAAGAGAAAGGTATTAAAGCTGAAGACGTGAAGAATCTACCCCCCTATTGAGAAGCTGTGTGAGCCTACCACTCACCCTCCTATGGTAGAGGTACACTCTCTTTTAGATTTCAACGCAAGTGACATCCCTTATGGTAAGCCTCCTGATCAATGTTTAGATGAGTTTGATAATTTTATTATGAAACAGAATCATTTTAATGAGAGGATAGAAAGTCAGTTGCATGATAATTCCCTTGCTATCAAAAAGTTGCTTGGTGTTTTAGATAGAACAGTTAATGATGTTCAATGTCTTGTGAAGCATTTTCATATGGTTCAAACTCAGCTTGATCAAATTTCTAATGTGCAAAGAGATTTGCTTGCTAACAATGCCAAACAAGATAAATTGCAGGCTTTTGGGATTAAGACCCGAGGAGGAACTAGTACTCAAGATCCTCTTTATCCAGAGGGACATCTGAAGAGAATCGAGCAAGATTCTCAAATGCAGGAAGAAGAAATTGTTATCTCTCCAAATAAGAAGAAGAAACATAAAGAGACTGACAATTCTAATGATCCTATTGCAAATGAAGAACCGGCTATTGATCCCAACAGTGTATCTATCTCTGATGCTGAGACTGAAGACGGTGCTGAACCTGAAGGTAATGATAATGAGAAGAATGATCCGCCTGAAGTTCGAGAACAAGAAGCACCTGACAAACGTAAGAGGTACACTAAAGAAGACTTCATCGCAAGAAAACATGGGAAGGAGAAAGAACCATGGGTACAGAAACCCATGCCCTTTCCAGGTAAGTCCATCAAATCTAAAGAAGAAGAGCACTACAATAAGTTTTGTGAATGGATAAAACCTCGTTTTCTTCAAATTCCTTTGACTGATGCTATTAAGTTACTCCCTTACTCAAAATATATGAAAGATATTGTCACTAACAAAAGAAAAGTTCCTAATGATGCAATATCTACTATGCTTGCTAACTATTCTTTCAGTGGAAAGATTCCTGAGAAGTTCGGTGATCCAGGTATACCCTCCATCCCTTGCTCCATAAAGAATAATTATGTTAAAACTTCTTTATGTGATCTTGGAGCGGGAGTGAGTGTTATGCCTCTCTCTCTTTACGAGAGGCTTTGTTTAGAGAAACTAATTCCTACAGATATCTCCCTTCAGATGGCTGACAAGTCAACCGCTGTTCCGATAGGTATTTGTGAGGATGTTCCAGTTGAAGTTGCTAATTGTTTAATTCTTACTGATTTTGTTGTGCTTGACATGCCCGAGGATGGGAGCATGTCCATTATTCTTGGTAGACCTTTCCTTAACACCGCAGGTGCTATTATTGATTGCAACAAAGGGAAGGTTACCTTTCATGTGAATGATAAAGAACACACGGTATATTTTCCGAAGAAGACCGACAGGAGGCATGCCCTCAACTCTATAGAGAATATCGAGACCGTGAAAATTGGGGAATGGGACTGTCCACTACATGTGCCTCACAAATACAAAACTATCATGGTAGGGACAATGTCCATCAAGGTAAAAGTTCAGTGATTACTTCGTAGGAGGTGAGACTTTTTGTTCTATATACCGCTTGTTTGTTGGTAAGACTTGATCAACCTTACTAGTGAACGTGTTATATACGGATAAAACGTTGAGCTTTCTATGTTTTTATTTGTTTTTAGTGTTGTCATACTTGCCGTACCAAGTATCTATGTTTTTGAAGCTTCACAATACTACTAACTGCTTCAAGTTTTCAGAGAGTTTCGCAGCTTTTTGAACTTCGAAAAAATTTCAACAGTGAACTTTTCAGAAAAATTCCAGAAAAATTATATTAAAAATTTCCACAGCGGGAGAGACCCGGAAAGTCCTGGGGCCAGCCAGGGGGGCCACCAGTGGCCCAGGCGGCCAGCTGGCGCGGCCCAGCCCCTGGCCGCGCCCACAGGGCGCCTGGGGCCCACGGGACCCCCCTCCAGGTACTTCTTCTTCCCCTCTCTCTCTCTTTTTCCAGAAACCCGAGTTCTGGTCTTGTTCTTGCTGTTCTTGCCGTTCTTGGGGGCGATTCTTCGATCTCTCTCTACAGCCCATCATTTGAGCTGAAATTTTGAGCAAATACTCCCTGGTATGTGACTCCTCCACCCCTCCAATTAGATTTTTGATTGGTGGCCTCATTTGTGAGTATTTAGTAGTTCTTGGTGCTGTAGAGATGAGCTTGCATGCATGTGTAGAAAGTTGTTTTCCAAGTTTTGATGCAAGTTTATGCCTTGGGCAAGTGAGTTGAGTAGTTTGCCTTAGCTCACTTTGTTTTAATCCTCGTTTTTGTAAATTGCAAAAAAATTCAAAAATGAGTTTGTTAGGAAGGGCAAAAGGATGGCTTGAGAAGAGGAGGCCCGCACACTCCGATCGAGTCACCAGAGCCGCAGCTTCACCATCGACTGCTAGGGTGAGCTATAATGAAGATCATGTGCCCCCGGAGTTGTTGGAAGACACAAGTCCAGCACGTGCGATGACATTTCCATGTGATGAATTCATGGAAGCCGCGGGAATCAAGGATGAGTTTTATAATCTTTGTGCTAATGCAGGTTTGACACGACTCGTCACGAGCCGTGTTACTCAGTATCAGAAACTCACCTCCGGTTTCATTAACAGTTTTAGATATAATCCTGATTCAGGTGCTATTGAGTTCAAAATTTATAATGATCTTATCACCATGACTCTGGGAATTTTTTGTGAAGTAATAGGTGTGCCAAACGTTGGGAGGACGGCAAGGATGGCCACTCAGCCCTCCGAGCTGAAAACCAACATCAACTCTCTCTGCAGCATGGGTACGAGGGATATTCATCGGTCGAAGATCTCCAGTATCTTGTTTCCTCACCTCAGGTATTTTGCATATTATATTGCTAGAGGGGTGTTAGCTCGTGACAACACGAGCAACATTTTTGCTCCGGATATTGCTATCTTGGCAGCAGCCCTCTCAGGGAGGTCTGATTATAATATTGGTACCTTAATTGCTCGACGCCTTGCTATGAACGGTAACAAGGGGGACTTATATGGTGGCATTTATGCCACGCTTATCTTACAGCATCTTGGAGGCACCCCACACCCTGATGATACTCCTTTTACTTATTTAAGCTTTGATCTTGCTGCTATGAAAAGGCATAAGTTTGTTACCATGGGTTCTGAGCTTGATAACCTTGTTTATATCTTGCGTTTCGGAACTACCGCGGAACGCGAGATCCGTCTACCTGCACCTCTTTTGTTTGATTTTTCTCGCAGGAACGGATGGTCCTTTGATATTGTCCAGTTCGATGAGTTCATGGTCCAGCATCAGTTCCATAACCCCATGGAGGGGGTTGTGCCCGACGAGGAGAGGCACGGTGAGATACCACATTTTCAGGATGAGACCGCCACCGAGTTTGGTGAAGGGTCTTCCTCTGTTTGGCGCTCGGAACTTTCCTCGTGGGAGACTCCGAGGAGCTCAGTGTACGCGTCATCATCCTTCTATGACCCTTGGTCTCATCACCATACCCCTGGAGCAGGAGGCTCCTGGGGGCAGTAGCTGCTACCAACTTAAGCCAAAAGCCTAAGCTTGGGGGAGTACGTGCCCTTCTCACTTTTTCATTGTATTATCCGTTTTATTCGCTTTGATCTTTTCGAAGTTTTTGCCCATTCTTCTTTATTCCTCTATTTGCAAAAACAACAAAAAGATTTTCTCTTTCTTCTGTTTTTTTTATTCAACTTTTGAAAAAACCCAAAAAGATTTCCTTTCTCTCTTTAGTTTGCTTTGTTTTCAGAGATCAGCTCGAGTCCGTGATGGCATTTGATTATATTTCCTACGTTCGATCGTGCAAGTGACAAGCAGTAATGACGAAGATCGACTGAAAGGAAGCAACAAGGAAGACCGGTATGAACTCTTATTGTTTCTACTTTTGTACATATGCCTGTACTTATGATCTAGAGACCAGCTTGTAGCGACATAGTGCTATGTTTACAATGCTCTTCCAGTGGTTCATGCTTTCCTTGTGTTTAGTCTCCAATAACTAGAGTATATAATGTGTTATTGAAATGATCTACATGCATCGCACTGTTCACAGTGTGGCATACTAGGGTGGTATTTCCCTTTAGAGAATTTTTGGATTGACTTGGCACATGCTTACACATGTTTTAAGACTAAAAAGTCTACCTTGCCTTGATGATCTTTGAGTTTTAGAATAGTTATATCACTTTCATGCCCGATTCAATGTTGCTTTGTCGCTCTGCATGATTATGACCGTTATTGCTCTCTAGTTGGTCGCTTCCCAGTCTTTTGCTAAACCTCCACCCGTACTAAGCGGAATGACTGCTTGTGCATCCAAAACCTTTAAACCTGTTATGCCATATGAGTCCACTATACCTTCCTATACATGGTATTTACCTGCCATTCCTAACGAAGACTTTCGTGTACCATCTCGAAATTAATCAAAAGCATTTCTCTTTTTGTGCCTATGTTTTAGCTCATGAGGAAGTAGTAGTTAATTCATGATCTCTTTAAGTTGGACAAGTTTCACCCCTGGATTGCATGTATAATGTGCGAACCCCTAATATGAAAAGGAACTGGCATTGAGTGCGCCCGGCTCGAAAAGATAATATAACAAACAAACCCTCCTTCACGCTCTGTTCATGAGAAATCAGAAAACTTTGGCAGTGATAAACAAAGGAGATTAAGAGGATGTGATCGTCCTCATGCGGGAGCCGTTCCTCGAAACTTGTCTAGCTTAAAAAGTGATTGAGTTATCTGCTAGCATTCGTTGACGAAATATGCACCTCTCAAAAACATATTTACTTCTGTTTTTAAAACCAAGAGCTCTAGTACATGTTTAGTTTTTGTTTCCGATCACGGGTTTTCAACTTTGCCAATAAAAGCCACGGTTCGATAGTCTCATCTTCTTTCTTCAAAGCACTGACTAGGAGAGCATAATTGTCATTCTGAGTGTGATGTGCATTGTCCCAAAGTATTACATTGTCTTCTGCATACTTGTGATATGATTTATTCTGAAATTCTTAGTTCTAGTCTCCTTTAAAACTCTGGAGGAGTCTCTGCATTTATGTTTTGCTTCACTCATGGAGGCTAGCGAGATACCACCTTAATATGCTCAAGCTATGTGCAATGTGATCTTGTCTTGATTTTCGGTAATATATTGTTTACTCTTAATTATTTGTGACTGGTCACTTGAAAGAAGGATTGCTCCTTGCATTGTTCTCATAAGTACTGTTTTAATACTTGCTGAACTCTTTTCGTAGTACATGCTTATATACATCTAATGAAGCAAAAGAGTTTGTCAAAGTTTTCTTTGTCGCGTCCAGTTCGTTGAACTGAATTGCTTGAGGACAAGCAATATGCTAAGCTTGGGGGAGTTGATACGTCTCAAACGTATCTACTTTTCCAAACACTTTTGATATTGTTTTGACCTCATTCTTGCATGATTTGGACTAAACTAACCCGGACTGACGCTGTTTTCAGCAGAGCTGCCTGTATGGTTTATTTGTGTGCGGGAAAACGGATTTTTAAGCATCTCAGAAAAATCCACGAAAAATCCACGCACCCGAAGAAACAAAATGCCAGAAGTGGGGCCAGAGGGGGGCCAGGGGGTGCCCAGGCGCCCTGTGGGCGCCCCCCCTGGGCCGCGCCGGGGGGGCGCCTGGGTGGGCCCCACACCCCCTGGTGCCCTACTTTAGCCCGTATTTTTCCTCCCGATGCAGAAACCCCAGATCGGAAGTCCTTTCGTTGTTTTTCGTCGCGGAGCCGCCGCCACCCTCTGTTCTTCTTCGGGAGGGCTAATCTGGAGGCTGATTTGGCCTCCGGAGAGGGGAGATCGTCGCCATCGTCATCATCATCACCACTCCATCATCCCTCCATGACTTCCCCCTTCATGTGTGAGTAATTCCCTTGCTGTAGGCGAAGGGGATGGTAGGGATTGGATGAGTTAGATCATGTAATAGTTCGTCAGATTGTTGGGGGCATGTTGCCTATCATCTAGTATGGTGTTTATCATCTTTGCTACAACTTGTTATTCTTAATGCTTGACACTTAGGGCCCGAGTGCCATGATTTCAGATCTGAACCATATGTGTTTGCCTGAATATATTTGCGTTCCTGATCCTATCTATGAGTTGTATGCACCTGTTACGGTTCGGAATCGGCGATCCCAAAAGTGACAGCTTGGGACACCAAAGGGGATGGTCCGTAGTTTGAGGATTACATGTATCCATTGAGTTCATTGCTTTGTTCCGGTGCTCTTTGACAGGAGCACCTTAATATCCATTAGTTCCTTTTGGCCCCGTTCGTAGCGGGATGGTAGGACAAAAGATGTTGTGCAAGTTCTTATTGCAAGCACGTACAACTACCTACGGGATACATGCCTAATGTTTGATATTTGCCTAGATGATCATTACTTTTCCGCGTGTCGTGCCCCAAGTTAGAATCTATCTCATCCATGCAACGCCCAACCATCCATCTCCCTAGCCTACAGTCTTTTAAACCTTGCTTGTTACTAGTCGCTACTTTTGCTGTTTACTTTGCTATCTACTGTTACTATTTACTTTTACTATTACTATCATCACTATCATATCACTGTTACCACTTATCTTTTGTTGCAAGTTAGTATATTTCAGGTGCGGTTGAATTGACAACTCAACTGTTAAAGCTTATAAATACTCTTTGGCTCCCCGTGTGTCGAATCAATAAATTGGGTTATTCTTACCCGCGAAGACTATCTCGATCCCTTACGGTTGAGGGTTATCAACTGCGGAACGCGAGATCCGTCTACCTGCACCTCTTTTGTTTGATTTTTCTCGCAGGAACGGATGGTCCTTTGATGTTGTCCCGTTCGATGAGTTCATGGTCCAGTATCAGTTTCATAAACCCATGGAGGGGGTTGTGCCCGACGAGGAGGAGCACGGTGAGTTACCACCTTTTCAGGAAGAAACCGCCACCGAGTTTGGTGAAGGGTCTTCCTCTGCTTGGCGTACGGACCCTTCCTCGTGGGAGACTCCGAGGAGTTCGGTATACGCGCCAGCATCCTTCTACGACCCTTGGTCTCACCACCATACCCCCGGAGCAGGAGGCTCCTGGGGGCAGTAGCTGCTACCAACTTAGGCCAAAAGCCTAAGCTTGGGGGAGTACGTGCCCCTCTCACCTTTCCATTGTATTATCCATTTTATTCGCTTTGATCTTTTCGAAGTTTTTACTCGTTCTTCTTTATTTCTCTCTTTGCAAAAACAACAAAAAGATTTCCTTTTCTCTCTAGTTTGCTTTGTTTTCATAAGTTCAGCTCGAGTCCGTGATGGCATTTAATTATATTTCCTACGTTCGATCGTGCAAGTGACGAGGCAGTAATGACGAAGATCGACTGAAAGGAAGCAACGAGGAAGACCGGTATGAACTCTTCTTGCTTCTACTTTTGTACATATGCATGTACTTATGATCTAGAGACCAGCTTGTAGCGACATAGTGCTATGTTTACAATGCTCTTCCAGTGGTTCATGCTTTCCTTGTGGCTAGTCTCGAATAGCTAGAGTATATAATGTGTTATTGAAATGATCTACATGCATTGCATTGTTCATAGTTCGGCATACTAAGGTGGTATTTCCCTTTAGAGAATTTTTGGATTGACTTGGCACATGCTTACACATGTTTAAGACTGAAAAGTCTGCTCTGCCTTGATGATCTTTGAGTTTTAGAATAGTTATATCACTTTCATGCCCGATTCAATGTTGCTTTGTCGCTCTGCATGATTATGGCCGTTATTGCTCTCTAGTTGGTTGCTTCCCAGTCTTTTGCTAACCTCCACCTGTACTAAGCGGACTGCTGCTTGTGCATCCAAATCCTTTAAACCAGTTATGCCATATGAGTCCACCATACCTTCCTATACATGGTATTTACCTGCCATTCCTAACGAAGACTTTCGTGTACCATCTCGAAATTAATCAAAAGCATCTCTCTTTTTGTGCCTCTGTTTTAGCTCATGAGGAAGTAGTAGTTAATTCATGATCTTTTTAAGTTGGACAAGTTTCACCCCGGGATTGCATGTATAATGTGCAAACCCATAATACGAGAAGGAACTGGCATTGAGTGCGCCCGGCTCAAAAAGATAATATAACAAACAAACCCTCCTTCACGCTTTGTTCATGAGAAATCAGAAAACTTTGGCAGTGATAAACAAAGGAGATTAAGAGGATGTGATCGTCCTCATGCGGGAGCCGTTCCTCGAAACTTGTCCAGCTCAAGAAGTGATTGAGTTATCTGCTAGCATTCGTTGATGAAATATGCACCTCTCAAAAACGTTTTTACCTCTGTTTTTAAAACCAAGAGCTCTGGTACATGTTTAGTTTTTGTTTCCGACCACGGGTTTTCAACCTTGCCAACAAAAGCCACGGTTCGAGAGTCTCCACCTTCTTTCTTCAAAGCACCAACTAGGAGAGCATAATTGTCATTCTGAGTGTAATGTGCATTGTCCCAAAGTATTACATTGTCTTCTGCATGCTTGTGATATGATTTATTATGAAATTCTTAGTTCTAGTCTCCTTTAAAAACTCTGGAGGAGTTTCTGCATTTATGTTTTGCTTCACTTATGGAGGCTAGCGAGATACCACCTTAATATGCTCAAGCTATGTGCAATGTGATCTTGTCTTGAATTTCAGTAATATATTATTTACTTTTAGGTATTTGTGATTGGTCACTTGAAAGAAGGATTGCTCCGTGCATTGTCCTCATAGTACTGTTTCAATACTTGCTAGACTCTTTTCGTAGTACATGCTTATATACATCTAATGAAGCAAAAGAGTTTGTCAAAGTTTTCTTTGCCGCGTTCAGTTCGTTGAACTGAATTGCTTGAGGACAAGCAATATGCTAAGCTTGGGGGAGTTGATACGTCTCAAACGTATCTGCTTTTCCAAACACTTTTGATATTGTTTTGACCTCATTCTTGCATGATTTGAACTAAACTAACCCGGACTGACGCTGTTTTCAGCAGAGCTGCCTGTATGGTTTTATTGTGCAGGAAAACGGATTTTTAGGTATCTCAGAAAAATCCACGCACCCGAAGGAACCCGGAGCCAGAAGTGGGGCCAGAGGGGGGCCAGGGGGTGCCCAGGCGCCCTGGTGGCGCGGCCCAGCCCCTGGCCGCGCCCGGGGGTCTCCTGGGTGGGCCCCACCTCCCCTGGTGCCCTACTTTGACTCGTATTTTAGCTCGCGACGGAGAAATCCCAGATCAGAAGTTCTTTTCGCAGTTTTCGTCGCGGAGCCGCCGCCACCCTCTGTTCTTCTTCGGGAGGGCTAATCTGGAGGCTGATTTGGCCTCCGGAGAGGGGAGATCGTCGCCATCGTCATCATCATCACCACTCCATCATCCCTCCATGACTTCTCCTTCCATGTGTGAGTAATCCCCTGCTGTAGGCGAAGGGGATGGTAGGGATTGGATGAGTTAGATCATGTAATAGTTTGTCAGATCGTTGGGGGCATGTTGCCTATCATCTACTATGGTGTTTATCATCTTTGCTTCAACTTGTTATTCTTAATGCTTGACACTTAGGGCCCGAGTGCCATGATTTCAGATCTGAACCATATGTGTTTGCATGAATATATTTGTGTTATTGATCCTATCTATAAGTTGTTTGCACCTATTACGGTTCGGAACCGGCGATCCCAAAAGTGACAGCTTGGGACACCAAAGGGGATGGTCCGTAGTTTGAGGATTACATGTATCCATTGAGTTCATTGCTTTGTTCCGGTGCTCTTTGATAGGAGCACCTTAATCTCCATAAGTTCCTTTTGGCCCCGTTCGTAGCGGGATGGTAGGACAAAAGATGTTGTGCAAGTTCTTATTGCAAGCACGTACAACTACCTACAGGATACATGCCTAATGTTTGATATTTTCCTAGATGATCATTACTTTTCCGTGTGCCGTGCCCCAAGTTAGAATCATGATATATCTCATCCATGCAGCGCCCAACCATCCGTCTCCCTAGCCTACAGTGTTTTAAATCATGCTTGTCACTAGTTGCTACTTTTGCTATTTACTATTTACTTTTGCTGTTTACTTTTACTATCACTATCATCACTATCATATTACTGTTACCACTTATCTTTGTTGCAAGTAAGTATATTTCAGGTGCGGTTGAATTGACAACTCAACTGTCAAAGCTTATAAATACTCTTTGGCTCCCCGTGTGTCGAATCAATAAATTGGGTTATTCTCACCCGTGAAGACTATCTCGATCCCTTACGGTTGAGGGTTATCAGCGAGTCGACCCTCGAAGTCGACATGCATTTCGCGGTGACCATCACGGTGACCCCATCCAGCGAGCCTGCCGAGGTGCCTGTTGACGGGTGATACGTCCAAACCGTATCTATAATTTCTGCTTGCTCCATGCCTCTTTTGTGTGATATTGCTATGATATTTATACACTTCCATACACTTTTGATCATATTTGGACTAACCTATTAACTCAGTGCACCCCAGTGCCAGTTTCTGTTTTCTGCTATTTTTGTATTTCAGGTTTTCCCATTACGTAAACTGCCAGAAAAATCCCGGAAAAATTATATAAAAAATCAGCGTTCCGGAAGCTTCCATGCGGCCAAAGTAGGGCCGGAGGGGGGCCAGAGGGGCTCCAGGCGCCCTGCCCAGGCGGCCCCACCCCTGGCCGCCTGGCCAGGCCGCCTGGGCCCCCCGTAGCTCCCCTGGCGACCCCCTTTGGCATATATTTAACATTCGTCGAGGAAACCCTGATTCCAGACCCCTTTTCTCCAGACGCGATTCCGATCTCCGTCGCCATCGCCATCAAGCTTCGGGCGACCAGAATTCCTGTGCCGGCACCCTGCCGGGACGGGGAAGTGCCCCCGGATTCATCTCCATCGACGTTGCTTCCTCCCTCCATGATGCGGGAGTAGTTCCTCCTCGGGGCTGAGGTTCTTACCAGTAGCTATGTGGTCAATTCTCTCTCCCATGATGTGATCTTCGTTGTGATCATAGGCTATGTTAATCTAGGGTGATCCCATGATATTTCCCCTTCCTCTATGTATTGGATTGATGTACTCACTTGTCTTTATCTAGTATAATCCCCGAGACCAAGGTGACAGCGGTCTATTGGACATGGATTAGAAAAATATTTTCATGAGTGATTTCCTCTCTTGTGTGTTGATTGAAGATTGAGAGTCTCTTGGTGCTTGTCTTTGACTATGCTTTAGATATGTTGTGGTGATTGTGGGACTCTCTTTGGATGGCCGCGGTGATATTGGGAAATCCTTAGATTGAGAACTACGAACTTTGAGGTGTGCTTTTGTAGCCCTACATAATTCTCGTCCTCTTTTGACCACGAAGGAATGACCTCCGGGTGCGTCTCCATTGCATGTTTTATGGGAAATATCATGTGATTCGATTATGTTAATGTTGTTGGGAGTTGCCACTAGTGAAAGTATGAACCCTAGGCCTTGTTTCCACCATTGCAATACCATTTGTGCTCGCGTTTACCACTTGTTTGCTTGCTGAACTTTTTATTACAGATTTATATTACTTTGCTTTGCCACTCCTATCATCCATATTTTACCATCTCTTCGTTGAACTAGTGAACCTATACATCTAACAAGTGTATTAGGTGTGTTGGGGACACAAGAGACTTCTTGTATCTTAGTTGCAGGGTTGCTTAAGAGAGACCATCTTCAACCTCTACTTCCCTGAGTTCGATAAACCTTAGGTCATCCACTTGAGGGAAATTGCTGATGTCCTATAAACCTCTGCGCTTGGAGGCCCAACATAGTCTACAAGAGTAGAAGCGTGTGTAGACATCAAGCACCAACTATTGAGAGCATGATTGTCATTCTGAGCGTAATGTGCATTGTCCCAAAGTTCCATTGTATTTTGCATGATTATGATATCGTTTATTCTGAAATCATTGTATCTAGTCGTCACTTAAACCTTGGAGGTGCCCCTGCATTTATGTTTTGCTTCACTAAAGGGGGCAAGCGAGGTACCACTTTATCATATTTGCACACCATGCTCACTACAAATCTATTTGATGTTTCAGTATCATATTGTAAAACTTTCAGTTCTTTGTGATATTCTCATGAGGCAACTTAATTACTACAGATTCATTATCTCAGTAAACATTTCTCATGTGACTGTGAAAAGTTCTTATATGGTTAATAGCACGTCACCAAAGAAATTATGCTTGTTATCATTTACGTACTCGAGGACGAGCAGGAATTAAGCTTGGGGATGTTGATACGTCCAAAACGTATCTATAATTTCTGCTTGCTCCATGCCTTTTTTGTGTGATATTGCTATGATATTTATGCACTTCCATACACTTTTGATCATATTTGGACTAACCTACTAATGGTTGCAAAAGTGCACAATGTTCTTGTTTTACACTTTATTGTGTAGGAATTACTTGGAAATTGACAAAAACGCAAAAGGAGTCGTATTGGAGTAGGACTCTGACTTTCCTGAAATCTGTCTGAGAATGTTTTTTTAAAGATGGTCACGTTTCGGCCCGAAGACGACGTCAAACGGAAAAAGTCTAGTTGCGAAAGTTGTGGGGAATTTCGAGGCGATGCTTCTGGATATAAAATTCGTCCAAATCGGAGTCCGGACGGCCGAGTAAAGCCCGTTTTACTGAGGCCCAAAATCTGATGACGGGAATCCGAGAGTCTATATAAAGAGAGGAAACCTAGGTCACCAAGGACCACGAATTTTCCTCCTCCCAAGCCGCCATCTTGGAGGGGAGGACCAGCACCATTCCAGCACCATCCACAAGGAAGAAGGGGGGCCAAGGAGCCGCTGCCCCCTAGGGCCGCCGCCGCCCCCTAGGGCCGCCGCCCCCTAGGGCCGCCGCCGCCGCCGCGCCCCCAAGGGCCGCCGCCGCCGCCTCCGTGGCTGCCGCCGGCCGTCTCCTCCTCGCGGGGCTGCACCTCTCCATCAACACCATCATCAACCTCCTCCTCACCATGTCCATGTGTGAGTAGTCTTCTCCGGGGCCGAGGGCTCGTACGTGTAGCTATGTGGTTATCTCTCTCTCCTATGATGTGATCCTCGTTGTGATCATAGGCTATGTTAATCTAGGGTGATCCCATGATATTTCCCCTTCCTCTATGTATTGGATTGATGTACTCACTTGTCTTTATCTAGTATAATCCCCGAGACTAAGGTGACAGCGGTCTATTGGACATGGATTAGAAAAATATTTTCATGAGTGATTTCCTCTCTTGTGTGTTGATTGAAGATTGAGAGTCTCTTGGTGCTTGTCTTTGACTATCCTTTAGATATGTTGTGGTGATTGTGGGACTCTCTTTGGATGGCCGCGGTGACATTGGGAAATACTTAGATTGAGAACTACGAACTTTGAGGTGTGCTTTTGTAGCCCTACATAATTCTCGTCCTCTCTTGACCACGAAGGAATGACCTCCGAGTGTGTCCCCTTTGCATGTTTTATGGGAAATATCATGTGATTCGATTATGTTAATGTTGTTGGGAGTTGCCACTAGTGAAAGTATGAAGCCTAGGCCTTGTTTCCACCATTGCAATACCATTTGTGCTCACGTTTACCACTTGTTTGCTTGCTGCACTTTTTATTACAGATTTATATTACTTTGTTTTGCCATCCATATCACTTGCCATTTAACATCTCTTCGCCGAACTAGTGCACCTATACATCTAACAAGTGTATTAGGTGTGTTGGGGACACAAGAGACTTCTTGTATCTTAGTTGCAGGGTTGCTTGAGAGAGACCATCTTCAACCTCTACTTCCCTGAGTTCGATAAACCTTAGGTCATCCACTTGAGGGAAATTGCGACTGTCCTACAAACCTCTGCGCTTGGAGGCCCAACATAGTCTACAAGAGTAGAAGCATGTGTAGACATCAGATGTTCCTTGGATCGTTCCCAAATTCTAGGTCTTCGAAGTTCAACGCTTGCCACTGGCTCGCATCCTTAGGGTGACTCAGCATCTTGTCTTTTTTATCTATCTCCGGATCATTTGCCTCATCTTCTCGCTTGTTCTCCTCCCTATCCGCGTGCCAACGCAGGAGCTTTGCTACCTTAGGGTCCGCGAAATACCGCTGCAGACGAGGAGTGATCGGAAAGTACCACACCACTTTTCGAGGAGCTTTCTTCCTCTTCTTGTATCGAGTGACGCCGCACACCGGACATATGGTAGACTCCGCGTGCTCATCCCGATAAATGATGCAATTGTTCATGCACACATGGTATTTCACGTGCGGTAAATCCAGAGGACACACGATTTCTTCGCCTCCTCCAAACTGGTGGGGCACTTGTTCCCCTTGGGAAGACGTTCGTGCCAGAATGACATGTTCTCGTCGAAGCATGCGTCGGTCATTTTGTGTTTTACCTTCATCTCCAGAGCCATGAGCATTACTTTCAGGCGGGTATCCTCGGGCCTGCATCCTTCATACAATGGAGTAACCGTGTCTAACTCAAGTTGATCCATCTTGGCTTTCTCTCGGGCGGCAGCTCTTGCGTTATCGGTCTGCTTGAGAAGCAGCTCTTGAATATGAGGGTCCTGCACCCAGCCCATCGATGGTCCAGCGTCGTCTGCTCCGCCGGCATCATCATCTTCATGATCATGCCCGTCGTCTGCTCCGGCATCTTCCTCATAATCATGTCCTGCATCTTCTACATGATGACTGTGTACAGCATCACCGTCGTGATCATCTCCTGGGGATTCTTCGTCTTCTCGCCTGCCCGAGCCGCGGTGGTTGTCTTGCTGCCCTTCCTCATTTCTTGCCCGGCCCCCATGGACGACTTCGTAGTCATCTTCATCACCTTGCCACCGATAGCCATCCATGAAACCACGCAAGAGCAGGTGGTCCCGCACCTGCCCGGAATCCGGGTCCGCAATAAGGCTCTTCAGCTTGCATCTTCGACACGGACATCTGATGGCTTCTCGCCCCTCGTTGGTTACCCCAAGTGGAAGGTTTGAGATGTAGCGTAGCGGCAGTTTTCCCTTGGCAAAGATACCAATGATCGAATCACGTGAGACTCCGAGGGTCGACAAGAAGGTGTCAATAGCGCCAAAGACTTTTGCTTGACAGGACCTGCACACAGATACAAATAACTTTGCTCCCAACTGTTGGGGAACGTTGCATGGGAAACAAAAATTTTTCCTACGTTCACCAAGATCAATCTAGGAGATGCATCTACGAGGGGAGAGTTGGATCCACATACCCTTGTAGATCGCTAAGCGGAAGCGTTCAAGAACGCGGTTGATGGAGTCGTACTCGCCGCGATTCAGATCGCCGAAGATCCTAGCACCGAACGGACGGTGCCTCCGCGTTCTTCACACGTACAGCTCGGGGACGTCTCCTCCTTCTTGATCCAGCAAGGGGGAAGGAGAAGTTGACGGAGAAGCCCAGCAGCACGACGGCGTGGTGGAGATGGTGGTGGAGGAATTCCAGCAGGGCTTCGCCAAGCACTGCGGAATAGACGAAGATCTTTGCGGTGGAGGGAGGGCAGCGCCGAGGCACGAACGTGTGTGGCTGCCCTCCCTCTGCCTCTCTTTATATAGGGGGAGTAGAGGGGAGGGGGCGCCCTAGGGTTTACCCCTAGGGGCGGCGGCCAAGGGAAGATGGGGGGGCGGCGGCCAGGGCTGCGGCCAGGGCTAGGGTTCCCCCCCCCCCAGGCGCCTTGCCCCCCAAGCTAGGGGGTGCGGCAGCCCTAGGGGGGGCCCAGCCCCTTGGCGCAGGTGGAGAGGGCCCATAGGGGGGCGCACAGCCCCATGAGGGCTGTTGCGTCTCCCACTTGTGGCCCATAGGGCCCGCAACACTTGCCGGGACCCCCCGAAACCCCTTTCGGTCATCCGACGACTCCCCGGTACTCCTCGGAACACTTCCGGACTCCGATCACTCTCATCCTATATATCAATCTTCGTCCCCGGACCATTCCGGAGACCCTCGTCACGTCCGGGATCTCATCCGGGACTCCGAACAACCTTCGGTAACCATGCACTGTTCTCACTAACAACCCTAGCGTCACCGAACCTTAAGTGTGTAGACCCTGCGGGTTCGGAAACTATGCAGACATGACCGAGACACTCCCAGGTCAATAACCAATAGCGGGATCTGGATACCCATATTGGTTCCCACACGTTCCTCGATGATCTCATCGGATGAACCACGATGTCAAGGATTCAGGCAATCCCGTATACAGTTCCCTTTGTCTCGTCGGTATGTTACTTGCCCGAGATTCGATCGTCGGTATCTCTATACCTAGTTCAATCTCGTTACCGGCAAGTCTCTTTACTCGTTCCGTAATACATAATCCCGTGACTAACCACTTAGTCACTTTGAGCTCATTGAGATGACGTATTACCGAGTGGGCCCGGAGATACCTCTCCGTCACACGGAGTGACAAATCCCAGTCTCGATCCATGTCAACTCAACGGACACCTTCGGAGATACCTGTAGAGTACCTTTATAGTCACCCAGTTACGTTGCGACGTTTGGCACACACAAGGCACTCCTACGGTGTCAGTGAGTTACATGATCTCATGGTCATAGGAACTTATACTTGACATGCAGAAAACTATAGCGATAACTGATACGATCAAAAGCTATGTTTAACGTTTGGGTCTCGTCCATCACATCATTCTCCTAATGATGTGATCCCGTTATCAAATGACAACTCATGTCTATGACCTGGAAACCGCGGTCATCTTTGATCAACGAGCTAGTCCTGAAGAGGCTTACTAGGGACACAAAGTTTGTCTATTTATCCACACATGTATTCAAGTTTCCAATCAATACAATTATAGCATGGATAATAAACGATTATCATGAACAAGGAAATATAATAATAACTCTTTTATTATTGCCTCTAGGGCATATTTCCAACAGTCTCCCACTTGCACTAGAGTCAATAATCTAGCATTACAAGGTAATGAATCTAACACCCATAGAGTCTTGGTGTTGATCATGCTTAGCCCGTGGAAGAGGCTTAGTCAACGGATCTGCAACATTCAAATCCGTGTGTACTTTGCAAATGCTTATGTCCTCCTCCTTGACTGAATCGCGGATGGAATTGAAGCGTCGCTTTATGTGTCTGGTCCTCTTGTGAAACCTTGGTTCCTTGGCTAGAGCAATGGCACCAGTGTTGTCACAAAACAGAGTCATTGGGTTCAATGCACTAGGCACAACTCCAAGATCTGTCATGAACTCCTTCATCCAGACACCTTCCTTCGCCGCCTCCGAGGCAGCTATGTACTCCGCTTCGTATGTAGAATCGGCTACCACGCTTTGCTTGGAACTGCACCAGCTTACCGCTCCCCCGTTGAGAATATATACGTATCCGGTTTGAGACTTAGAGTCATCCGGATCAGTGTCAAAGCTTGCATCGACGTAACCCTTTACGACGAGCTCTTGATCACCTCCATAAACGAGAAACATCTCCTTAGTCCTTTTCAGGTACTTTAGGATATTCTTGACCGCCGTCCAGTGATCCATACCAGGATTACTTTGAAACCTTCCGGCCATACTTATGGCAAGGCTGACATCTGGTCTTGTGCACAGCATTGCATACATGATAGAGCCTATGGCTGAAGCATAGGGGACGACACTCATCTTTTCTCTATCTTCCGCAGTCACTGGGCATTGAGTCTTACTCAACTTTGTACCTTGCAATACCGGCAAGAACCCCTTCTTGGATTGATCCATTTTGAACTTCTTCAAAACTTTATCAAGGTATGTACTTTGTGAAAGTCCTATCAAGCGTCTTGATCTATCTCTATAGATCTTGATGCCCAATATGAAAGCAGCTTCATCGAGGTCCTTCATCGAAAAACTCTTGTTCAAATACCCCTTCACGCTATCCAAAAATTCTATATTGTTTCCAATCAGCAATATGTCATCCACATATAATATTAGAAACGCTATAGAGCTCCCACTCACTTTCTTGTAAATACAAGCTTCTCCGTAAACTTGTACAAACCCGAACTTTGATCACCTCATCAAAGCGAAGATTCCAACTCCGAGACGCTTGCACCAGCCCATAAATGGAACGCTGGAGTTTGCAAACTTTGTCAGCATTCTCTGGATCGACAAAACCTTCCGGTTGTATCATATACAACTCTTCCTTAAGAAAACCGTTAAGGAACGCTGTTTTGACATCCATCTGCCAAATTTCATAATCGAAATATGCAGCTATTGCTAACATGATTCGGACGGATTTAAGCATCGCTACGGGTGAGAAAGTCTCATCGTAGTCAATTCCTTGAACTTGTGAAAAACCCTTTGCCACAAGTCGAGCTTTATACACGGTGACATTACCGTCAGCGTCCGTCTTCCTCTTAAAAATCCATTTATTCTGAATGGCCTTCCGCCCTTCAGGTAATACTTCCAAAGTCCATACTTTGTTTTCATACATGGATCCCATCTCGGATTTCATGGCCTCTAACCATTTGTCGGAATCTAGGCCCACCATCGCTTCTCCATAGCTCGTAGGTTCACTGTTGTCCAACAACATGACCTCCAAGACAGGGTTACCATACCACTCAGGTGCAGTGCGTACCCTTGTCGACCTACGAGGTTCGGTAGTAACTTGATCAGAAGCTTCTTGATCATCATCATTGGCTTCCTCTTCAACCGTTTCAGGCTCCACAAAAACATCTTTCTGTGCTGCGCTACTCTCTGGTTGAAGTAGAGGTTCAATAACCTCATCAAGTTCTACCTTCCTCCCACTCAATTCTTTCGAGAGAAACTCTTTCTCGAGAAAGGACCCGTTCTTAGCGACAAACACTTTGCCCTCGGATCTGAGATAGAAGGTGTACCCAACAGTTTCTTTTGGGTATCCTATGAAGACACATTTGTCCGCTTTGGGTTCGAGCTTTTCTGGCTGAAGCCTTTTGACATAAGCATCGCAACCCCAAACTTTGAGAAAAGACAACTTAGGTTTCTTACCAAACCATAGTTCATACGGTGTTGTCTCAACGGACTTAGATGGAGCCCTATTTAAAGTGAATGCAGCTGTCTCTAACGCATATCCCCAGAACGATAGTGGCAAATCGGCAAGAGACATCATAGAACGCACCATATCTAATAGGGTTCGATTACGACGTTCGGACACACCATTACGCTGTGGTGTTCCAGGTGGCGTCAACTATGAAACGATTCCACACTTTCTCAAGTGATTGCCAAACTCATAACTCAGATACTCACCCCCTCGATCAGATCGTAGGAACTTGATCTTCTTGTTACGATGATTCTCAACTTCACTCTGAAATTGCTTGAACTTTTCAAAAGTTTCAGACTTATGCTTCATTAAGTAAATATACCCATATCTACTTAAGTCGTCAGTGAAGGTGAGAAAATAACGATATCCACCGCGCGCTGTGACACTCATCGGACCACACACATCAGTATGTATGATTTCCAATAAGTCACTTGCCCGTTCCATTGTTCCTGAAAACGGGGTCCTTGTCATCTTGCCCATGAGGCACGGCTCGCATGTGTCAAGTGATTCAAAATCAAGAGACTCCAAAAGTCCATCAGCATGGAGCTTCCTCATGCGTTTTACGCCGATATGACCCAGACGGCAGTGCCACAAGAAAGTGGTATTATTGTTATCAACTCTACATCTTTTGGCATCAATGTTATGAACATGTGTATCATCACTATCGAGATTCAATAAGAATAAACCCCCTACTTCGGGTGCATGACCATAAAAGATATTACCCATATAAATCGAACAACCTTTATTCTCTGATTTAAATGAGTAACCGTCTCGCAATAAACAAGATCCAGATATAATGTTCATGCTCAACGCAGGCACTAAATAACAATTATTCAGGTTCATAACTAATCCCGATGGTAATCGAAGAGCGAGCGTGCCGACGGCGATCACATCAACCTTGGAACCATTCCCCACGCGCATCGTCACTTCGTCCTTCGCCAGCCTCCGTTTATTCCGTAGTTCCTGTTTAGAGTTGCAAATGTGAGCAACCGAACCGGTATCAAATACCCAGGCACTACAACGAGAGTTGGTAAGGTACACATCAATAACATGTATATCACATATACCTTGCTTGTTGTTGTTGGCCCCCTTCTTGTCTGCCAGATACTTGGGGCAGTTCCGCTTCCAGTGGCCGTTCCCCTTGCAATAGAAACACTCAGTCTCTGGCTTGGGCCCAGCCTTGGGTTTCTTCACTGGATGAGCAACTGCCTTGCCACCCTTCTTAGAGTTACCCTTCTTGCCCTTGCCATTTTTCTTGAAACTGGTAGTTTTATTGACCATCAACACTTGATACTCCTTCTGGATGTCTGCCTCAGCGACTTTCAGCATTGAAAACAGCTCGGCGATGGATTTGTTCATCCCTTGCATGTTATACTGCTGCACGAAGCTCTTGTAGCTAGGTGGGAGTGACTGGAGAATTCTGTCAATGATAGCCTCCTCCGGGAACACAAGTCCCAGATCAGCTATGCGGGTATAGTACCCAGACATCTTCAGCAAGTGCTCACTGATAGACGAATTCTCCTCCATTTTGCAAGCAAAGAATTTATCGGTGGTCTCATACCTCTCGATCTTAGCATTCTTCTCAAAGATGAACTTCAACTCCTGGAACATCTCATATGCTCCATGACGTTCAAAACGCCTTTGAAGTCCTCCTTCCAAGCTATACAACATGGCACACTGCACTACTGAGTAGTCATCCGAACGCGTCTGCCAGGCGTTCATAACGTCCACAGAGGCCGGAGCGGGGGGTTCACCTAGCGGTGCACTTAGGACATAAACCTTTTGGGCAGCTGTGAGGATGATCCTCAGATTGCGGAGCCAGTCCACAAAGTTGCTCCCATCATCTTTCAGTTTAGCTTTCTCTAGGAACGCATTAAAATTCAGGGGAGCTACTGCGCGAGCCATCTACAACAAAAGATTTGCAAAGACATCTTAGACTATTGTTCATGATAAGTGAGTTTTTAACTAATCAAATTACTTATAACTCCCACTCAAATTGACATCCCTCTGGTCATCCGAGCGCGACATGATCCAAATCCACCAACCCAAGTCCGATCATCACGTGAGATGAGGTGGTGTCAATGGTGAACATCTACATGTTGATCATATCTACTATATGACTCATGCTCGACCTTTCGGTCTTCCGTGTTCCGAGGCCATGTCTGTACATGCTAGGCTCGTCAAGTCTAACCCGAGTGTTCTGCATGTGCAAAACTGGCTTGCACCCGTTGTATGCGAACGTAGAGTCTATCACACCCGATCATCACGTGGTGCTTCGAAACGACGAACCTTCGCAACGGCGCACACTCGGGGGGAACACAATTTTATCTTGAAATTTTAGTGAGGGATCATCTTATGATGCTACCGTCGTCCTAAGCAAAATAAGATGCATAAAAGGATTAACATCACATGCAAATCATAAGTGACATGATATGGCCATCAACTCGTGCTTTTGATCTCCATCTCCAAAGCACCGGCATGATCTCCATCGTCACCGGCATAACACCATGATCCCCATCATCATGATCTCCATCATCGTGTCGCCATCGGGGTTGTCGCGCGCCCACCATGCTCTTACTACTATTGCTACCGTTTAGCGATAAAGTAAAGCATTACATAGCGCTTAATGATTGACACGCAGGTCATACAAAAATTAAAGACAACCCTATGGCTCCTGCCGGTTGCCGTATACATCGACATGCAAGTCGATATTAACTATTACAACATGATCATCTCATACATCAAATATATCTCATCATGTCATTGGCCATATCATATCACATACATACCCTGCAAAAACAAGTTAGACGTCCTCTAATTTGTTGTTGCATGTTTTACGTGGCTGCTATGGGTATCTAGCAAGAACGCTTCTTACCTACGCAAAGCCACAACGGTGATATTTAAGTTGCTATTTAACCTTCTACAAGGACCGCCTTTGTCTATTCCGATTCAACTAAGATAGGAGAGATAGACACCCGCCAGCCATCTTATGCAACAAAAGTTGCATGTCTGTCGATGGAACCGGTCTCATGTACGTGGACATGTAAAGTTGGTCCGGGCCGCTTCATCCCATAATACCGCTGAATCAAGAAAGACTAAGGAGGGAAGCAATCTAAACATCAACGCCCACAAACCCTTTTGTGTTCTACTCGTAAAAGCATCTACGCAAGAACCTAGCTCATGATGCCACTGTTGGGGAACGTTGCATGGGAAACAAAAAAATTTCCTACGTTCACCAAGATCAATCTAGGAGATGCATCTACGAGGGGAGAGTTGGATCCACATACCCTTGTAGATCGCTAAGCGGAAGCGTTCAAGAACGCGGTTGATGGAGTCGTACTCGCCGCGATTCAGATCGCCGAAGATCCTAGCACCGAACGGACGGTGCCTCCGCGTTCTTCACACGTACAGCTCGGGGACGTCTCCTCCTTCTTGATCCAGCAAGGGGGAAGGAGAAGTTGACGGAGAAGCCCAGCAGCACGACGGCGTGGTGGAGATGGTGGTGGAGGAATTCCAGCAGGGCTTCGCCAAGCACTGCGGAATAGACGAAGATCTTTGCGGTGGAGGGAGGGCAGCGCCGAGGCACGAACGTGTGTGGCTGCCCTCCCTCTGCCTCTCTTTATATAGGGGGAGTAGAGGGGAGGGGGCGCCCTAGGGTTTACCCCTAGGGGCGGCGGCCAAGGGGAGATGGGGGGGGCGGCGGCCAGGGCTGCGGCCAGGGCTAGGGTTCCCCCCCCCCAGGCGCCTTGCCCCCCAAGCTAGGGGGTGCGGTAGCCCTAGGGGGGGCCCAGCCCCTTGGCGCAGGTGGAGAGGGCCCATAGGGGGGCGCACAGCCCCATGAGGGCTGTTGCGTCTCCCACTTGTGGCCCATAGGGCCCGCAACACTTGCCGGGACCCCCCGAAACCCCTTTCGGTCATCCGACGACTCCCCGGTACTCCTCGGAACACTTCCGGACTCCGATCACTCTCATCCTATATATCAATCTTCGTCCCCGGACCATTCCGGAGACCCTCGTCACGTCCGGGATCTCATCCGGGACTCCGAACAACCTTCGGTAACCATGCACTGTTCTCACTAACAACCCTAGCGTCACCGAACCTTAAGTGTGTAGACCCTGCGGGTTCGGAAACTATGCAGACATGACCGAGACACTCCCAGGTCAATAACCAATAGCGGGATCTGGATACCCATATTGGTTCCCACACGTTCCTCGATGATCTCATCGGATGAACCACGATGTCAAGGATTCAGGCAATCCCGTATACAGTTCCCTTTGTCTCGTCGGTATGTTACTTGCCCGAGATTCGATCGTCGGTATCTCTATACCTAGTTCAATCTCGTTACCGGCAAGTCTCTTTACTCGTTCCGTAATACATAATCCCGTGACTAACTACTTAGTCACTTTGAGCTCAATGAGATGACGTATTACCGAGTGGGCCCGGAGATACCTCTCCGTCACACGGAGTGACAAATCCCAGTCTCGATCCATGTCAACTCAACAGACACCTTCGGAGATACCTGTAGAGTACCTTTATAGTCACCCAGTTACGTTGCGACGTTTGGCACACACAAAGCACTCCTACGGTGTCAGTGAGTTACATGATCTCATGGTCATAGGAACTTATACTTGACATGCAGAAAACTATAGCGATAACTGATACGATCAAAAGCTATGTTTAACGTTTGGGTCTCGTCCATCACATCATTCTCCCAATGATGTGATCCCGTTATCAAATGACAACTCATGTCTATGACCTGGAAACCGCGGTCATCTTTGATCAACGAGCTAGTCCTGAAGAGGCTTACTAGGGACACAAAGTTTGTCTATTTATCCACACATGTATTTGAGTTTCCAATCAATACAATTATAGCATGGATAATAAACGATTATCATGAACAAGGAAATATAATAATAACTCTTTTATTATTGCCTCTAGGGCATATTTCCAACACCAACGAGTACAGAGAGGTTGTCAATCCCTCCGGCCTTGTCGTTTACAAAGGATCAAACATAAGAGATTATAGTGATAGGTATGACTGCAACTAGGAAATAAGAAGTAAATAGCGGGTGTGATCAGTGATGGTAATATGGACCGGGGTCCCATGATGTTCACTAGTGATGTCTCTCTCCCAAAAGACGATAAAACAGCTAAGCGAGGTAAACGAATTACAGCTGGGCAATTGACAGGATTATGTGCGCAAACCAATGCTAACTATGCTGCAAAGAAAGGTAGAGGCTCAAAAGCATGGGCGGTACGCCAAGGCAAGTAGACCGAAATCCATCTGCATCTACTACTAATCATCCACCTTGAGATATCTATCCAGAACATCTCGCTGGTATTAAGTTGCGAGTCCCACCCAAAGTGTAAACTCAAAGCAACAGACAACTGCATTAAAAGAACTTTGTGTAAAGTAAACAATCCTTGCACCCGCAAGTACAAGCACCGTTGTTTTCCCCCTTGTGGCAACAGCACATCCCCTAGACTCATGTTTCTGTCACTCAAGCTAGTCATCGAGGGGCATGAACCCACAATCAAGCATAACGTTCCCTCTTGGAGTTACTACCTACTACTCGGCCAAAGCAATAAATAGCAACGGAGAACATGCAAGAATTACTCAAGAACATAAATATAAAAGAGGTGAATCAAATATATTACTCACACACAATCTGAACATAATCTCATAATCCATCGGATCCCAGCAAACTCAGCATAGCAACAGCATAAAGATTACATATGTGCCTCGATCATGTAGGGCAGCTCACGAGGTCTAATCGATGAAGAACAAAGAGGGGAGGAGAACATCACATAGCTACTGGTCATGGACCCATGGTCCAAGGGAGACTACTCACAACTCATCCGGGAAGCGTCCATGGTGGTGGAGAAGCTCCCGGTGGTGGTTCTCCCCTTCGGCAGGGTGTCGGGAAGAGTTCTCCTGGTGCTCCCGATCTTGGAAGCGCGACGGCGGCGGAACAGAGATGAGATCGCGAAAAAGGGTTCCGTCCTCGAGGGTTTCGGGACGCGAGGTAAATATATGCCAAAGGGGGTCACCAGAGGAGGTAAGGGGGGCCCAGGCGCCCCTCCCCAGCGCGGCCAGGAGGGGGGCCGCGTGGGCAGGCCGCGTGGGCTGCCCCTGGCTCCCCTCTGGCCCCACTTTTGGCGCGTGGAAGCTTCTGGAGCGCTGATTTTTTATATATTTTTCCCGGAATTTTTCTGGTAATTTAAGTAATGGGAAAACCTGAAATACAAAAACAGCAGAAAACAGAAACTGGCACTGGTGTGCACTGAGTTAATAGGTTAGTCCAAATATGATCAAAAGTGTATAGAAGTGCATAAATATCATAGCAATATCACACAAAAGAGGCATGGAGCAAGCATAAATTATAGATACGTTTTGGACGTATCAACATCTTATCTTCGTCTCGTTCTTTTGAAGCATCTCGGCCTTCACGGACCTCAAAAACCTATTCACGATGCCTTCGGTCATCGTGCGCACCATGGTCACCTGCGGGGTAGAGCAAAACGATATTTTAGAACCAAGAAAAAATTTGCCATGACTTTCCCTAAAAATAGGACAAAAAAATGCTTAATGCCAAAATTCTCACCGAAACGGAAATGAATCAACATTCCGGGAAAATATTGGCAACTATCGCATTTCAAATACCGGTACACCTCCAAACACAAACACATATGCAACACAACAAACATATGCAACACCACGAACATACATAGATCTAGCTAGGCCATAAAAAGTGCATGTGCACATTGTTGTATGGAGAACAACATAAATATAGCTTCCCCCCTTACTTACCTATCAAAACAAGGTAATTTAACCACTTAATTTGAATGAATCTATGGTGGAAATGAGGTGAAAAAGAGGAGGGACCCGAGACAAGGAGGAGGTGGAGAGAATGAAGTGGGGAGAAAGTGAGTGTGGGTAGGAGAGGCTGTCCAAAATATCTTGTTGCTGCCCACTTACTAATGGCGCACCCACTATAAATGCGCCATTAGTAATCAAGGTTACTAATGACGCATCTTCAGTTAGTGCGCCATTACTAGTATTGAAAAAAAAAACAATACTAATGGCGCACTGTCCCACAGTGCGCCATTACTAGTTTAAACTAGTAATGGCGCACTATGGAACAGTGCGCCATTAGTAGTTTTGCAAAAAAAAAAGAATACAAAATATAATAAAAAAAAGAACATTAATGGCGCACTTTACTGCTGGTGCGTCATTACTAGTTACAACTAGTAATGGCGCACTTTGTCTGGATGCGTCATTAGTATGTTTGGACAGGCGCAGTAGTTCAAAAAAAAACTTTTTGATATTAATGGCGCACCCTGGGCCAGGTGCGCCATTAGTAGTTTGAACTCTAATGGCGTATCAGAGGTTGGTGCGCCATTATTATATACTATTGGCGCACTGCTTGTCTGGTGCGCCATTAGTATCAATTCCATCTATAGCCCTTTTCCTAGTAGTGAAGGGCGTGTGGGTCCGCCCTGTCGGCGACTCGAGGGCCTCTTCCCGCCGTTTCTTGCCGCTTTTCCCCCGCTTTCCTCCCGCTCGCTTGCCTTCCTCCCGTCATTCTCTTCCTTCCTCCCGCCAAACTCCCTCCCGCTCGTCTTCCAGTCGGCCGCCATGCCACCGAGGAAGTACGCCGCCCCACGCGCGGCGGCAACCGCGACCGGCACCGTGGCCCAGCCGAAGCAGAGGAAGCCGAGAGCGCCGCCGTCCAAGCCACCGGGCATGTCACATGCCGAGTGAAGGGCGGAAGTTCAGCGACACGATGCAGTCACCGCCAACCGTCGGAACAGGGCCATCGCCAAGAAGGCCGACAACAACGCGGCGCGCGCGGCTGCGGCTGCCTCCTCATCGACGGACCATGCGGGGATGATGAATCCACCCGGCAGCCACGCCCAGTACGTGCCCTGGGGACAGCAAGGCGTCGGTTCTCCGCAGCCATGGGGATCGCCCTCGCCGGGCTACGCCGACGACAACGCGCACGGTGGGTTCAACCCAAACGTGACCTTCCCCATGGCCACCCGGCGACGCGCACACCCTCGCCCGCCTTCGCCGGCGTGCAGTACCCTCCATACAACTACTCGCTGCCCGCCTACGCATCCACACCGACGCCCCCTTTCCGCCGTGGCCCGCTGCCCTTCTCGCACCTCGGCAACATTGACGAGACAGGAGCCGACATGGACGACATCATCGCGATAGGTTCGACCTCGGCCGCCGCGTCTCCCGGGTTCGTCACCCAAGACGAGACGGCGGATCTCAGCGGCGGCATGGACGGCGACCTCGGCTACGTCTACAGCGAGGACGTGCAGGAGGCGCAGGAGCCGGAGGAGGAGGAGGAGGAGGACGAGGAGGAGGAGGAGGAGCCGGCGCCTGATCCGACGAATGGGCGCAAGAAGAAGAAGCAGGCGGCCAGGCCAGGCGAGCCGCGCATCAAGTGGACGTCCAAGGAGGAGGAATGCCTCGCCGAAGCATGGAAAGTCGTCTGCCTCGACCCGACCACCGGCACGAACCAGAGCTTCGAGACGTACTGGGACCGCATCAAGGCCGAGTTCGATGAGCGGAAGCTCATCGATCCCGACTTCAAAGGCGTGTACATGCAGCGCGGCTCCAAGGCGATGGCGAACCATTGGGGGCGTATCCAGGGATCGTGCAACAAATGGCATGGTATCGTCGAGGAGGTCGTGGCTCGCCCGGAGAGCGGCGCCAGCGTTGAGGATCAGGTATGCCACGCCGTTCGCCGGCCTCTCTTCGTCGTCTACGCCCGCCAACTGTTTGTTCCTCCGCGCAGTTGCTACGCATGTTCGCCTTGTATCGGCGTGACAACCTCGACGCCGACTTCAAGTACCTCCACGTTTACAAGCACATTGATAAGTGCGAGAAGTGGGCGGAAGTCCGACGCACCCTCGACAAGGCCAAGGAGACATACAAGCCGGATGCGTCGACTCCGGGCGCATCAGAGGGGCGGCCGGACGGCTACAAAGGGGCCAAGAAGAGGAAACACGCCGACGCGGCTACAGCGCGAGTGCAGGAGTCCATCGAGCATTGCCTCGCCAACGCACAGGCCCGGGCCGTCCTGCGTGAAGAGAAAACCGCGGCGCGGTGGTCGTCGTTGATGACGAACAGCGCCATCAAGCTCGACCTGCTCCGGACCAACGTCGACCTGCTCCAGAGCAACGTCGCCGCGAAGAAGAGGAACACCGACCTGGCTTTTCTGATGGGCGGGGTGGACATACTCCAGAGTAACAACGAGAAGCTCAAGGCGTGGTACATGGTGGAGCGCGGCCTCATCCTGAACCAGCTGCCGACGACGCCAACTCCCGCGCCCACGGCCACGCCGACGCCAAGGCCGAGTGATGACGCCTCCACGTCGCCGCCCAGCAGCATCGGAGCAGCGCCGACACCGCCCAGCACCGAAGCAGCTCCGACACCGCCGACGCCTGGAGCCGACCTCGCCGAGTGATTCGTTGCGCACGCGAACTTGCGGCGCTCTGTTTTTGTACGCCAGACTACATCCGATCGCCGAACTGTGACTTGTGATCGTCGGATTTATGACGTCTTTTGTGATGAGCGGGAACGACCAAGTTTGAATTTCCCGCATTCTGGGGCCGGCGCCTGGGGGCGTGACTGGGAGCTAGGTCGCCCCCAGGACCGAGCTAGCGCCAGTTCGGCCCCAGGCCGCTCTTTTTAGGCGCCCTGGGGGTCCGAACGGCTGGAGATGCTCTTAGTCTTTCGGAGATGCTCATAGGGGTAAGGCGTGCGTGTGTGCGTTCATAGAGGTGAGTGTATGCGCGTGTACATGAGTATTTGCATCTGTACTGTGTTCGGAGAAAAAAAAAGAGGTTAACTTTTTCGGAAACTAGAAAATCTTGGGGAAAACCAGACATCGACGGCCCCAAGCACGCTTGATGGCTCAACCATGTGTTAGGCACGGATCAGAAACTCTCGGCCTTAATTAAAAAAATGCACTATTCATATCATATCTTGTAAATAGTTCCTCCGTTCCAATTTACTCCCTCCGTTTCCAAATATTTGTCTTTCTAGACATTTCAAATGGTTACAACATTCGAATGTATGTAGACATATTTTAGAGTGTAGATTCACTCATTTTACTTCGTATGTAGTCATTTGTTGAAATGCCTAGAAAGACAAATATTTAGGAACGGAGGGAGTACATTCTTAGTTTTTTTTCCTAATGCAACATTGTTACATTTGACCAAATCTATAGGGCATATATTTCCACAGATTTTTTCAAACTTAAACTCATTTTTTTTAGGGCTACTTCCAAGTTTAGCTTAGAACAAACCTAGAACTTCAGGCCCGAGGCTTGATGAAAAAAAAACATCATCTCTGTTTTTTTTAGAAGTAAACATTGTCTCGGTTGAGCCCGAGCCGGCCGGCCCAGGTCGACATCCCTCACAGGCCCACGCTCCGAGCCCGAGCCGGCCCAGCTACACCAGCCCCTTCTTCTTCCCAACCTCACACGCCTCGCAAGCGCATTCCAGAATCTTTCTCCCCTCTCGCTCTCTCCACCAAGCAGAGACCTGGACCTCGGAGCAGCAAGGAATCCGCCGCCGCCCGGCAAGGTACCCCCCCC
>LR738712.1:795792838-795842304 GCA_902687465.1 Secale cereale | reverse complement strand
CCCCCCCGCCGCCTTCCCTCTACCCAGCTAGCTAGCTCCGTCCTCACCTGCCCGCGCGCGCCGAATCCGCAGCCTAAAGCTGCTTGCTTTGCTTCGCCGGCCCCCGCTGGATCTGGCAGCAGCGTCCCCGTTCTTTCCTTCTGCCCTTAGCGTCGTCGAGCTAGATCTCGAGGATTAGGAGCTCCGGGAGTCGAGAGACCAGCTTAGGTTTTGCTCTCGCGGGCGGGGAGACCCCGTCTGGATCGCGCGCGCCGGCTTCCCGTCGGCGGGGAGAAGGCTCGCGGTGTGCGTGTGTGCGCCCCGTGCCGTGCTGCAGCTGTAGGTCGCGGCGCGTGCTGCTGCTTGTGCTCGGGTTTCTGGCTCGGCAACAGCAGATCCAAAGTAGGATTCGCCTAGCGCGTGCCCCAGGATGGGGGAGAGATGAACCAAAACTGGTGCCTTGACTTTTGTCAAGTGGGTTGGGTTGGGTTCGTGAGCTGCCCCTGCCTGCTGTACGAGGGCCACGGCTGCTGGATCTTGACCGGAGCAGCTCGGTACGTAGTTTCCAATTGATGGATGAGGGCGAGGAGATGCTTCTCTTCTCCCTAGGCTGGTCCTCTCCGCCGGGTTCAAGTGCTAAGTGCTGAACAAAGGGTGAATTTTATTGACTCTAAATGAAGCTCTCAAGTGAATCCTGCCTCTGTGGTAGAATAAATTATTTCCCTTTCTGCTTGTTAATTGGCATACAATGGGAAAATCGAGCAGGTAGCTAGTTTGTTGCTTCAGTTTACCATGTGTTTTGCTATTGCCTCAGTCCTGCAATTGAATGAGCCTAGTTTAGGTAGGTCACGTTTGTTGTGGCTCACAAGTCACAGCCTGTGTTACCAGCAACTAACCATAGTCATTGGGGTTTCAGAGAGTGAGTTAATTTCCCAGGTGGCTTGGGGGTTGTTTGCATTCGGGTTCAGTTTTTGCTAATGAAAGATAAAAGCTGGAGGGATTTTTTGCATGCTGCTATCCTCAAGGATGAATTTGTCTACTGAAATGAGCATGGGGAATGCCCATATATAATTATGATGTATGAAATATATTAACAGATAACAGCTTTGCCTCATTATTTGCATGCTACTACCATGGTATAACATCACTTTGGTCATCTGAAGAGTGATGCAGTTGGTAGAACCTTCTTATTATTTGCAAATGTTTCGTTCCAAGCTTGGCAACTTTGATGATTGCAACCTTGAACACTCTGTACAAGTTTCCTGCCCTCTGTTGCTGACTTCCTGTTTATTGAACCGTGCAGCTCCAATGGCTGCCAAGTACATCGTCGCCGGCCTCCTCGGCTCCTGTGTCATCTCGTACGCCTGTGACTACATTGTTTCTCAGAAGAAGATCTTTGGTGGTACGTTGTGTGTCTTGCCTCTATAGTTCCTGTTGTGAATTGACAGCACAGTCAGCATTACACTGTTATTGCTTAAAAAAAAAAGAGCAGTCAAAAACCATTTCCTTTGTGTTGATTAGTCTTACCATGCTGTTATTCCTTGACCAGGCACCATCCCAGGGACCGTGTCCGACAAGGAGTGGTTGAAGGCGACGGAGCAGAGGTTCCAGGCCTGGCCCCGCGTCGCCGGGCCGCCGGTCATCATGAACCCAATCAGCCGCCAGAACTTCATCGTCAAGGACCTCAACCCCTGAGGCCCAAGACCTTAAGGTAGAGCAGCCATCTAGACTGAACTCACTGCCTGCTAAACCTCGTTTCCACACCATTTTTCATGGCACTAATTCTAGATCTTCCACACATTCGTTTCAGGTTTGCGGTCGGTTGGAACCTTTACCCTGATGGCGATGTCTGTTGCTAAATCTACCTATATGTTCTGGCTGTACTCTCGAGGCTATTTTGTCTGTCTCAATAATTAAAACAACACTATTGTGTAGGGCACCGTGGTTATATTTCTTCTGAAGAACAGAAGAGAACCTGAAGCATATTTGCTTTAGACTTTTTGTCATCTTTCGTTTGCATAAACATCTGTTTACTCTTCAATTTGTGCTTGTCAGAGCATCGGAGTACCTGCCTTGCAAATTCAGACCCTTTTCCTAACTCCAGACTAGGATCCAGATGGCCTTGTTCTCGAGGCTTCTCTTGAGTGATGCTCATTGCTTATGTTGGTACACTTTTTTTTTTTGTTAAAGATTCGGTTAACAAAATTGTGAGAGGAAAACTGCCAGGTAGATTGAACTGCTAACTCTACTCTGGTTATTTTCTGCACTGGTGTTGATCGATTATTGGTTGGCGGTTTTTGCGAAGGAGATTCAGGTGCAGTTTTTGGCCTGAAACTTTTTAGCATCAGGATTTAAACTCTGGTGGATTGGGGATACCATTGTTCTCCTAACGATCTTGTTCTACTAACCATCCAACTCAAAAAAAAAAAAACCCATCTAAAAAACAAACCATCCAACCACAGGTTGGTTCGTGGTCTGAATTTTTTTCAATGATATTAGTATTGATGCAAGTGTCAGCTTGTAAGATCTGCAGTCTGTATTAAACTGCCAATATGTACTTTTAATGTTTTTTAGGGTATGTGTACTTTTAGCTCAGATGTGGGCATGTGGCGTGTTTCGACCGCATGAAAAAAAAAACATTGTTTATCTGATGCCTTACACAGGTATGTGATGAAATTGAAAAAAAAAAGCTTGTGGAAAGAGGGAAGATGGATCAAACTTGTTGACGCATCAGCACGGCCCAAGCGTCACTCGGCAGAAAGGATGACAGGAGCATCAACATTGCTCTGCTATGTGCAAAAAGAGAGAATGCAGCTGAATGACTTGGCAAATGTTGGATATTATTTCAGTGCTAAGAAAGAAGACTATGATCCGAACACATCATAAGCACCAAAATGTATTTCAACCGGCAATGGAGAGAAATACACCCAAAGCTAGTCACTTAGTGATACATTTTATGACTATATCCATCACATAAAGACTTGGATGCTACATGAGCCTAAGTGGACGGAGCCAATCAAACAATAGAGACAACATATGTTTTTAGGTCACATTGCTCGCCAAAGGGCTGCTTGTGCTTCTTCTTGTGGTTTTTCATGCGACCTAAAAACAACTAGCTCAGTGAGGCCATGTGGTACAATGTAGAACTTTCCTGATGTCTCATATTTCTAAGTATTCCTAATTTCAAGAACATTACACGATACCAGAAGTTTGTCGAATGTTCTCCATAGGTGAAGGAAGGCAGAGCTTATGATGCCTATTTAGGTGAATAGTTCAACAACGAGAGGGGTTGGCTTGCCATTAATTTCCACATATTTCACGCAAGAATGGAAGACCTTACTGCTATTTATTGTACATCATGTGTGTGAGTTATTGGTATATCTTTGTGATCCTCTTCTGTGTTTTATGATTATTTTTATTTGTGCCAATAGGCCGGTGCATATGGTACCTTTGTATAGTTGAAAGTTGTTGTATCATGTACTACAATATTTATCATATTGAGCCCATATCATACTTTAATTGTTTGTAAAGATGATTTCCTATACTATTGTTTTCTTTACTTTGTGGGGATCGTATAATGTGTTCAGCGAATATATGCAACTTTAGTTAGTTCTAACAGTGTGTTCATGTTACTATAAGCAAAGCTTTAAAATGTTGATTTCAACTTTAGCTAATGAGTCATTGGAATGTATAATTCATCTCTTTTGAGACAACATAAGATTATATCGGTTATTTGCAGTGTACAATACATCTTGTCATTTTCACAAGTACTCAACGTGTTTCAACAACACATCTTGGTTCATGCCTTCATACGAAGTTCTATAGCTTTGACGTGTAAACACGATCGTGTTGACTCAACAGTTATCCTAGAAACACATGGTACTGACCAAACTAGCTAGCAAGAATATGGTTTGCCATGATGCTTTGGAACACAAACAAATTGTGTAGTATGCATTACATCGATAAAAACGATTTTTTACTTGCATATCGCAAGGATGAAAGTTGTAGTTGCCCATAAAAGCATTAATTCCTAGCTAAATGCCATGGTCCATGATGCTAATTAGACGATTATGTTAATTAATCAATATTAATTTGTCTATGTGGACGTAAGCGCGCCTAGCTAAGCCAACATTTCTAAACTCCTAGGGATACTACGCACTAGAACATGAACCCAAAGCGAATCAAATCCACACCATGTCGCGCTGCCGCATCCTGCTCTTCTCCTCAATGTATGCTAGAGCATGCCACATCGAGCTACACTATACATTATTGGTGAAGGCACAAACGCCAAAGTGTGTGTAGGTATGGTGGAACAAATGGTAGAGGTCAGGAACACACGGTCATGTTCCAATGGCCCATTGCAAGTTACTAAAAGGAAACTTGAAAGGAGGCGTTCATGGCAGTTGCCTGGGCACAAGGTACGCGAGGCTGTGTTTATAACAATTAAGCCACCCCATAATATCAAACTTTGGTAGATCCACATTCTGGTACCGCTTTCTTTCTTGAAGTCTCCCATTCCCGAACACATCACACGATTGTTATCTACTCCCTTCGTTCTTAAATATAAGTCTTTTAGAGATTCCACTACAAACTACATACATATGTATATAGACATATTTTAGAGTGTAGATTCACTCATTTTGCTCCGTATGTAGTCCATAGTGGAATATCTAAAAAGACTGATATTTAGGAACGAAGGGAGTAATTTTCTTCTTCGGGCATGCATCCCCTAGGGCCGCTTCTTATTTTTCTTCCCTCGCTTGTGAGCTATATCTAATAGCAACAATATAAGTTTGTGTCAATTGGTAGGTCATCAAACTTGCTGCCATAGGGGAGATTTAGCATTATATATGTGCGCAACATTATTGATATTAGCATTGTGCAACATGGTCATTGGGGATGGGTACCATTTTGCACTAATTTCATATCAATAAGTACTATATTTATAAGCATGGGAGTGACTTTTAATGTGTATTAATTGACTAAAAATAAAATCATAGATTTTAGTTGTGTATCTCTCATACATTTGGTTCAGGTACAATACGTAAGTAGTAATTTGTTCTCGAGATTGCTTTCACGTGTCCACAACTTATAGCCACATACATGTTAAAATTCTGAATGACCAAACATGGCTAAGAAACAAGTAAATAATACATACATAATTTCATCAGAAATATGACGAGCAATTATCTTACAATTTCTTGAAGCGGTCTAGAAAAGCAAACACGAGTACTCTTCAAAAGTATGCTAACATTTGCCTCAATAATGTTACAATAATAAACAACAATTGGTTCTTAGACATATAGCTAAACCTTTCTTAGTTTACGGGAAGGGAATTATTTTTCATTCTCAAAATTCAAACACAATAAGAGTATAGGCAATGTCCGAGTAAACACTACAAATGATGATGACACTTTGTACCTACTATAGAGATTTGTAATCTCCCTAGCAATATCTACAAGACATGTTATGCTAGCCAGGGAACACACTTCTTCCTCAACACCTATCATACCCTAGTACACTCTTCAACGTTTCAAGAGGCTCTTCCATCATTGACATTTCTAGGATAACTCTATCTGATTGTATACAATTAAACATGTTAGATATATGTTTTCGATGGTTTCACATTTATTTAATTATCCCTGTCATGATTGGCTAAGACACATGATAATTGATGGCAAACAAACATGTCTTCATTTGAATTGGTTTCTTCACATCATGAATGGGTACAAGAGGATAAAAAGCAATATCGGTATGAATAGATAAAATACCAAACTTAACCTTAGCTACACTTGTTGTTGGCTGCCATGAACACAAAAATTATTTGCAGAACAAGCAGTCGGGAGAATTAGTTTTTGGTCAGACATATAGTAATTGACAATCACCATGACAAAAATGCGGAAAACATATTATTGCTTTCCAATTTGATTGCGTGAAGCATAGAGAACAAACATATTACAGGCTTGTGCTAAAATGAACCTTCATACTTTGGTGATGTTGTAACATTTGACACTATTTTTGGCACAAACGGTGAATATAGGGCATTATGGTGTTTTCCTGGGCTCAATAAGTTAAGAGAGACAACTGTTTTTAGTGTTGTGCTTACTATTTCTGTTGAGTCAAATGTGTATCAAACAGATGACTTGCTAAGTGATCACACCTTAAGAAAAGTGAGGTTCAATCAAGGCATTCAAAGAGGAAGAGAATTTGGTTCGGCAACTTGCACAAGGAGGTGTGCAAGCCAACTAAATCCAACATAAAAGGGAGTTAAGGTAAGTTGCAATCAAAACATTTCGATATGCTTTATTTATTTGTTGCCATAGACTAATAAATTGCATTTTCATTGGTGGTAGCAGAAAGAAAATTATAGCGTACTACAAAGTTAAGTAGACATGGAGGATGATGGCACATGGCAACAACAAATGAACATATGGGGAGCTTGAAGGGTGCAATGTCATCGTCAGTTTTACCTAGCTCATGGCAGCTCCTACTTGTGATGATGATACTCTTTATGACGAACATCCGTTCGAGTATTAAGAAGTTGGTAACATGTCATTCTAGACTTCAAAATAAAGTAAGTGATAGACTAGCTAGCTTTGCTAGAGTTGAAGGTCGAACTATGACTTGGCTAGGGTCTGGTCCAGTGGATGCTTTGGAATTACTAGCTCACGATGATTGTAAGGGCATTGTGATTGAGTAATACAAGTCCCCCCCTAATATATAAATAGGCTTGCTAAAGTGTGCCTGCGTGCACTGTGGCATATTCTACGCTCCGACCACTTCGACCCAACCGGCGCGCTAAGCAGGCAGACGCGCTAACCAGGTAAAAGGGCACGCGTGATCCTGGGTAAAAGTCTACCATAGCGTCTTACGACCAACCCCTCCTTGCTCGCCTAAATGACCATCGTAAAAGGGTATGTAGGACGTAGTAACGATATTACTATCAGTATCATAGCTGCGGATTTTCAGAGGCCGAGCACCAGGCAGGCCGGTATCCTCGGCGTTGGAATAGGCTTGGGGATCTGGAATCCGTTGGGCCGTTGGCAGGCTAGTGTCGGCCTAGTGTTTCATATACGGTCTGGGATACACCTACGCATACTACATGTTTGGCACATCGTGCGCTACTCTCTCATCCATTACTGCCATGGTCACCCTCGCTCTCTGTCGTCCTCGTTCCTATCGCCCCCACCCAGGCACCCTCCATCGTTATTAGAGCATCTCCAGCAGTTCGCCCCCCAGGGACGCCCAAATAGCGCCGCCTGGGGATGACTGATACGTCTCCAATGTATCTATAATTTTTGATTGTTCCATGCTATTATATATTCTGTTTTGGATGTTTAATGGGCTTTATTATAAAATTTTATATTATTTTTGGGACTAACCTACTAACCCAAGGCCCAGTGCAAATTGCTGTTTTTTTTTTGCCTATTTCAGTGTTTCGCAGAAAAGGAATATCAAACGGAGTCCAAATGGAATGAAACCTTCGAGAGAGTTATTTTTGGAACCGTATCTTCACGAGAGACTTGAGGGCCAAGTCAGAGAAGAAACGAGGTGTCCACGAGGGGGCAGGACGCACCCAGGGGAGGCAGGCGCGCCCCCACCCTAGTGGGCCCCACGTTGCTCCACTGACGTACTTCTTCCTCCTATATAAGTCCACGTACCCTGAAAACATCGAGGCAACAGAGAAAACCCTAATTCCACCGCCGCAACCTTCTGTTCCCGTGAGATCCCATCTTGGGGCCTGTTCCGGAGCTCCGCCGGAGGGGGGATCTGTTGGGGAACATAGTATTTTCAAAATTTTCCTACGATCACGCAAGATCTATCTACTAGATGCATAGCAACGAGGGGGAGAGTGTGTCTACGTACCCTCGTAGACCGGGAGCGGAAGCGTCTAGTGACGCGGTTGACGTAGTCGAACTTCTTCGCGATCCAACCGATCAAGTACCGAACGTACGGCACCTCCGCGTTCAGCACACGTTCAGCTTGATGACGTCCCACGAGCTCTTGATCCAGTTGAGCTTCACGGGAAAGTTTCATCAGCATGACGGCGTGGTGACGGATATGATGAAGTTACCGGCGCAGGGCTACGCCTAAGCACTGCAACGGTATAACCGAGGTGTGTTTCTGTGGAGGGGAGCACCGCACACGGTTGGGAGAGATCAACTGATCAACTTGTGTGTCCTAGGGTGCCCCCTGCCCCCGTATATAAAGGAGCAAGGGGAGGGGCCGGCCAGCCCTTCTATGGCGCGCCAGGGAGGCAATCCTACTAGGAATAGGATTGCAATCCTATTCCTAGTAGGAGTCCACCAAGAAGGAAGAGGGGGAAAGGAAGGAGAGGGAGAGGTGGCGCCCCCCAATCCTAGTCCAACTAGGATTCCCTGGTGGGGCGCCGGCCAGCCTCTATGGGCTGCCTCTCTTCTTTCCTCAAGGCCCACTATGGACCACCCCCCCCCTCGTGGGGGGTTCCGGTAACCCCCTCGGCAATCCGGTTATATCTGAAACTTTTCCGGAACACTTCCGGTGTCCGAATATAGTCGTCCAATATATCAATCTTTATGTCTCGGACATTCCGAGACTCCTCGTCATGTCCGTGATCTCATCCGGGACTCCGAACTACCTACGGTACATCAAAACTCATAAACTCATAATACCGATCATCATCAAACGTTAAGCATGCGGACCCTACGGGTTCGAGAACTATGTAGACATGACCGAGACTCATCTCCGGTCAATAACCAATAGCGGAACTTGGATGCTCATATTGGTTCCTACATATTCTACGAAGATCTTTATCGGTCAAACCGCATAACAACATACGTTGTTCCTTTTGTCATCGGTATGTTACTTGCCCGAGATTCGATCGTCGGTATCTCTATACCTAGTTCAATCTCGTTACCGACAAGTCTCTTTACTCGTTCCGTAATACATCATCTCGTGACTAACTCATTAGTCATTTGCTTGCAAGGCTTATTATGATGTGCATTACCGAGAGGGCCCAGAGATACCTCTCCGACACTCGGAGTGACAAATCCTAGTCTTGATCTATGCCAACACCACGAATACTTTCGAAGACACCTGTAGAGCATCTTTATGATCACCCAGTTACGTTGTGACATTTGATAGAACACAAGGTGTTCCTACGGTATTCGGGAGTTGCATAATCTCATAGTCATAGGAACATGTATAAGTCATGAAGAAAGCAATAGCAGTAAAACTAAACGATCATATTGCTAAGCTAACGGATGGGTCTAGTCCATCACATCATTCTCCTAATGATGTGATCCCGTTGATCAAATGACAACTCATGTCTATGGCTAGGAAACATAGCCATCTTTGACCAATGAGCTAGTCTAGTTGAGGCATACTAGGGACATAATGGTTTGTCTATGTATTCACACATGTATCAAATTTCCGGTTAATACAATTCTAGCATGAATAAAAGACATTTATCATGATATAAGGAAATACAAATAACATCTTTATTATTGCCTCTAGGGCATATTTCCTTCAGTCTCCCACTTGAACTAGAGTCAATAATCTAGATTACAAAGTAATGATCCTCACACCCATGGAGTCTTGGTGCTGATCATGTTTTGCCCGTGGAAGAGGCTTAGTCAACGGGTCTGCAACATTCAGATCCGTATGTATCTGGCAAATCTCTATGTCTCCCTCCTTGACTAGATCGCGGATGGAATTGAAGCGTCTTCTGATGTGCTTTGTTCCCTTGTGAAACCTGAATTCCTTCGCCAAGGCTATTGCTCCAGTGTTGTCACAAAAGATTTTCATTGGACCCGATGCACTAGGTATTACACCTAGATCGGATATGAACTCCTTCATCTAGACTCCTTCATTTGCTGCTTCCGAAGCAGCTATGTATTCCGCTTCACACGTAGATCCCGCCACGACGCTTTGCTTGGAACTGCACCAACTGACAGCTCCACCGTTCAATAAAAATACATATCCGGTTTGTGACTTAGAGTCATCCGGATCAGTGTCAAAGCTGGAATCGACGTAACCGTTTACGACGAGCTCTTTGTCACCTCCATACACGAGAAACATATCCTTTGTCCTTTTCAGGTACTTCAGGATGTTCTTGACCGCTGTCCAGTGATCCACTCCTGGATTACTTTGGTACCTCCCTGCTAGACTTATAGCAAGGCACACATCAGGTATGGTACACAGCATTGCATACATGATAGATCCTATGGCTGAGGCATAGGGAATGACTTTCATTTTCTCTCTATCTTCTGCAGTGGTCGGGCATTGAGTCTTACTCAACTTCATACCTTGTAACACAGGCAAGAACCCTTTCTTCGACTGATCCATTTTGAACTTCTTCAAAACTTTATCAAGGTATGTGCTTTGTGAAAGTCCAATCAAGCGTCTTGATCTATCTCTATAGATCTTGATGCCTAATATATAAGCAGCTTCACCGAGGTCTTTCATTGAAAAACTCTTATTCAAGTATCCTTTTATGTTATCCAGAAATTCTATATCATTTCCAATCAACAATATGCCATCCACATATAATATCAGAAATGCTACAGAGCTCCCACTCACTTTCTTGTAAATACAGGCTTCTCCAAAAGTCTGTATAAAACCATATGCTTTGATCACCTCATCAAAGCGTATATTCCAACTCCGAGATGCTTGCACCTGTCCATAGATGGATCGCTGGAGCTTGCATACTTTGTTAGCATATTTTGGATCGACAAAACCTTCTGGTTGCATCATATACAACTATTCTTTGAGATATCCATTCAGGAATGCAGTTTTGACATGCATTTGCCAGATTTCATAATCATAAAATGCGGCAATTGCTAACATGATTCGGACAGACTTAAGCATCGCTACAGGTGAGAAAGTCTCATCGTAGTCAACTCCTTGAACTTGTCGAAACCCTTTCGCAACAAGTCGAGCTTTGTAAATAGTAACATTACCGTCTGCGTCGGTCTTCCTCTTGAAGATCCATTTATTCTCGATGGCTTGCCGGTCATCGGGCAAGTCAACCAAAGTCCATACTTTGTTTTCATACATGGATCCCATCTCAGATTTCATGGCCTCAAGCCATTTTGCGGAATCTGGGCTCATCATCGCTTCCTCATAGTTCGTAGGTTCATCATGGTCTAGTAACATGACTTCCAGAACTGGGTTGCCGTACCACTCTGGTGCGGAACGTACTCTGGTTGATCTATGACGTTCAGCAGAAACTTGATCTGAAGTTTCATGATCATCATCATTAGCTTCCTCACTAATTGGTGTAGGAATCACTGGAACAATTTTCTGTGATGTACTACTTTCCAATTCAGGAGAAGGTACAATTACCTCATCAAGTTCTACTTTCCTCCCACTCACTTCTTTCGAGAGAAACTCCTTCTCTAGAAAGGATCCATTCTTAGCAACGAATATCTTGCCTTCGGATCTGTGATAGAAGGTGTACCCAACAGTCTCTTTTGGGTATCCTATGAAGACACATTTCTCCGACTTGGGTTCGAGCTTATCAGGTTGAAGCTTTTTCACATAAGCATCGCAGCCCCAAACTTTAAGAAACGACAACTTTGGTTTCTTGCCAAACCATAGTTCATAAGGTGTCGTCTCAACGGATTTAGATGGTGCCCTATTTAACGTGAATGCAGCTGTCTCTAAAGCATAACTCCAAAACGATAGTGGTAAATCGATAAGAGACATCATAGATCGCACCATATCCAATAAAGTACGGTTACGACGTTCGGACACACCATTGCGTTGTGGTGTTCCGGGTGGCGTGAGTTGTGAAACTATTCCACATTGTTTCAAATGAAGACCAAACTCGTAACTCAAATATTCTCCTCCACGATCAGATCGTAGAAACTTTATTTTCTTGTTACGATGATTATCTACTTCACTATGAAATTCTTTGAATTTTTCAAATGTTTCAGACTTGTGCTTCATTAAGTAGATATACCCATATCTGCTCAAATCGTCAGTGAAGGTCAGAAAATAACGATACCCGCCGCGAGCTTCAACACTCATTGGCCCACATACATCAGTATGTATGATTTCCAACAAATCTGTTGCTCACTCCATAGTTCCGGAGAACGGAGTTTTAGTCATCTTGCCCATGAGGCATGGTTCGCAAGCACCAAGTGATTCATAATCAAGTGATTCCAAAAGTCCATCACTATGGAGTTTCTTCATGCGCTTTACACCAATATGACCTAAACGACAGTGCCACAAATAAGTTGCACTATCATTATTAACCTTGCATCTTTTGGTTTCAATATTATGAATATGTGTATCACTACAATCGAGATCCAATAAGAATAGACCACTCTTCAAGGGTGCATGACCATAAAAGATATTATTCATAAAAATAGAACAACCATTATTCTCTGATTTAAATGAATAACCGTCTCGCAACAAACAAGATCCAGATATAATGTTCATGCTCAACGTTGGCACCAAATAACAATTATTTAGGTCTAAAACTAATTCCGAAGGTAGATGTAGAGGTAGCGTGCCGACGGCGATCACATCGACTTTGCAACCATTTCCCACGCGCATCGTCACCTCGTCCTTAGCTAATCTTCTTTTAATCCGTAGTCCCTGTTTCGAGTTACAAATATTAGCAACCGAACCGGTATCAAATACCCAGGTACTACTACGAGCATTAGTAAGATACACATCAATAACATGTATATCACATATACCTTTGTTCACCTTGCCATCCTTCTTATCCGCCAAATACTTGGGGCAGTTCCGCTTCCAGTGTCCAGTCCCTTTGCAGTAGAAGCACTCAGTTTCAGGCTTGGTTCCAGACTTGGGTTTTTTCGTGGGAGTAGCAACTGTCTTGCTATTCTTCTTGAAGTTCCCCTTCTTTCCCTTGCCATTTTTCTTGAAACTAGTGGTCTTGTTAACCATCAACACTTGATGCTCCTTTTTGATTTCTACCTCCGCAGCTTTGAGCATAGCGAAGAGCTCGGGAATTGTCTTCTGTATCCCTTGCATATTATAGTTCATCACGAAGCCTTTATAGCTTGGTGGCAGTGATTGAAGAACTCTATCAATAACACTATCCTCGTCAACTTTGCAACCAAGTTGAGTCATATGATTGTAGTACCCAGACATTCTGAGTAAGTGTTCATTGATAGAACTATTCTCCTCCATCTTGCAGCTGTAGAACTTATTGGAAATCTCATATTTCTCAATCCGGGCATTTGCTTGAAATATTAACTTCAACTCCTGGAACATCTCATATGGTCCATGACGTTCAAAACATCGTTGAAGTCCCGGTTCTAAGCTGTAAAGCATGGCACACTGAACTATCGTGTAGTCATCAGACCGCGTCTGCCAGACGTTCAAAGCGTCTACATTAGCGGGAGGGGGCTTGTCACCTAGCGGTGCTTCAAGGACATAATTCTTCTGTGCAGCAATGAGGATAATCCTCAAGTTACGGACCCAGTCCGTGTAATTGCTACCATCACCTTTCAACTTAGCTTTCTCTAGGAATGCATTAAAATTCAAAGGAACGGTAGCACGGGCCATTGATCTACAACAACATAGATATGCAAAAACTATCAGGACTAAGTTCATGATAAATTAAAGTTCAATTAATCATATTACTTAAAGAACTCCCACTTAGATAGACATCCCTCCGGTCATCTAAATGATCACGTGATCCAAATCAACTAAACCATGTCCGATCATCACGTGAGATGGAGTAGTTTCAATGGTGAACATCTTATGTTGATCATATCTACTATATGATTCACGCTCAACCTTTCGGTTTCCAGTGTTCCGAGGCCATATCTGCATATGCTAGGCTCGTCAAGTTTAACCCAAGTATTCTGCGTGTGCAAAACTGGCTTACACCCGTTGTATTTGAACGTAGAGCTTATCACACCCGATCATCACGTGGTGTCTTGGCACGACGAACTTTCGCAACGGTGCATACTCAGGGAGAACACTTATACCTTGAAATTTAGTAAGGGATCATCTTATAATGCTACCGTCGAACTAAGCAAAATAAGAACCATAATAAGATAAACATCACATGCAATCAAAATATGTGACATGATATGGCCATCATCATCTTGTGCTTTTGATCTCCATCTCCAAAGCACCGTCATGATCACCTTCGTCACCGGCGCGACACCTTGATCTCCATCGTAGCATCGTTGTCGTCTCGCCAACTATTGCTTCTATGACTATCGCTACCGCTTAGTGATAAAGTAAAGCAATTACATGGCGATTGCATTTCATACAATAAAGCGACAACCATATGGCTCCTGCCAGTTGCCGATAACTTTACAAAACATGATCATCTCATACAAAAACGTATAACTCATCATGTCTTGACCATATCACATCACAACATGCCCTGCAAAAACAAGTTAGACGTCCTCTACTTTGTTGTTGCAAGTTTTACATGGCTGCTACGGGCTTAGCAAGAACCGTTCTTACCTATGCATACATAACCACAACGATGTTTCGTCAAGTATGTGTTGTTTTAGCCTTCACAAGGACCGGGCGTAGGCACACTCGATTCAGCTAAAGTGAGAGAGACAGACACCCGCCAGTCACCTTTAAGCAACAAGTGCTCATAACGGTGAAACCAGTCTCGCGTAAGCGTACGCGTAATGTCGGTCCGGGCCGCTTCATCTCACAATACCGCCGAAGCAAAGTATAACATGCTGGTAAGCAGTATGACTAGTATCGTCCACAACTCACTTGTGTTCTACTCGTTCATATCATCTATGCATAGACCTGGCTCTGATACCACTGTTGGGGAACGTAGTATTTTCAAAATTTTCCTACGATCACGCAAGATATATCTACTAGATGCATAGCAACGAGGGGGAGAGTGTGTCTACGTACCCTCGTAGACCGGGAGCGGAAGCGTCTAGTGACGCGGTTGATGTAGTCGAACTTCTTCGCGATCCAACCGATCAAGTACCGAACGTACGGCACCTCCGCGTTCAGCACACGTTCAGCTTGATGACGTCCCACGAGCTCTTGATCCAGTTGAGCTTCACGGGAGAGTTTCGTCAGCACGACGGCGTGATGACGGATATGATGAAGTTACTGGCGCAGGGCTTCGCCTAAGCACTGCAACGGTATAACCGAGGTGTGTTTCTGTGATGGGGAGCACCGCACACGGTTGGGAGAGATCAACCGATCAACTTGTGTGTCCTAGGGTGCCCCCCTGTCCCCGTATATAAAGGAGCAAGGGGAGGGGCCGGCCAGCCCTTCTATGGCGCGCCAGGGAGGCAATCAATCCTATTCCTAGTAGGAGTCCACCAAGAAGGAAGAGGGGGAAAGGAAGGAGAGGGAGAGGTGGCGCCCCCAATCCTAATCCAACTAGGATTCCCTGGTGGGGCGCCGGCCAGCCTCTATGGGCTGCCTATCTTCTTTCCTCAAGGCCCACTAAGGACCATCCCCCCTCGTGGGGGGTTCCGGTAACCCCCTCCGACAATCCGGTTAAATCCGAAAATTTTCCGGAACACTTCCGGTGTCCGAATATAGTCGTCCAATATATCAATCATTATGTCTCGGACATTCCGAGACTCCTCGTCATGTCCATGATCTCATCCGGGACTCCGAACTACCTTCGGTACATCAAAACTCATAAACTCATAATACCGATCATCATCAAACGTTAAGCGTGCGGACCCTACGGGTTCGAGAACTATGTAGACATGACCGAGACTCATCTCCGGTCAATTACCAATAGCGGAACCTGGATGCTCCTATTGGTTCCTACATATTCTACGAAGATCTTTATCGGTCAAACCGCATAACAACATACGTTGTTCCTTTTGTCATCGGTATGTTACTTGCCCGAGATTCGATCGTCGGTATCTCTATACCTAGTTCAATCTCGTTACCGGAAAGTCTCTTTACTCGTTCCGTAATACATCATCTCGTGACTAACTCATTAGTCATTTGCTTGCAAGGCTTATTATGATGTGCATTACCGAGAGGGCCCAGAGATACCTCTCCGACACTCGGAGTGACAAATCCTAGTCTTGATCTATGCCAACACCACGAATACTTTCGGAGACACCTGTAGAGCATCTTTATGATCACCCAGTTACGTTGTGACGTTTGATAGCACACAAGGTGTTCCTACGGTATTCGGGAGTTGCATAATCTCATAGTCATAGGAACATGTATAAGTCATGAAGAAAGCAATAGCAGTAAAACTAAACGATCATAGTGCTAAGCTAACGGATGGGTCTAGTCCATCACATCATTCTCCTAATGATGTGATCCCGTTGATCAAATGACAACTCATGTCTATGGCTAGGAAACATAGCCATCTTTGACCAATGAGCTAGTCTAGTAGAGGCATACTAGGGACATACTGTTTTGTCTATGTATTCACACATGTATCAAGTTTCCGGTTAATACATTCTAGCATGAATGAAAGACATTTATAATGATATAAGGAAATACAAATAACATCTTTATTATTGCCTCTAGGGCATATTTCCTTCAGGATCTACCACGGAGTGTTTCTATATCAACACCATAGCCTCACCAATGAGTTGTGAGTAGTTTACCACAGACCTTCGGGTCCATAGTTGTTAGCTAGATCGCTTCTTCTCTCTTTTTGGATCTCAATACAAAGTTCTCCTCGATCTTCGAGGAGATCTATTCGATGTAATCTTTTTGCGGTGTGTTTGTCGAGATCCGATGAATTGTGGGTTTAAGATCAAGATTATCTATGAACAATATTTGATTCTTTTCTGAAATATTTTATGTATGATTATAATATCATTGCAAGTCTCTTCGAAAGCCATGGAGAAGTACACTCTTCAACGTTTCAGGAGGCTCTTCCATCATTGACATTTCTAGGATAACTCTATCTGATTGTATACAATTAAACATGTTAGATATATGGTTTTGATGGTTTCACATTTATTTAATTATCCCTGTCATGATTGGCTAAGACACATGATAATTGATGGCCCGGCGCTTCCCGACCACGTGTGCCTGCTTTCGCAGTCCTTGTACGGACTCAAGCAGGCTCCGCGTGCTTGGTACCAGCGCATCGCGGCGTTTCTCCACCAGCTTGGGTTCCGCTCTACCCGCTCGGACGCCTCACTCTTCGTCTATCATCAGGGCTCTGACACGGCCTACTTGCTGCTCTATGTTGATGACATCATCCTGACGGCATGCACGGTTGGTCTCCTCAGTCAGCTCATGGCTCGTCTTCGCGCTGAGTTCGCCATCAAGGACTTGGGTCCTTTGCACTACTTCCTCGGTGTCGAGGTGGTGCGCCGTCCGGATGGCTTCTTCCTTCATCAGCGGAAGTACGCTCATGAGCTCCTCGAGCGCGCCGGCATGCTTAACTGCAAGCCCGCCACTACGCCTGTTGATACGAAGGCCAAGCTTTCTGCCACGGATGGTTCTCCGGCTTCGGATGCTGCTTTCTATGGGTCTATCATTGGTGCTCTCCAGTACCTCACTCTGACTCGACCGGAGATCCAGTATGCCATACAGCATGATACGTCTCCGTCGTATCTATAATTTTTGATTGTTCCATGCCAATATTCTACAACTTCCATATACTTTTGGCAACTTTTTATACTATTTTTTGGGACTAACATATTGATCCAGTGCCCAGTGCCAGTTCCTGTTTGTTGCATGTTTTTTGTTTCGCGGAATAACCATATCAAATGGAGTCCAAACGGAATAAAAACGGACGGAGATTTTTTTGGAATATATGTGAATTTTGGGAAGCGGAACCACCACGAAACGATGCCCGAGTGGGCCTCGAGGGTGGGGGCGCGCCACCCTGCCCAGGGCGCGCCCTGGGACCTCGAGGCCACACCGTAAGGCGGTTGATGCCCTTCTTACGCCGCAAGAAAGCTAATTTCCGGATAAAAATCGTGTCAAAAGATGAGCCCAATCGGAGTTACGGATCTCCGGGAATTTAAGAAACGATGAAGGGCCAGAATCTGGGAACGCAGAAACAGAGAGAGACAGAGAGACAGATCCAATCTCGGAGGGGCTCTTGCCCCTCCGCCGGCATGGAGACCATGGACCAGAGGGGAAACCCTTCTCCCATCTAGGGAGAAGGTCAAGGAAGAAGAAGAAGGAGGGGGGCTCTCCCCCCCTCGCTTCCGGTGGCACCGGAGTGCCACCGGGGCCATCATCGTGTGACGGCGATCTACACCAACACCTCCGTCATCTTCACCAACATCTCCATCACCTTCCCCCATCTATCTACAGCGGTCCACTCTCCCGCAACCCGCTGTACCCTCTACTTGAACATGGTGCTTTATGCTTCATATTATTATCCAATGATGTGTTGCCATCCTATGATGTCTGAGTAGATTATCATTGTCCTATCGGTGATTGGTGAATTGCTATGATTGATTTAAATTGCTTGTGGTTATGTTGCTATCCTTTGGTGCCCATCATATGAGCGCGCGCGTGGATCACACCATAGGGTTAGTTGTATGTTGATGGGACTACGTATTGGAGGGCAAGAGTGACAGAAGCTTCAACCTAGCGTAGAAATTGATGCATACGGGATTGAAGGGGGACCAATATATCTTAATGCTATGGTTGGGTTTTACCTTAATAAACATTAGTAGTTGCGGATGCTTGCTAATAGTTCCAATCATAAGTGCATAGAATTCCAAGTAAGGGATGACATGCTAGCAGTGACCTCTCCCACATAAAACTTGCTATCGGTCTAGTAACGTAGTCAATTGCTTAGGGGCAATTTCGCAACTCCTACCACCACTTTTCCACACGCGCTATCATTAACTTTATCTTAACATCCCTAGTTTATATTTGCGTGCTCTTTATATTCTTGCAAATCTATCCCACAAAAACCACAAAGTACTTCTAGTTTCATACTTGTTCTAGGTAAAGTAAACGTCAAGCGTGCGTAGAGTTGTATCGGTGGTCGATATAACTTGAGGGAATATTTGTTTTGCCTTTAGCTCCTCGTTGGGTTCGACACTCTTACTTATCGAAAGAGGCTACATCTGATCCCCTACACTTGTGGGTTATCAAGACCTTTTTCTCAGCAGGTGTGTCTTCATATGCATGCTCCTCGAGACGTTCACTAGGCTGCCGTCAAGCGGATTCTCCACTATACCTGTGGCACTATGGATCTTGGCGTCACCCTTCATGCCTCCACCGACACCGCCCTCACCACCTACTCCGATGCATACTGGGCGGGCTTCCCTGACACTCGTCGCTCCACTTCGGGCTATTGTGTCTATCTTGGACCCTCGCTCATCTCGTGGTCATCCAAGCGGCAGCCTACGGTTTCTTGTTCCAGTGCTGAGGCTGAGTATCGTGCGGTGGCCAACGCCGTTGTAAGGGCATATTTCTCCCTAAGTAGTTTTGGTGATTGATGACAATACATTTGCGGACTGATCGTGTGCTCTAAGCTCATACAGGTGTATCTCCTTTATGGCACAAGATGATTGCTTGCCCCTCGGATTCTATGAAGGACGGTGTTTTCTTTTTGCTCCCTGTCGGTGGCTTTGAGTAATAGGAAAGCCGTACTATTAAGAGGGGGTCCGCGTCGGAAAGGTTTGGGTAGAATCAACACGTACACATCCTTCTCCCACACCACCTTTCCTTGCTTCTCTGGAGGTCCAACCGGTTATCTTTCGTTTATGCAAAACTGTGGCTTCTTAACTGATCAACTGCCTAGCAAGCGGTAGTACCGCTCAGCCAAGCGGTAGTACCACGCAGTTACACGGTAGTACCGCCTGCCGACACGGTAGTACCGCTCCCACGGTAGTACCGCGTCCCCAGAGCGGTAGTACCGTGTATCTGGCCCAGGCGCTGAGTCTAAGTACAGAAGTGGATGCGGAAGTAATTTTTTACTTCCGCATACAACGCGGTAGTACCGCTTATCTTGAGCGGTAGTACCGTGTCGCGTTTTGCTACTACCGTTTTCCCTGCGGATGTAGCCACGGATGTAATTTATTTCATCCGTGGTTGTCAATCATGTCGCAATCTTTTGCCTATGCGGTAGTACCGCTTCCCAAGCGGTAGTACCGCTCAGCCAGCGGTAGTACCGCAACTCAGGCGCGGTACTACCACTCTCTGCGGGCTGAAAACTCCAATAACGGTTGGATTTGTCCCCCCACTATATATAGGGGGTCTTCTTCTCCAAGAAGACTTACCTCTTCCCCCACTACTCCATTGTTGCTCCAAAAGCTCCATTTCTGCCCGATCTCTCTCCCTAGCCAATCAAACTTGTTGATTTGCTCGGGATTGCTTGAGGAGGCATCGATCTACACTTCCACCAAGAGATATTTGATTCTCCCCACTAATCCCTTGCGGATCTTGTTACTCTTGGGTGTTTGAGCACCCTAGACGGTTGAGATCACCTCGAAGCCATATTCCATTGTGGTGAAGCTTCGTGGTTTGTTGGGAGCCTCCAAGTTGTGGAGATAGCCCCAACCTTGTTTGTAAAGGTTCGGTTGCCGCCTTCAAGGGCACCACTAGTGGAATCACGGCACCTTGCATGGTGTGAGGGCGTGAGGAGAATACGGTGGCCCTAGTGGCTTCTTGGGGAGCATTGTGCCTCCACACCGCTCCAACGGAGACGTACTTCCCCTCAAAGGGAAGGAACTTCGGAAACACATCCTCGTCTCCACCGGTTCCACTTGTGGTTATTTCTTACCTTTACTTTTGCATGCTTTACTTGTTCAACTCCTATAGCATGCATGTGTAGTTGTTGTCCTTCTTTATCTTAGTTGTCATCCTAGTAGAATATCTAGACAACTTATTTTGTCGCTTAATTTTAAGTGGTTAAGAAAAGCTAAAAATTGTTAGTTGCCTATTCACCCCCCCCCCCTCTAGTCAACCATATCGATCCTTTCAATTGGTATCAGAGCCTCGTCTCTTTTTAAGGACTTTACCGTCCGAAGAGTATGGTTGACAACGTAGTCGAGACGGAGGACCATTCCGGTGGAAATCCGTCCTTGCCTACATCAGATGGGGGAGCCTCGGTCACTCGTGAGGAGTTCAATGTGGCCTTGACCACATTGAAAGAATCACTAGCGAGCGAGGTCAAAGGCATGTTTAAAGAAATGCTTGAGGGGCTTAAATTATCCACCTCACCGTTGGAAGTGGGTCGTCCCGCTACCAACGTGTCAGAGGCTAATCCCGACAAGGGAGAAGCTAGTAGTGAGCAAGCCCCGGTCACTAAGAATGGGAGTGGGAAATTTGCCCAATCTGCTCCTCCTACTCACTATGGAGGACCCGTTCCCACACCGCATTTAAATTCTGTTGGGCCCCCTCCCAAGTTTGTTAAAAATACTGATTTTGCTACTTGGGTGTTTCGTTTCAAACGTCATATTAATCATTGTTCCACTAATCTTTGGAGAATCATTGAGCAAGGTTTTTATCCGTATGATCCCGACAACATGACTCCAAGAGAAACTGTCGATCATCAGTTCAACGAGTCCGCACTTTGCATTCTTCAAGATTCCATCCCTCCTGAAGACATTGCTCATCTTCGTCCATTCACTGTGGCCAAGGAAGCATGGGAGCATGTTGGCACAATGTACAAGGGAAGCACAAGTATTCAACGCTCCAACTATGAAGTGGTGCAAGATGAAGCTGATGAGTTTGCTATGATCGAAGATGAAGATCCTCGTGAACTTTATCGAAGATTAACTATTCTTGCAGTATCTCTTCGAGATCATGGCAGTAAGGATACGGATGACAATTGGATCAAGCGCAAGTTCCTCAAGGCCATGATGCCCTATCATAAGGCCATGTCCTCTGTCATTCGTCAGAGACCGGACTTCCACACTTTATCCTCAAACGAAGTGTTGGATGAATTTGTTGCCATGAGGATTCTTGACGTAACCGCCGACAATGCGGTCCTAAGAGCTCAACGATCCAAGAAGCCTAATCTTGCTCTGAAGGCCAAGGCGTGTGTGGAAGAGGAGGAAGTGGAAGATGATGATGAGTGTTGCCCCGAGGACACCAAATATGCCTATCACGAGCACATGGCTCTTGCTTCAAGGCAATTCTGGGGCAAGAAGAACTCAAGGTCCAACTTTAACAGGAACAACTCCAGTGGGAACAAAGGGAAGCAACGAGTAAGGACATGTTTCAACTGTGGAAATGTAAGTCACTTCGTTGCGGATTGCCCATATGAGAAGAGAGAAGACTTTGGAGGCAAGCTTATTCGGAAGGACAAGTCAAAGTCCTATCCCAACAAGAACAACTTCATCAAGAAGACTCCTCCGAAAGTGTTGGTGGCTCAAGAAGAATATGTGGAGGATGATGACAATGATGAAGACGATGAGGTGACCACTATGGCCACAATTGCAATTGCTACCACTCCGCACTCATCTCTCTTCAACTCACCAAACGAGAACATCACCGCCAAGTGTCTCATGGCCAAGGCCACCAACAAGGTAACCCCAAACATCAATACTACTATCTCTTATAACCCCTCATTGACTAATTGTATTGATGAGGGTGAGGGTATTAAGGAGGGAGAAAATGAATTTGATGTGTTCATAAAGAATCTCAAGGGCAAACCCAAGAAGCATTTTGTTGCTCTCCTGGAACAACTCGGTGAGGCCAATGACATTATCGAGGCTCACGAGGAAACCATTACTAAAATGGAAGGGCATAGTCGAGACTATGCCGATGAGATATCGGATCTCTCTAATGCCCTAGAGGAAGAGCGTGGTCTTCGTTTGACTCTTGAGGAGTCACACAACGATGATCATGCTAAATTAAAGAAAGATCTTGATCATGCTTTAGTTGTCTCTCGTGTCCTTAACTCTGAGAAGGCAAAACTTGAGGTTGATCATGCTAAACTCAAAGAGGAGTTTGACATACTTGACAAGGCTCACAAGGCCTTGAAAGGAATGCATGCTACTCTCAAGGAGTCTCATGATCAACTCCAAGTTTCGCTAACCAAGGAAAAGGCTATCTTTCCTCACATGGTTTTAATTGATAATGCAAATGCTACTAACCCATGTTGTGAGCATGTGCATCTTGTTAAAGAAAATGCCGAACTAAAGAAGCAACTTGAGAAAGGCCTTGTGACCTGCATACAAGGTGAGAAGAACCTCAACGCCCTTTTGAGCAATCAAAAGGAAGTTGTGGCAAAGGAAGGAATTGGGTTTGCTCCTAAGCCCAAGAAGAAGAAGAATGACAAGACAAAGCAACCACCCCCTCTCCGACAATCCTTTGTGAAAGAAGGAGAGGGCACGTCAACCAAGAAGAAAAGTGGTGGTGTCAAGAAAAACTCCACCATACCATCAAACATGGCCGGCGATTTTAATCCTGCATATGTTTTATGCCGTGCGAGTGATGGCCATGTGTTTGCTAAATTTGTTGGTTCTTCTTATGAGTACATTGAATGGTCCATTTGGGTTCCTAAGACCCTTGTCACTAACCTCAAAGGACCCATTACCAAATGGGTACCTAAATCCAAGCATTGATCTATTGTAGGGGTTTGCTTCCGGAGGGGGATCATGGTTGCTCGATAGCGGAGCCACAAATCATATGACCGGAAGCAAAGACTTGGTGGTGGACGTGCATCTCGGTTCATCTATGGCCACCAACGTCGAATGGGGTGATGCTTCATCTTCTAAGGTATTGGGACTTGGCAAGGTTGTTGTCTCTCATGATCTCACGATCGAGAAAGTCATGCTTGTTGAGTCCATTGCATACAATTTACTTTCTGTTCGCCAACTTGCACTCATGGGCTTTGCTACATTCTTTGATATTGATTCTGTGGCCCTCTTGTGGAGCAAGACTCTTAAAGTAGCCTATGTTGGGCATGTCAAGAACGGCCTTTATGTGGTTAACTTCTCGAAGCAACCCACTAAGGTCGCGACATGCCTAATGGCTAAAGTTGATGTGGGATGGCTTTGGCATCGCCGTTTGGCCCACGTCAATATGAGATCTTTGCAAAGTCTTCTCAAGGGGGACCATGTCCGAGGACTAACAAATGTTAGCTTTGCCAAAGATCGTGCTTGCAGGGCGTGCATTGAAGGAAAATTACATGAGAAGGCTCACCCTCCCACGAATATTATCTATTCAAAGAGACCTCTAGAGCTCCTCCACATGGATCTCTTTGGGCCTCCCACTTTTGATAGTCTTGGGGGTAGGAAATATTGCTTGGTGATTGTGGATGATTACTCAAGATATACCTGGGTGTACTTCTTCAAGAAGAAGAGTGAGACCCAACAAACCGTCATCAACTTTGCAAATGAAGCTCAACGACAACATGAAGCAAAGATTTTGATGATCAGAAGTGACAATGGCACCGAGTTCAAGAACTACACCTTGGATGAGTTTCTTGGTGATGAGGGGATCAAACATCAATATGCCGCCCCGTATACCCCTCAGCAAAACGGTGTTGCGGAGAGAAAGAACCGAACCTTAATAGATGCTGCAAGAACCATGATGGCTGAATTCAACTCTCCATACAACTTTTGGGCCGAAGCCATCAACACCGCTTGCCATGCGTCAAATCGTCTCTATCTCCGCAAAGGCTTGAACAAAACTCCGTATGAGATTCTTACCGGTAACAAGCCCAATCTCAAGTACTTCCGGGTGTTCGGGTGTAAGTGTTTCATTCTCAAGAAGGGTGTTCGTTTGTCTAAATTTGAATCTAGAGCTCATGAGGGCATATTTGTTGGTTATGCTACAAACTCTCATGCTTACCGTGTCCTCAACAAGTCCACTGGACTCATAGAGGAGACGAGTAACGTAGAGTTTGATGAAAATAACGGCTCCCAAGTGGAGCAAAGTGGTACTTGTGATGCAGGTGATGAAATTCCTCCTCAAGCCATAAGAAGAATGGGTGTTGGATATATCCTACCCATTGAGGAACCCCTTGTGGCCGAAGGAGAAGGACAATGTTCCACTCAAGTGGAACCATCACCAACCCAAGACCCACACGCTTCCGAAGAACAAAGTGAAGGCCCTCAGCCTGATGAACAAGGCCAAGTGCAAGATCAACCTCAAGTTGGTGAAGAACCACCAATTGATGCACAAGGCCAAGTTCAGTCTCCCGAGCAAGATCAAGGTCAAGAGGATGCTCAAGATCAAGAACTTGCTCATGATGACGCTCAAGATGATCAACTCAATGCTCCTCAGTTATCACTTGAAGAGCAATTAGAGCGTCGTGCTGCAAAAGTTGCCTCCAGGCTTGCTTCCAACGAGCATCACATCGAGAACATTTTAGGAAGCATCAAAAGGGGGGTAAGCACTCGTAGACAATTAGCAAACTATTGTGCTCATCAAGCTTTTGTCTCTTTTGTTGAACCTAAGAAGGTCTAAGAGGCGCTCGAAGACCCTGACTGGCTCAATGCCATGCATGAAGAACTCAATAACTTCGAGCGCAACAAAGTGTGGCGTCTGGTGCCAAGACCAAAGGAGAACCATAATGTCATTGGAACCAAATGGATCTTTAAGAACAAGCAAGATGCCCATGGCATTGTCATCCGCAACAAGGCACGTCTGGTGGCTCAAGGCTACTCCCAAGTCGAGGGTATCGACTACGGTGAAACCTTTGTCCCCGTTGCTCGTCTTGAATCCATTCGTTTGTTACTTGCCTATGCTTCCCATCATAACTTTAAATTGCAACAAATGGATGTGAAAAGTGCATTTCTTAATGGTCCCATTAATGAGTTGGTGTATGTTAAACAACCCCCGGGGTTCGAGGATCCTAAGTTCCCCAATCATGTGTATCAACTTGATAAGGCACTCTATGGCCTTAAACAAGCCCCACGAGCGTGGTATGAGCACCTTACCGAGTTGTTACAAGATCGTGGGTTTGAAATTGGGAAAATCGACCCCACTCTTTTTACTAAGAAGGTCAAAGGGGAGTTGTTTGTATGCCAACTATATGTTGATGATATTATCTTTGGTTCTCCTAACAAAGCTTTCAATGATGAGTTCGCCGCACTCATGACCACACATTTTGAGATGTCCATGATGGGAGACTTGAAGTACTTCCTTGGATTTGAGATCAAACAACGAAGAGAAGGCATCTTCATCAAACAATCCAAGTATACTCAAGACATGCTCAAGAGGTTCAACCTTAGTGATGTCAAGCCGGCTACTACTCCAATGCCAACCAAATGCCAACTTGACATTGATCCCAATGGTAAAGTGGTGGATCAAAAGGTATATCGCTCTATGATCGGATCCTTGCTTTACCTTTGTGCATCTAGACCGGATATTATGTTGAGTGTGGGAATTTGTGCACAGTTTCAAGCCTCACCTAAGGAAAGTCACTTTGTGGCTGTCAAGCAAATCTTTCGATATTTGGCTCATACCCCAAACTTTGGCTTATGGTACCCAAGAGGAGCAAATTTCAACCTTGTTGGTTTCTCTGATTCTGACTGGGCAGGAGACAAAGTGGATAGGAAGTCCACCTCGGGAGGGTGCCAATTTCTTGGTTGCTCTCTTGTTAGTTGGTCTTCCAAAAAGCAAAGTTGTGTGTCTCTCTCGTCCACCGAAGCAGAATATGTGGCAGCTGGCAGTTGCTGTGCTCAACTCTTATGGATGAGGCAAACTTTAAAGGATTACGGTGTCACTTGTGACAAAGTGCCTCTTTGGTGTGACAATGAAAGTGCCATCAAGATTTCTCTCAACCCGGTGCTACACTTCAAGATGAAGCATATTGAGATTCGGTATCACTTCATCAGGGATCACATAAGGCAAGGAGAAATCGAGCTTCACTATGTCAACACTCATGATAACCTTGCAGATATCTTCACGAAGCCTCTGGATGAAGCAAGATTTCGCGAGTTAAGGCATGAGCTAAATATCATTGATTTGAGCAATGTGGTTTGAATCTGTGCACACACTCCTCACACTCGACATAGCTATCTTGTCTAGATGTAGGCATGGACTTAGGGGGAGTACTGTTCTCTCAATGAACTATTCCTCCCCCCATTATGCATAAACTAACCAAAACTTCTTCATTTGCCATACTTAGTTGGCTTAAATGCTTCAAGTCGAGCTTTGATCATGGGCCCAAGGATAATTCTTCGCGGTGCCATATCTATAGAACTCAAACATAGGTGGCCTTGGCCACCGCCCTCGTGTGAGGAATTTGTGTTTCTTGTTTTGCTTGTGCTCATGGTGTTTTTACTCTCTCTAGTGCTTAAAGCCTCTTGCCTCTTTCGTGCATTTTCTTGGGGGAGCGGTACTACCGTGACTGGTTATGGTACTACCGCGGAGGACATACGGTACTACCGCACCTCCAGCACGGCAGTAATTTTTTACTGCCGCTGGTAGGGCGGTACTACCGCCTGGCGAGCGGTACTACCGCGCAAGCGGTACTACCGCGATGACCGCGGTACTACCACACATATCCGAGCGTGTGGGGGTTATAAGCAGGCAGGGAGAGTTCCATCTCCCCCATACCCATTCACTCCTAACCCCCACGTCGTCCCTGTCTCTCTCTCTCTCAAGAACGCCGCCGGAGGACCTCGTCGGATCTCCTCCCTCGGCCACTCTTCTCGCTTTCCGACCGGTGGAATCGATCCCCACCACGTCCTCTTGCCATGGATGCAGGTTTCTCCCCTTTTCCCCTCTTCTTATTGCCTTGCCTAAGTTTTTAGGGTTAGGGGAGTTGCTTAGTGTTTTTGTGTTCTTCGTGTTCTTATCCATGGATGCTTAGGATGTGGGAGAGTGTTTGTGCACTAGAAATATGCTTAGAGCTGTTGCTACGAAGTTACTATGATCAGCCGTAGTACCGTGTGTCGATCTCGTTGGTAGTTTCTAGATCTGCTCTTCTCAGATCTGTTTCGTGCGGTACTACCGCTGGAGAACCGCGGTACTACCGCACGATGTAATCCAGATCTGATCTGACCTGAGCGGTACTACCGCTGTCCTCAGCGGTACTACCGCTCGGGCGGAAGTAAAAATGTAGTACTGCGTGCCGAGCGGTACTACCGCGACCCAATGCGGTACTACCGCTCCGCATGCAGCACTAAGTTTTTAGTTCCGCCCCTTCGGGCGGAAGTAAAAATTTAGTACTGCTTGCCGAGCGGTACTACCGCGACCCAATGCGGTACTACCGCTCCGCATGCAGCACTAAGTTTTTAGTTCCGCCCCTTTGACGGAAGTAACATATTACTACCGCAACGTATGCGGTACTACCGCGTCCGTATGCGGTACTACCGCTTACGTTGCGGTACTAATATTTTAGTTCCACCTCTTCTGGCGGAAGTAAATTATTACTACCGCAGTGTACGCGGTACTACCGCCCCCACCTGCGGTACTAATTTTTTAGTTCCGCCTCTTCTGGCGGAAGTAAAATATTACTACCGCAGCGTATGCGGTACTACCGCATGTGACATGCGGTACTACCGCTTACCCTGCGGTACTAATTTTTTACTTCCGCAAGGATCAGCAGTACTACCGCTTGGATCATATTTTCTTCGTAGCATGATCTCTTTCCTATTTCTCCTGGTTTCTTGTGTCTTTCGAGGCTTTGGCATTGATTCTTCGTGTGTTTGTGTTGTTGTGGTCTTGTGTTTGTGTTTTTAGGTGGTGGCTCCGGTTTTGAGGGTCGTCGTACCAACCCTGTCCGCGACACCGGTTCCAAGCGCCTGCGTACCCCAAGTGATGTACCAGAGAGCTCCAATCCCCAGCGCCGGTACAATACTTCAGCCAACAAACGCAAGGAATCCTCAATGTCTATGGAGGAGATGCCTGCTACTGAGTTCATGACTCGAAGGAAGATCAACCCGTATGGAGAACCCCGTGAGCACTTTCCTGGAGATGATATCTTCTGGACCAAGCAGCGGTTTCGCATCTATCATGAGGTGCTCAAGACCAAGGCCAATCTTTATGTGGATGCTCACTGGGTGGATGTGGAGCACATGAGGAAGGACAAGAACCGGGCATACTTTGCAGAAGCCCTTGACTTGATCGAGCAGTTGGGTCTGGAGCACATCATGACCTTCCAGAACGACTTTGACCCTGAGATCATTGTGCAGTTCTATGCCTCTGTCAATTTCCAAGCCAAGAAGGATCGCCCCATGACTTGGATGACCAATGGTCACAAGATGACCTCTACTTGGAAGGAGTTCATGGATCTTCTTCAGCTTCTTGATGAGGGTCTCCATACCCCAATTGGTTTTCGGCCTCACGCCAATCCTGAATCAGTAAACAAAGACAAACTGCTTCCATTTTATGAGGAAAAGACTCTTGCTAGTGGAAAAACGACTTGGGTGTTGAACCCCTTCTTGGACATCATGTATCGGATCTTTCGCAACACTCTGTTCCCTCGTGTTGGCGATAAGGACAAGGTCCATGCCTATCTGGTTGATATGCTTCTGATGTGTCAAGAGGCTCGCTCAGCCCAGGCTGCACCACTTGACATTTCCCACATCATGTGGAATGAGCTCCGGTTTGCCATCTACTCTCGCAAGGTACCCATCTATGGTCCTTACTTATTTCTGCTAATCTCCAAGACTTGGGAAAAGTTGTACCCAGAGGAGGAGTTCGAGGCTGACTGCTATCGCCATGATCCTATCCGGCTTCGCGTCAAGACTCGTTGGGCCAACACCACTACACGTGCTCAGGCTGCTGCTGCCCAGATGGGCACTGAGGATGAGCCTGTGGAGGAGACTGCTGATGTCCGCTCTGGCAGATTTGCCCCTTCTTCTTCCTCTGCAGTGGAGAAGCCTTCTTGGGCTAAAAGGCTTCAGCAGAAGATGAAGGCCCTCTTCTGCATGCAGGCTAAGGGGCAATACCGTGCTCATGTGACTGACAAGAAGACACGTCAGCGTGACAAGAAGATTCTGGCCTTGTATGGAGAGGAGGTTTCCAATGGATCCGAGGACAACATCACACCTGAGGCTACCTGGATGGCTCGCCAGGGGTACAAGTGGTCAGAGTCTGATGAGGAGTATCAGCCAGAGCAGCAGGGATCTGATGATGAGTATCAGGAGGAGCAGCAGGGGTTTGATGATGAGTACGACGACTGAGCTTCTCCCGGGCTGCCACCCGTCTTCGTGTCCTCTTTTCCCCTTTGTGGTGTCTCGATGACAAAGGGGGAGAGTGATTTGCCGTCTTGTGCCTGTTCGTGTGCTTTTCGTTGAACTCTGCTTTATTTTGCGTGTTTGTGTCGTGTGCGTAAGACTTTCATATGGTGTAAGACATATGCCCCGTTATCGTTGAACTTATCTTTATGTCTTTAATGTTTATCCAGTGCAGTCAATGTTATATAGAGTATCTCGTGTGTAGATTATAGGGGAGCACTATACCTAGTATGTGTGTTGTGCAGTCCAAAGCACAATCATATGAAGGCACACATCCAGGGGGAGCTCACCTATACTCTAGGGCTTGTATTGCATACTCTATTATTACTTCTCTGTGCAAATCTCGTGTTGTCATCAATACACAAAAAAGGGGGAGATTGTAAGGGCATATTTCTCCCTAAGTAGTTTTGGTGATTGATGACAATACATTTGCGGACTGATCGTGTGCTCTAAGCTCATACAGGTGTATCTCCTTTATGGCACAAGACGATTGCTTGCCCCTCGGATTCTATGAAGGACGGTGTTTTCTTTTTGCTCCCTGTCGGTGGCTTTGAGTAATAGGAAAGCCGTACTATTAAGAGGGGGTCCGCGTCGGAAAGGTTTGGGTAGAATCAACACGTACACATCCTTCTCCCACACCACCTTTCCTTGCTTCTCTGGAGGTCCAACCGGTTATCTTTCGTTTATGCAAAACTGTGGCTTCTTAACTGATCAACTGCCTAGCAAGCGGTAGTACCGCTCAGCCAAGCGGTAGTACCGCGCAGTTACACGGTAGTACCGCCTGCCGACACGGTAGTACCGCTCCCACGGTAGTACCGCGTCCCCAGAGCGGTAGTACCGTGTATCTGGCCCAGGCGCTGAGTCTAAGTACAGAAGTGGATGCGGAAGTAATTTTTTACTTCCGCATACAACGCGGTAGTACCGCTTATCTTGAGCGGTAGTACCGTGTCGCGTTTTGCTACTACCATTTTCCCTGCGGATGTAGCCACGGATGTAATTTATTTCATCCGTGGTTGTCAATCATGTCGCAATCTTTTGCCTATGCGGTAGTACCGCTTCCCAAGCGGTAGTACCGCTCAGCCAGTGGTAGTACCGCAACTCAGGCGCGGTACTACCGCTCTCTGCGGGCTGAAAACTCCAATAACGGTTGGATTTGTCCCCCCACTATATATAGGGGGTCTTCTTCTCCAAGAAGACTTACCTCTTCCCCCACTACTCCATTGTTGCTCCAAAAGCTCCATTTCCGCCCGATCTCTCTCCCTAGCCAATCAAACTTGTTGATTTGCTCGGGATTGCTTGAGGAGGCATCGATCTACACTTCCACCAAGAGATATTTGATTCTCCCCACTAATCCCTTGCGGATCTTGTTACTCTTGGGTGTTTGAGCACCCTAGACGGTTGAGGTCACCTCGAAGCCATATTCCATTGTGGTGAAGCTTCATGGTTTGTTGGGAGCCTCCAAGTTGTGGAGATAGCCCCAACCTTGTTTGTAAAGGTTCGGTTGCCGTCTTCAAGGGCACCACTAGTGGAATCACGGCACCTTGCATCGTGTGAGGGCGTGAGGAGAATACGGTGGCCCTAGTGGCTTCTTGGGGAGCATTGTGCCTCCACACCGCTCCAACGGAGACGTACTTCCCCTCAAAGGGAAGGAACTTCGGAAACACATCCTCGTCTCCACCGGTTCCACTTGTGGTTATTTCTTACCTTTACTTTTGCATGCTTTACTTGTTCAACTCCTATAGCATGCATGTGTAGTTGTTGTCCTTCTTTATCTTAGTTGTCATCCTAGTAGAATATCTAGACAACTTATTTTGTCGCTTAATTTTAAGTGGTTAAGAAAAGCTAAAAATTGTTAGTTGCCTATTCACCCCCCCCCCTCTAGTCAACCATATCGATCCTTTCAGCCGTCGCCGAGTGTTCGTGGCTTCGCCAGCTGCTTCAGGAGCTCTCTTGCCCTGTTGACCGTGCCACAGTGGTCTACTGCGACAACGTCTCGGCGGTCTACCTCTCCGCTAAACCGGTGCATCATCGACGGACCAGGCATATTGAGTTGGATATTCATTTTGTTCGGGAACAGGTTGCCCTTGGTCATATTTCGTGTTTTGCACGTCCCTACTTCCCAACAATTTACCGATATCATGACCAAGGGCTTGCCTACGGCGTCATTTGAGGAGTTTCGGTCCAGGCTTTGCATCAGCCGCGGTGCCGCTTCGACTGCGGGGGGTGTTGAGTATATGTGTTATGTGCATATTGTGTATTGGGCCCGCCTCCTAGTTCCTTGTATAGTTGAGGTCCGTGGCCCACCTTTGTACATCATATATACGTGCCTATGCACGAAGAGCAATACATCGTGCAATTACAATATCATACAGTGAACCCAAATTGAATCAACTCCACACCTGTCACGCTTCCTCACCCTTCTCTACACTACAAGTTATGCTAGAGCATTCCACATCAAGCTACACCAGAGATCACTATTGAAGGCATGAATGTCGGAGTGTTTGCTAGTATGGTTGAAAGCATGACGGAAGTCTAGAGCACGCGGCTAGGCTCCAATAACCCATTGCAAGTCATTGATGAGCAAGTTAAAAGAAGGTGCAAATGACAGTTACTTGGATAGATGGTACGTGAGACGGTGTTGATGTTGGCCTTTACAGTTGCAGACACATGTCTGACCACACGCCAAGTAAATCAGCAAATGGTTCCTACATTGTGGTCTAGAGGACATGGTGGGTTCATCTGCAACTGAATTGTGTCTCTCGGCATGCAAAGGCAAGTGATCCCTCAGTTAACAACCGAGCCAAATTGAAATATCGGACGTAGGTAGCTCCGCATGATAGTACCACTTTCTTTCCCGGAGTCTCCCATTCCCGAACGCATCACACAATTGTTGTCTAATTTTCTTCTTCGGGCATGCATCCCCTAGATAGGCTGCTTTTTTTAGCTTTCCTCATATTGTGAGCTTTTTTATAGCAGCAATATAAGCCTGTATCAACTGGTAGGTCGCCAAGCTTGCTGCCATAGGGAAGGTTTAGCATTATATATGCGCGAAGCATGGTGCAGTATGGTCCGACGAGGGTATCTACAATCTTGCGCTGATTTTGTGTCGGTTAGTAGTACATTTATGAGTATGGGAGTGACTTTAGTAGGCAATTATTGTGTATCGATTGTACATTTGGTTCATACATGTACAATATGTAGTGAGTGACTCCTCGAGATTGCTTGCACTTGGCCATAACATATAGCATAAGTACGTGCTGCAATCATGAAAGACCCAGCATAGCCAATTCACAAGTAAATTGAACTCAAAGAAATAGTACTTCCTCCGTTTCAGTTTACAAGTCGTGCACGTATACCTAGGTTGCCAATTTTATCACCATAATATAAATTATATAACATAAAAATTATATCGTTTGAAAATAGAACATCTAAAGTTTATAATGGTATATTTTTTGTAATATATGAATTCTATTAAGTTGGTCAAATTGACGACCTAGGGGTACGCACATGCCTTGTAAACTGAGAGAGAGGAAGTACAAACTTAATTTTGTCAAAGAATGACGAACAATTTAACATACAATTTCTCCTCGAGACAGGCTTTCGCCCCGCTTTATATAAAGCAACGAACCACAGTACACGGCCGAACGATACAATATGGTGCGGAGGCCCACTTACAAAGCAAATCAAAAGATACACAACATGAGCCTAGAACAAGCCTAACACTTCGCCGAGGCCCAACCAGAGACCCCTGAGCTCAATGACAACACCCCCAAGAGGGTGACAGCGCAAAGCGTCGCCGCTGCCGAGTCTGAGAACAGACAAAGGTTTTCACTGTAAGCCCTAGAACCGGGACGAGATCCACGACACCGTCCTCAAGAAGCAAGTGGCACTCATGGGCGTCACCGTTGTCGACGCCAGTGGCGCGGAGCTTTCGCCCAGACACACGTCAGCACCACCAAGAGGAGTCCCGGGCACCGCCTCGACGAGAGTATATAGCAATAAACTACCACATCACAGGCTGGGTCTAAAAAACCTACCACTTTTTTTATGTTTCAAAAACCTACCACTTTTTTGTTCCCTGTTCCAAAAAAAACTAATGGTTGAGCAGTTATGTTTTAAGCCAGATTATGATAGCTCGGACCCACTCGTCGGGTTGACCGTTCAGTTTAAACGTTAGGTTGACCATTGACAGGTTATGACAGGTGGGGCGCAAATAATTTAAATAAGCAATCAGGTCATGTTATATTTTTTAAAAAGTAATTGGGTCCCTGTAAAAGATACAAAAGAAATCGGGTCCTCGCCGGCGAGCTCGTCGTCGGGCCGATGTGCTGGTCTGCAGGCGTTGCTCTGACCGTGGTTTCGGCGGCCATGGCCAGTGGCAAGCAGCATCGGCTGCATCTCGCGCCGCCCAGGCTGCAGCTCACGGGCGCATGTGGCAGTGTGGCACCGCCCGGGCTGCCGGAGCCACCACGCGGTGCTGCTCACCCTCCCGCCACCTCCCTGCGAGCTGTCGCCGCCTCCCTGGTGCAGCCGCGGAGGTGACATGCCCCTGGAGCTCCCTCCGGCCGCTCCACCCTGTGCCCAGCCGTGCTCCAGGCGAGCCGCGGCTTCCCTCCGCCCTCGGGTTGCCGTTGGCCATTCCCACAGGAACTCAGGCCACGGTGCGCCGGCCATGCAGAGGAGCTTAGGTGCCATGCCCGGGCGCTATCGGCCATGCGCGGGAGCTTGGGCCGCCGTTCCCACGAGTTTGGCCCGCCGCCTCATCACCTGACCTCCAGCAGCCGTGGCGGCGCGACACGACCTACCTAGAAGCTTGGCGGCGACGAAAGCATCACCAGGCGCAACAGCGGCGGCAGAGCTCTAAGGGCAAGCAGCGGCGTCGAAGCATTGTGTTAGGGACACACTAGGGATCTCTCGATCTATATTCTCACGGTGGCAAATTGAGTTTGATACAAGCAGAGTACAAGAATGGATCGATGAGAAAATAGGGTTGCCGTCGCCGCCGGTTCGGTGATCCACTGGATGGCTGGGAAAGGGGAAGACCGAGTCTTAAGTAGTGAGTGCAGTTGGGCTGGACTGGTTGTGCCACTCTGGGCCAAAGAAGCGCTGGTTGCTGCGTCGGGCGCGGCTGGGCCGGGCCCGCGTCTCGTTGGCAGGTTGGGCCGGGTTGACAGGGTCGTTAACATCCCCTCCTCCTTGGGATGAGGCTTGACCCCAAGCCTCTGCTGCAGGAGAGCGAGCTTGGAGAGCTTGTTTGTCTTCCCAGGTGGTGTCGCTTGCGGCGCCTACTGACCATTGAACTTGAACTTGCTCGATCATGATGTCGTTCTTCTTGCGCCATCTTGATTGCAGCACCTTGATCGGAATCGCCGTCTCGCCTGCGCCTGAGGGAAGATTCGGAGATGCTGTCGTACCGGGGAGCAAGGCGTGTCGAAGTTGGGAGACATGGAAGACTGTGTGCACCGTCGCCTGTGGAGGCAGTTGAAGCTTGTAGGCGACATCGTTGACCTTGGCGATGACTTGGAACGGCCCGTAGAATTTGTAGCTGAGCTTGTGGTTAGCACGTGGGGCTACTGATGTTTGTATGTACGGCTGGAGCTTGAGGAAGACTTGGTCGCCAACTTGGAATTGTCGGAAGGAGCATATCTTGTTTGCTTGATCTTGCATGATCTGCCGCACACGGTGTAGTTGTTGTTGAATGAGGTCTTGCATGACTGCCCTTTCTTCGAGCCAAGTTTGTAGTGCTGGGACCGAGGACGAAGTAGATGCTGTGATCCCCCAGTGTTGTGGTTCTCTTCCGAACATGGCCTTGAAGGGCGTCATCCCAATCGCTGAGTGGTGTGAAGAATTGTACCAGAACTGTGCCAGAGGTACCCAAAAACTCCACCTTTTCGGGCATGCTTGCACAAAACAGCGCAGGTAAGTTTCGATGCATTGATTAACCCTTTCGGTTTGGCCGTCGGTCTGAGGATGGTTTGCCGTGCTCATTCGTAACTCCGTGCCTGCATATTTGAACAGCTCCTGCCAGAAGTGACTGGTGAAAACTGGGTCACGGTCAGACACAATTACTCCAGGAAAGCCATGCAGCTTGTACAGTTGTTGCATATAGAGTAGAGCCACTTTAGCCGCTGTATAAGGATGAGCCAGAGGTAGGAAGTGCGCAAACCGAGTTCTCTTGTCGACCACCACGAGCAGACAGTTGTATTGGCCGGATTGAGGTAATCCGTCCACAAAATCCATGGTAATTAGATCCCACGACTCCTTTGGAATTGGCAGAGGCATCAGCAGACCTGGTGACGCTGTTCGGTCGGGCTTGGCTTGTTGGCAGACTTGGCAGCATCGCACATACTGCTGGATGTGTGCTTTCATCTTGGGCCAAGCAAACAGCCTGCGGACGTGGCGGTACGTCACTGGGAAGCCGGAATGACCGCCCATCGGGCTGTCGTGGAAGGCAGCGATGATACGCTGTTGCATCGCTGTGGTTCCGCCTAGCCAAATGCGGCCCCGGAAGCGGAGGAGTCCGTTCTGAAGTTGGAATCGCCCTTTTGGGTCTGCTCGGATAGCCAGTTGCTCGAGGAGGCGTTGCGCTTGGGGGTTGGTGTTGTAGCTGTTGATGATGTCTTCGAGCCAAGCTGGTTGACATATGCTGAGAGTGTGTAGCACTTCTGCTGTGTTGGCTCTTGACAAGGCATCCGCCGTTGTGTTCTCAGCCCCTTTTTTGTACTTGATGATGTATCGGAGCCCCAACAACTTTGTGAAGGCCCGTTGCTGCCAAGGAGTCGACAGTCGCTGTTCCGTCAGATGTGTCAGGCTGCGCTGGTCCGTGAGGATAGTGAACTCAGCATGTTGGAGGTAGGGACGCCATTGATCCACGGCCACGATGACTGCCAAGTACTCCTTCTCATAGGTCGATAGGCCTTGGTATCGAGGGCTCAGCGCTTTGCTCATGTATGCGATGGGGTGGCCACCTTGCTGCAGGATCGCGCCAATCCCTTTGTCGCAGGCATCTGTCTCGATCACAAAAGGTTGGGCGAAGTTGGGTAATGCAAGGACTGGTGCTTCAATCAGGTGTTGTTTGAGTAGTTGAAATGCTGTCTCCGTCGCAGGCGTCCATACAAACGACACTCCTTTTTTGAGAAGGTTGAACAAGGGCCGGGCTAGGATACCGAAGTTTCTGACGAATCTTCTGTAGTACCCGGCGAGTCCCAAAAAGCTGCGCACAGTTTTGACGTCAGTTGTTGTTGACCAGTTGGCCACCGCTTGTATCTTGGCTGGTTCTGTGGATACGCCTTGGCGGCTGATGACGCGGCCCAGGTAAGATAAGCTGGACTGACCGAATTCGCACTTGGACATCTTCACGCGCCATTGGTCACGGCGTAACAGTTGCAGGACTTGTCGCAGGTGGTCAATGTGGTCTTGGAGGGTCTTGCTGAACACCAGTATGTCGTCGAAAAAGAGGAGTACACACTTGCGGTCGACTGGTTTGATGGTAGTTGTCAAGGCCCCGTTGAATGTGGCTGGTCCGCCCGCTAGACCAAAGGAAACCACTAGGAACTCGAAGTGGCCTGAGTGTGTTTGAAAGGCTATCTTGTACTCTTCTCCCTCCGCCAAGCGGATCTGATGGTAGCCCGATCACAGGTCCAACTTGGAAAACCAGGCTGCGCCGTGCAACTCGTCCAGCAATTCTTCGATGATCGGGACAGGGTACTTGGCAATGTAGGTGATGGCATTGAGATGTCTGTAATCTATGCAGAGCCTCCATGTCCAATCTTTTTTCATGACGAGGATGGCCGGGGAGCAGAAGGGGCTGCTGCTCTTCTGGATGATCCCCTTGCGGAGAAGTTCTTCAACTTGGGCGTCGATCTCTTTCTTGTGCTCTGGTTTGTGTCGGTAGGGGCGGATGTTCACAGGCTGCGCTCCTGGAATTAGCGGAATCTTGTGGTCGCAGTCACGGCGTGGTGGTAAGTCGTTTGGTTCTTTGAACACATCTTGGAATTCTTCCAGAACAGCCTGGATATCCGGTGGAATGACGGTGCTGTTGGTGCCGTCGCTGGTTGTTGTGTAGACCAGCGCCATATGTGTGATGGCACCTGTGTTGCACAGTTGCTGGAGTTGGAGAGCGTTGATGACTGTGCACGTTAAAGAATTCTCTTCGTGGCAGCGGAGGCAAATCTGACCCGTGGGTGACAGAATCTCGATGAGTTTCGCGCGCCAGTCGACCGTCATGGGACTGTGCTCTTCGAGCCAGTCCATGCCCGGAATGGCATCGTTGCCGAGAGCCAGCACCTTCATGTTCGTCGTGAACAGATGTCCTTGGGAGCACCATTGGCACCGCGGCACATTGGTGGAGCAGGTGAGTGCCCCTCCGTCTGCCACGCGCACCTGATACGCGCGTGGAAGAGGTTGGACGCCTTGGATGGTCGCGTCCAGTCGCTCGTTGATGAACGACGTGGTGCTGCCGGAGTCCACCAGCATCAACACCTCCCGCCCTTGGATCCACGCACGCAGCTGGAACGCCTTGTTAGATACGCCCCCCGTCAGAGCAGGCTTGGAGATGGCCATGGCCACTTCGTCTGGGACAGCTTCTGGTTGCGCTGCTGTTGGTGTTGTTGCATCAATGCCAAAGAGCTCCAAGAGTTCTTCGACGACGTGTAGTTGGACCGACGTGGGGCAGGTGTGGTCGGCTCCCCAGCGCTCGCCGCACTTGAAACAAAGGTCGCGCGCTCGTCGGTAGTCGCGGAGAGCCTTGAGCTTGGTGGTGTATGAGAAGTTGATGGCGATCACGACCGAAACGGGTAGTTAATAGAGCAGAAAAGGATTCCCAATCGAAGCTGTTGAGCTTCTTTTGGACAGATTGGAGCCATATGGTCGCAGCCCCTGAGAAGTTGAGGGCGGCCATGGGGACCCAGAAGGTTTGGTGAATGCCAAACATGGAGAAGTACTGCTTGATACGTCCAAAACGTATCTATAATTTCTGCTTGCTCCATGCCTCTTTTGGGTGATATTGCTATGATATTTATACACTTCCATACACTTTTGATCATATTTGGACTAACCTATTAACTCAGTGCACCCCAGTGCCAGTTTCTGTTTTCTGCTGTTTTTGTATTTCAGGTTTTCCCATCACATAAACTGCCAGAAAAATCCCGGAAAAATTATATAAAAAATCAGCGTTCCGGAAGCTTCCACACGGCCGAAGTAGGGCCGGAGGGCGGCCACCAGGGCTCCAGGCGCCCTGGTGGCGCGGCCCCCTCCTGGCCGCGCCGGGGGGGCGCCTGGGCCCCCCAGGCCTCCGCTGATGCCCCCCTTTGGCATATATTTAACACGCGTCCCGAAACCCTCGAGGACGGAACCCTTTTTCCCGATCTCATCTCTGTTCCTCTGCCGCCGCGCTTCCAAGATCGGGAGCACCAGGAGAACTCTTCCCGGCACCCTGCCGGAGGGGAGGATCACCACCGGGAGCCTCTCCACCACCATGGACGCCTCCCGAATGAGTTGTGAGTAGTCTCCCTTGGACCATGGGTCCATGACCAGTAGCTATGTGATGTTCTCCTCCCCTTCTTGTGCTTCACTAATTAGACCTCGTGAGCTGCCCTACATGATCGAGGCACATATGTAATCCTTATGCTGTTGCTATGATGAGTTTGCTGGGATCCGATGGATTGTGAGATTATGTTCAGATTGTGTTTGAGTAATATATTTGATTTACCTCTTTTATTTTTATGTTCGTAAGTAATTCTTGCATGTTCTCCGTTGCTATTTATTGCTTTGGCCAAGTAGTAGGTAGTGACTCCAAGAGGGAACGTTATGCTCGATTGTGGGTTCATGCCCCTCGATGACTAGCTTGAGTGACAGAAATATGAGTCTAGGAGATGAGTTGTTGCCACAAGGGGGAAAACAACGGTGCTTGTGCCCGCGGGTGCAAGGATTGTTTACTTTACGCAAAGTTCTTTTAATGCAGTTGTCTGTTGCTTTGAGTTTACACTATGGGTGGGACTCGCAACTTAATACCAGCGAGATGTTCTGGATAGATATCTCAAGGTGGATGATTAGTAGTAGATGCAGATGGATTTCGGTCTGCTTACCTTGGCGTACCGCCCATGCTTTGAACCTCTACCTTTCTTGCAACATAGTTAGCATTGGTTTGCGCACATAATTCTGTCAATTGCCCAGCTGTAATTCGTTTACCTCATATAGCTGTTTTATCGTCTTTTGGGAGAGAGACATCACTAGTGAACATCATGGGACCCCGGTCTATATTACCATCACTGATCACATCCGCTATTTACTTTCCGCTTTTACTTACTATTTGCAGCAATACCTATCACTATTATCACTTGCGTTTGATCCTTTGTAAACGACAAGGCCGGAGGGATTGACAACCTTTCTGTACTCGTTGGGAGCAAAGTTATTTGTATCTGTGTGCAGGTCCACGTTGATTGCTAATATCTGGCGCCGTTAACAGTTGACACCTTCTTGTTGAAACTAGGAGTCTCAGGGGAAATCGATCCTTGGTATCTTTGCCAAGGAAAAACTACCGCTACACTGCATCTCAAACCTTCCACTTGGGGTAACCAACGAGGGGCGAGAAGCCATCAAGCAAAGTTTTCTGGCGCCGTTGCCGGGGACTCCACTCTTCAAGATAGGAGAGTTGCACGCTATCTTTTACCTTTGCTTTTTAGTCTTGTTAGTTTACCTTTCAGTTTTGCTTTAGTATCTTTTATCGAAAATCACAAAAATAGTTATCTCATTCTTTAGTTGTCATTATGACGGGTCCTTTTGTCTTTGGCGAGGCAGAAGTTCTCACCTTTAAACAAAGAGGTGGGGAAAGTCTAAAAGATCCTTGGTATAGAATTAATGATTCTCAAAAAAGAGCCACCAAGAAGCAATCTATTACTATCCTGCTTAGAAATTTTTATGTTGGAATTACTTCTTGGAATAGGTTTATTCTAGATACTGCTATCAATGGAAATTTCCTAGAGGCCCCAGTTTGGGAGTCTCTTAGTATTATTGAAAATCTTGTTGGGAATCCCCCTATTGTTAGCATTCAAGAGGACATCACCCTAGCTCACATTATGAAAAAACTTGAAAAGATAGAGCTAGAGATGCCAAACATTAATAAGATAAACGAGTTGGATCGTAAGATCCAAGGGAATTTGAATAGGCTTGATAGCTCCATGCATAAAATTTTCAAAACTTTGGAGACCATCAAATCCCATGACTTGGACTCTTCTAGGATAGACAAAATTGAGGAAATCTTTGATACTCTAGGAACTACTTTCTCCTCAATCAAAACCAAAAAGGTAGAAACTCCGGCAAAGAAGGAGCCTAAGTTTGTTCACGTTCCAAAGGCTCCCCGCTCTAAAAGAAATCCATCTATTGCCAAAGGGGTTGAAACTGTAAAGACTTTGGAAGAAACACCTCTCTTTGATAAATTTATAAATGAATCTTCCCTTTACTTTTTTCCTTTTGGTCTTCTTCCCAGAAGCATCTCTATTAGGCCTTTATTTGAAAGTCCTCTTATTGAAGAGCTTTTTGATGATCTTGATGATGGTTCAATTGATATAACTTGATCTCTTTGCATTATGCCTAGCTTAAAGGCATAAAAGAAAGCGCTTTTGGGAGGCAGCCCACATGAATAAATTTTCTTTTTCTTTTGTTGTGTCTTGATGTTGTTACTACAGTAGCATCATCGTTGTATCTTTGCTTTTCAACTTTGTGCCAAGTGTAGCCTCTGATTGCAAGAAAGTTCAAAAGTTGTGACGTGCTGTCCAGGAAACAGATTCTGTCTTTGGATAGAAAAATTCGTATAAAATCACCAGATGATATTTTTGGTCTGAATTTTCTCGAAAGCGTGCTCTATACAATTGTCTTTCGGGCGTCTGCTCTGAGTTTTTTGATTAGAGTTGCAGAAGTGCCCCGAAAAAATCATTTACTACCTGCTGTTCTGTTTTTCACAGATTCTGTCCTGTTTTGCCTTTCCCTCGTTTTGCAAACCTTGAGCTTGCTTTTTCTTTCCAAAAACCTTTTGGCAATCTTGAGAAACAGTAGACCTTCAAGAATATCCTTATTTCCAGCAAGGAACAATTATATTATTATGGGTACTAATCTCGCTAATCAGATTATGATGAGTTATGTATGAAGGGAGTTTTCAAGTGTGCGAGGGAAGATGATAAAAAGATTCAGGAGTGTCAAACGCTCAAGCTTGGGGATGCCCCCATGCACCCCCAAGAAATATTCAAGGAGACTCAAGCGTCTAAGCTTGGGCATGCCCCCGTGCATCCCCTTCTCCATCAACATTATCAGTTCGTCTTTCGTTCCACTATATTTTTATCACTTCATGTGTTATGTGCTATGCTTGGAGCGTCTTGCTTTTAGTTTCCTTTTTAGTTTTCTTTAGCTTTTCAAAACGAGTCGGAACTCAGCCTTCTTTGTGTGGGAGAGAAACACGCTCCACTTCAACCTAGAACACAACATAGAATTTTCATGTTTATCTTTGCTGTGTATGTTCTTGGTCTTTCAATAGCTACTATCATGTTCAGCTCTTAGTTTTCATGCTTATCTTTTTAAAGAGCTTTTGTTTAGTTGGTTGCTTGAATTCTCTTTAGTTATCATGCTTATCTTATTAAGAGAGTTTGCTTCTGTTGCATTGGTTGATATGTCTATGATAAAAATGCTATGTGCATAATGGTGCTTAGTAGTTCATGTTTTCTTATGGTTAGTCTCAAATAGCTGGGGGGGTTCTCAATGTGTTATTGGAGTACCAACATGATTTGTTTGCCTATGATGTGGTATGGTCTAGTAATATATTCCTTCAAGAATTTATTTTGATTGACTTGGCATATGCTCACGCATATTTAAGACTGTAAAGAAAGTCTGTCAAGCCTTGATGATCTTTAGTTTCTGAGTAGCGATATAACTTCCATGCCTGATTCAATGTTGCTTTGTCGCTCTGCATGATTATGACCGTCATTGCTCTCTTAGTTGGTCGCTCCCAGTCTTTTGCTAACCTCCACCTGTACTAAGCGGACTGACTGCTTGTGCATCCAAAATCCTTTAAACCAGTTATGCCATATGAGTCCACCATACCTTCCTATACATGGTATTTACCTGCCATTCCTAACGAAGACTTTCATGTACCATCTCGAAATTATTCAAAAAAAGCATTCCTATTTTGTGCCTCTGTTTTAGTTCATGAGGAAGTAGTAGTTAATTCATGATCTTTTTAAGTTGGACAAGCTTCACCCCGGGATTGCATGTCTAATGTGCAAACCCATAATACGAGAAGGAACTGGCAAAGAGTGCGCCCGACTCAACAATAATATAACAAACAAACCCTCCTTCACGCTTTGTTCATGAGAAATCAGAAAACTTTGGCAGTGATAAACAAAGGAGATTAAGAGGATGTGATCGTCCTCATTCGGGAGCCGTTCCTCTAAACTTGTCCATCTCAAGAAGTGATTGAGTTGTCTGCTAGCATTCGTTGACGGAACATGCATAATCCAAAAAAATAATTATTACCTCTGTTTTTAAAACCAAGAGCTCTGGTACATGCTTTGTCTTTGTTTCCGATTACGGGTTTTCAACCTTGCCAACAAAAGCCACGGTTCGAGAGTCTCCACCTTCTTTTAAAGCACCAACTACTGAGAGCATGATTGTCATTCTGAGTGTAATGTGCATTGTCCCAAAGTAGCATTGTCTTTTGCATGATTATGATATCGTTTATTCTGAAATCATTGTATCTAGTCATCACTTAAACCTTGGAGGTGCCCCTGCATTTATGTTTTGCTTCACTAAAGGGGGCAAGCAAGATATCACTTTATCATATTTGCACACCATGTTCATTACAAATCTATTTGATGTTTCAGTATCATATTGTAAAACTTTCAGTTCTTTGTGATTTTCTCATGAGGCAACTTAATTACTACAGATTCATTGTCTCAGTAAGCTTTTGTCATATGACTATGAAAAGTCCTTATATGGTTAATAGCATGTCACCACAGAAATTATTCTTGTTATCATTTACCTACTCGAGGACGAGCAGGAATTAAGCTTGGGGATGTTGATACGTCCAAAACGTATCTATAATTTCTGCTTGCTCCATGCCTCTTTTGGGTGATATTGCTATGATATTTATACACTTCCATACACTTTTGATCATATTTGGACTAACCTATTAACTCAGTGCACCCCAGTGCCAGTTTCTGTTTTCTGCTGTTTTTGTATTTCAGGTTTTCCCATCACGTAAACTGCCAGAAAAATCCCGGAAAAATTATGTAAAAAATCAGCGTTCCGGAAGCTTCCACACGGCCGAAGTAGGGCCGGAGGGGGGCCACCAGGGCTCCAGGCACCCTGGTGGCGCGGCCCCCCTCCTGGCCACGCCGGGGGGGGGGGCGCCTGGGCCCCCCAGGCCTCCGCTGATGCCCCCCTTTGGCATATATTTAACACGCGTCCCGAAACCCTCGAGGACGGAACCCTTTTTCGCGATCTCATCTCTGTTCCGCCGCTGCCGCGCTTCCAAGATCGGGAGCACCAGGAGAACTCTTCCCGGCACCATGCCGGAGGGGAGGATCACCACCGGGAGCCTCTCCACCACCATGGACGCCTCCCGGATGAGTTGTGAGTAGTCTCCCTTGGACCATGGGTCCATGACCAGTAGCTATGTGATGTTCTCCTCCCCTTCTTGTGCTTCTATAATTAGACCTCGTGAGCTGCCCTACATGATCGAGGCACATATGTAATCCTTATGCTGTTGCTATGATGAGTTTGCTGGGATCCGATGGATTGTGAGATTATGTTCAGATTGTGTTTGAGTAATATATTTGATTTACCTCTTTTATATTTATGTTCGTAAGTAATTCTTGCATGTTCTCCGTTGCTATTTATTGCTTTGGCCAAGTAGTAGGTAGTGACTCCAAGAGGGAACGTTATGCTCGATTGTGGGTTCATGCCCCTCGATGACTAGCTTGAGTGACAGAAACATGAGTCTAGGGGATGAGCTATTGCCACAAGGGGGAAAACAACGGTGCTTGTGCCCGCGGGTGCAAGGATTGTTTACTTTACGCAAAGTTCTTTTAATGCAGTTGTCTGTTGCTTTGAGTTTACACTATGGGTGGGACTCGCAACTTAATATCAGCGAGATGTTCTGGATAGATATCTCAAGGTGGATGATTAGTAGTAGATGCAGATGGATTTCGGTCTACTTACCCTTGGCGTACCGCCCATGCTTTGAACCTCTACCTTTCTTGCAACATAGTAAGCATTGGTTTGCGCACATAATTCTGTCAATTGCCCAGCTGTAATTCGTTTAACTCATATAGCTGTTTTATCGTCTTTTGGGAGAGAGACATCACTAGTGAACATCATGGGACCCCGGTCCATATTACCATCACTGATCACATCCGCTATTTACTTTCCGCTTTTACTTACTATTTGCAGCAATACCTATCACTATTATCACTTGCGTTTGATCCTTTGTAAACGACAAGGCCGGAGGGATTGACAACCTTTCTGTACTCGTTGGGAGCAAAGTTATGTGTATCTGTGTGCAGGTCCACGTTGATTGCTAATATCTGGCGCCGTTAGCAGTTGACACCTTCTTGTTGAAACTAGGAGTCTCAGGGGAAATCGATCCTTGGTATCTTTGCCAAGGGAAAACTACCGCTACACTGCATCTCAAACCTTCCACTTGGGGTAACCAATGAGGGGCGAGAAGCCATCACTGCTCACACATCGTCTTCCACATGTCCGGGTTCTCGCCCGAAAATTGAGGAAATGAAATGGAAGGGTGGGCTTGTCCCAAGCCCGCAAGCATTTGACTAGCATGCGCAAAAGGGGAAGACAAGAGTTCGATCTGACCGTTGGCCGGGAGTGGCGGCGGTGTCTGGAACGACACCGCCGGCCTCCCCCGTTGCAGATTGAAGTCGCAGCGGTCCAGAGACCCTTGAGGAACGTCCTCATCGCCTTCCGCCAGGCCCAGACTGTTGGTGGGCAACTCGGGCGGTGGCGCCGTGGTGCGCCGCGGCGGCGCGCCCCCGCTGGTGTCGGTGAAGTGGGTAGGGCGCGCCTGCTGCAAGGCGTTGACCGCGTCGCTCAGATCGGAGACGCGGCGCTCCAGATCCGGCCGCCATGCGACGAGATCGTCGAGACGGGTGGTCACCGCGGTGAGGGCCGCGGTGTTGGACTCCATCGTTGCCGTGAGCTTGTCGAGATAAGCTTTTGCGGCGGGATCCATGGTTTCGACGAGGTGGCGACCGTGGCGAGTCCCTCTAGTTTCGATGAGATGAGCCAGATCGAATGGAGAGGAAGGAGGATCTCTGGCGACTGATACCAGATGTTAGGGACACACTAGGGATCTCTCGATCTATATTCTCACGGTGGCAAATTGAGTTTGATACAAGCAGAGTACAAGAATGGATCGAAGAGAAAATAGGGTTGCCGCCGCCGCCGGTTCGGTGATCCACTGGATGGCTGGGAAAGGGGAAGACCGAGTCTTAAGTAGTGAGTGCAGTTGGGCTGGACTGGTTGTGCCACTCTGGGCCAAAGAAGCGATGGTTGCTGCATCGGGCGCGGCTGGGCTGGGCCCGCGTCTCGTTGGCAGGTTGGGCCGGGTTGACAGGGTCGTTAACACATTGGTGTCGACCACGGTGTGTCCTCTCGGTAAGAGATAAGGTAAAGGGAGGGAGAGAAGAAAGAAAAGGGGAAGAAGAGAGTGCTAACAGGTGGGCCCTAAATGTAAGTTATTTAGGGAAGGGCCCAGCCTGTCATAAACCAGATCAATTTTAAACCAGATCAATTTTAAATCATGGTCATTAGGTTTTTTGGAACAGCCAACCAATTTTGTGGTACATTTTTTAAACATTAAAAAAAAGTGGTAGTTTTTTGTAGACCTAGCCTGTAATGTGGTAGGTTTTTGCTATATACTCCCTCGACGAAGGTCAACTTGTCCACCCCAGATTTGGGCACTGCCAGAGCAGGCCTGAGCCTCCCGCCGTTACATCCCAGTCGCCCACACGACCAAAAGATGAAGCCACCACCGCCACCATGAAGCCTGTGCTGAAAGCCAATCACGGTTACATACTATTTCTTGAAGCGGTTTTAAGAAAAACACTGTCTTGCACCCACTCTTATTTCGTGAGTGCCCTTCAAAAGTATGCTAATATTTGCTCGAATAATGTTTCAACGATAATTGGCAGTTCAGTTGGTTTTTAGACATACACTCTGTCTGTTCTTGTACTGTTTTGACTTTTGTAAAACCTTGGCCGTTGGATCTGCTTTGCAGGGCAGAGATAAGAGGCAAAGTTGACGTAGCAGAGCTAGTTACTCGCTGAGCTCCGCCACCGCGAGGCCGACCACTGATGACCTGATCAGAGCAGGTTCGATCCGATCCAGCCTTTCCCCCCATACCCACCAATCCCCTGATCTTCTTCACAACATCACTGGCGCATTGGTTCAGTTGGCGAGGAGAGCAGCGGCTCGATTCTTCTGCTCGCTCATGCTTCTTTCAGTAACGTCTGCTCTAATCGGTTCTCTATAATGGCGGCACATCCGTTCTCTGTGTGCCCCCATTCAGGTGCTCTTGGATTGAATGGATCTGTATTTGTGTGCTCTTCGAAACCGTAGGGTGGTTGCAATACCTGCTCTGCTCTAACTACAGCTGCCATTTTCCACAAGCCTTCCTGAACGCATTGCATGCATGTAATTTTTTTGGCTGTTCATTATTTGTATTTTCTCCTCAATATCACTACATGGAAAAGATGCAAGGAGACTCCCAGAAAGGACAAATGAAATGGCTGGTGTCTATGCAGTGCAGGTCAATGCATAGAACTAGCCAAACAAATGGACGTACAGTGTGTTCATATTTGGTCGAAAATGCAAGTGACTGACGGTTGGCAGAAACGTTACTTAAGGTAACGCTTTCTCAGATTTATTTACCTTCTTAAAATATGATTTTTTTTATTTACATTTTCTCTGGATTTTTAAAATATTTGCACTTGAATCTTTGAAAGCACTTGAATCTTTGAACTTATACCTTCCTAGTAACCAATCAAGCATATGTATATGCCTATGCATATTTTAATTTTCTCTGTTACCAAGTTCATCGAGAATGAGCTTTTTATTTGCGGGTCCATCGAGAATGAGCTTGTGGAAGCAAAGAAATGCGAGGGTATTACGGAATGTGGCGCAGCAACGCAATATCCCGCAATTTGTTAACCTCATTCTCGATGAGGTACAAACTTGGAGACAGGCTGGAGCTAGGTGTTTTCAAAGCATTATGAGAGAGTAACATGTATTTGAGGGTGGGTGTGTGTTGCTAGCTGGCAGTCCGATTTGTTTGGCTTACGGCATTTCTTGTGAATTGCTCTCGGAAAATGTTTGGCAGCGGTGCGCCGGCCAACTTTCGGTCGGCTCGCACGCCACGCTGGCAAAACGCGCCCCGCGCAGTGCCCCGCGCGCCTCGCCTCCTTCCAGCGTCTCCATCCCTTACCTTCAGCCTTACACGCGCGTCCTTCCCCCCTTCCTCCTCCCCCCGGGCAGCGACTGGGCCACCAAGAGCTCCATCGCCGGCGGCCAGGCGCCCTCTCGCCGGCTGCCATGATCAGATCCATCCCCTACCTACAGTCTTCACGCACGCACATCCCCTCCCCTCCCCCCTCCTCCTGGGCTGCGTTTGGGCCACCACAAGCTCCATCGCCGACGGCCAGGCGCTCCCTCGCTGGCCGCCATGGCTGCCTGCTGCCATACCCGGATCCTCCCGCGTGTACAAGTGTTGCAACCGTCATCTAGAAAAGCTTCAACAACCTTGAAAAAAGCTTCAACCATAGACATAGAAAGCTTCAATGGCACTGCATAACAAGGGGAAGCTGCAACCGTTTTTGAATTTTGCTACTACCGGCAAAGCTTTTTGCTACATCCATCAGGCAGAGCTGCGACCTCACGAAGACAACAATGATATTTTTTGCTGCAACCGTAGCAGGTTTTTGCTACTACCGTTGGAGATTTTTGCTACATCCATGTAAGGCGGAGCTGCGACCTCGCGAAGGCGGCGAGAGCGTTTTTGCTGCACCTGTAGTTTGATTTTGATACTATCGGTGATTTTTTTGCTACATCCATTCAAATGGCGTTGATTGAATCGCGGCCGCCGTCGACGTATTTTCCCGCAGTGAGCATCAATGGCGAGGGCGGCGGAGCTACAACCGTCGTCGTCAAGAGCTACAACCGCAGGTGGAGCTGTTGTATGGGTCGACGCGAGAACGAGGCCGGGAGGGTGGGGGACCGGTGACGAGGACGGCCGGCGAGGGCGGGGTCCGGCCGGTGACGAGGAAGACCAGCGAGGGTGGGGACTGACGACGGGGACGATCACCGGAGGGGACAGGAGGCGCGGTGCCGTGCTCCCCGAGCGGGAGATGCGGATCCAGACTGACTGCCCGAGGAAGAAGAAGCTGGGACGATCTGTTTTTTTTTTTTTTTTTTGCC
>LR738712.1:795782540-795792788 GCA_902687465.1 Secale cereale | reverse complement strand
CCTGTATCCAACGGCCGCGTGGCTCGCATCCGACGGCCTAGGCTGGACCGGCCGAAACTTTCGGCCGGTGCGCCGGCGCCTATAAGCCCCCATTACTCTCGGCCTTCTATAAAATATGGTACTCTCGGCCGAATGGAAGCGCTAGCTCTGGTCCACATTGCAGTCTTCCAGACCTTGAGACGTGCCGGTCTGAAAGCTGAAGAAATGCCACATGACTTCCCCCATCATTCCAAAATTGATGGAATTCACCCGAAAAAAGCCTTCCAGTGTTTTTGGGCCCTGTGATATTTAAGTTTGAACTGTTTGCTTTCCCTTGTCGCCTGGAGGTTTTCGCATTCCTCACCTACTTTCTTTTTTGTTGTGAAAGTTTGAATTATGAATTGTTTCGGTATTGTTAGCAGGGTAGCCTGGTTGAACAAGAAAAGAAAACCTGAAGCGTATTCTTTTGCTCTGTACTTTTTTTGTCATCTTTATGACGCGTTCGCTTTCACCCTGTGCTTGTTGCAACATATTGGAATATGTTCCTTGAAATTTTTTTAAGGATCTAGTTTTAGACTCTACACTAGTTAGGATTCCAGATGCATGGCTGGCCTCTACAGTGTGGACAGCTCCTGATGTGCTCTAGCTCACTCGATACTGATAGCTTAGAGCATCTCCAGCCGCACCCCCAACAGGCCCCCAAGGCCATTTTTTAGGCGCCGGCACCGAAAAAATGGCCCAGTCGCGCCCCCAGGACTCCGAAAATCGCCGGATTGGGCCGAACCCGGGGCGCTGAGGGTCGCCTGGGGCGCCGGACGAGGCGTTTTTTGGCGCGAATGTGATGGGCCCGCCCTGTCAACGACGTGCTGATTCGTCGTCCTCATCGCCTCGGTTCCCGCGGGAATCAATGCCAAAGCTGCCGCACTGCCGAGCCGTCGTCTGCCATTGATGCCGCCCAGCGACCCGTCGCGTCGCCCAGCACCACGGGCGACCGCCACACGTCGCCTGGCATGCGCCTCTCGCCGCGCGAGCTCCGGCTATAAAAGCATCCTACCTCGCCGGTGAACGCCCACACCGCAGCCCCATTGCCCACGGCACTCTCCTCCGCACTGCCACGCACTGCGCCCCTCCGGCCGCTGGCTGCTTCGTCGCCGACACGCACTGCACCCCCATGCCGCCTCGCCGCCGGGGAGGTGCGGGCTACCGAGGCGTCCGGGTTCGTCCGCCCGGCACCTACTCCGCCGAGATTCAGTCGGGCGACGTGCGCCTCCGCCTCGGAATCTTCGACACCACTCAGGAGGGCGCCCGCGCGTACGACGCTGCGGCGTGGCGCCTCCGGCGTTCCCGTTGGGACATGAACTTCACGGACGTCCCGACTCTGGAGCGGGCACAGGAGCTGGCGCCTCCCCCGCGGCTTAGAACCAACGAAGATCGTCGGAAGAACCGTAGGCGGGCGCACCGTCTCCACTTGGCCGAGATGGATGAGGAAGCCATGGCGACGTGGCGCCAAAACTTCCCGCAAGACTTCATCGACGAGCACCGATTCTTGGCCGAGAGGAGGGCGGAGAGGAAGAAGAGGAGGAAGGAGCGAGCGGCTTATCGCGAGGACAAGCGAGCGCGGAGGGCGGTCGCTAAGTCCAACGTCGAGCTAGGAGATGCGTCCTCCTGGGACTTCACCGACGAGCGGTTCCTTGACGCCTACGCTGAGATGTCAGAGGAGGACATCACCGAGGAAGAGTCCGAGTCGGAGAATGACTAGTAGTAGTAGGTCGTAGGAGAAGACTATGTGAACTATCTATTTATCTATCTATCGTAGGTTTAAGATTATGTGATCTATCTAACGTCGAGCCTGGGCCGTTTTGCGTCGGAAATGGGCTAAAAAGCGCCGAAAATGGACTTAAAGCACCGAAAATGGGCAGATATCGACGCCTGGGGGCGACCTGGGGGGCCGGCGACTGGGAACGAACTGGCACCCAAGCCGAAACTAGCGCTGGCTCGCCCCCAGGCGGCGGTTTTCGGCGCGTCCTGGGGGGGCAACGGCTGGAGATGCTCTTAGCACCTCATGGTTCATCCAGAGGCTTCATTTCTCTTTCAGTCTGGGCTGATGTTCATTGCTTTCTTCGCCTTTGGTTTTTCCTTTTAGGGTGCAGGGGACAAAGGGCAGGTAAGTTTTGTCAGGTAGAAATCAAGATGGCAATGGGGCCTCGAAACCCGCATTCCCGCGGGTTTTTACCCTATTAGGGGACGGGGATGGGCGTCTTTTTAACCCCGTGGGGCTGGTGCTGGATAAATTATAAAACCCGATACGTTTCGCGGGTTCAAACCCGTTTGAGCAATACCCGAACCCGAAACCCGCCATCCCCGTCAGAATACTACACTAAGCTGTTGTTACTGCTCTTTCTAGCTGAACAAATGATGGCTGAAATATGCTCTTGTTTGTTGCTGAAATATGCTTATGTAGCTATTGTTACTGCTTTTTCTAGCTGTTGTTATTGTTGTTTTCGCTCAAGTTATGCGCTGAAATATGCTCCTTGTAGTTGCTGAACCATGTATAAATGTATTATTGTATTGTGCTGAAATTTTCTCCTTCTACCTGTTGTTATTACTCTTTTTGCTCAAGTATGTTGCTGAAATAAGCTCCTTGTACATGCTGAACAATGTACTATTGTATTGTGCTGAATTTTTTTGCAAGTTATGCTGCTGAAATATACTACTTTTCCTGATGCAATGATATTCTTTGTTGCTACTATGTTTACCTAAATATGTCGATTTCCCCGTGGGTTTAGAAAACCCGATGGGTTTAGGGGACGGGCAAAAAACTAGCCCCGCGCACGGTGGCGGGGACGGGGATGGGTTTGTTATTTTCTCATGGGGATGGATTTGGGAAGGCAAAATCCGATGGATTTCATCCCCGTTGCCATCTTGAGGTAGAAACACTACCTTTTCCAGGAGATATGACGGCTGACTCCGCCCTGATTGGCTTTTGCATTCGAGAGGTGATTCTTGCTGAGCTCTGTCATCCCGTCTGCTAGTGCCGATGGCCTGCTGCTCTTCTCCTCAATGTAGAAGAGCAGTAGAACGTGAACGTGAACACAAAACGAATCAAATCCACACTCTGTCGCGCTTCCGCATCCTGCTCTTCTCCTCAATCTGTGCTAGAGCACCACATCGAGCTATACAAGATAATATTGACGAAGGCACGAATGCCAAAGTGTTAGGTATGGTTAAACACATGGCGGAAGTCTGGAACATGCAGTCAGATTCCAATGACCCGCTACAAATCAAAAGAAACTTGAAAGGAGGCACAAATGGCAGTTGCTTAGGCACAAGGTACACAAGGCGGTGTTTATATTGGCCTTTAGGATTGCAGGTGCATGTTTGACCACCCACCAGCGAGACGAACATGGGTAGCACCACCGGAGGATCATGTAAAGCTCAACACTGATGCAGCTATATCTAGAGATGGAAACTATGGTTCGGTAGCTGTGGTCAGCAGAAATTCTGGAGGAGCTTTTCTAGGTGCATCATGCATTATGGTAAGGAATATTTCATGTCCAGAAACACTTGAAGCTATGGCAATTCGAGAGGCTCTAGCGTTGGAAGAAGATCTTTATGTGCAGAAGGTTCAGGTGGCCTCGGACTGTAAGACAGTGGTGGACGGAATTAAGCAGGGCTCTTTTGCGGAATATGGTGCAATAGTACATGAAATCAAAGAACATTTGACTGTGCTTTCGTCTTGTAATATAGTCCATGAGTATAGGAACTCGAATACCAAGGCTCACAATCTTGCTAAGAATGCTTTAACACTCGGGTTTGGCCACCATGTTTGGTTTGGTCATCCCGATGATCTGTTACTTTTACCTGTAAACATTGTGGTGATTTAAATAAAGCTTAGGAAGAGTGTCCCAAAAAAAATGGTCCATGTAATGTGTTCTAGAGGACATGATGTGTCCGCTGCAACTGAGTAGCGTGTCTCAGGCTCTCAGCATTAGAGGGCAAGGGATCCCCCAGTTAACAACTGAGCCATCTTATGAAACGTTGGTTTTTTTTTCGAAAAAGGGCGCTTTATTACTTAAAAAATTTAAGCATTACACCCGGCCTCTGCATAACTAAGATGCACACACAGCCAAATAAGGTCTTCTCACATAAACGAAAAATAAGAAGGCGAAATACAAAAATATGAAGATTCTGTATAACGCCTAAAGCGTAGGGGGGCCAATCCTAAGATCATGCTGCCACCCATGTTGGATAAAAGTATCCCTCGCCGTAGCCTCCAATCGTGTACACACCTCCATAAACAGGTCTCGGTTCTCCACACGTTGTAGAGAGGACCATAAACGAAGAGTCCCGGTACATCTGTAGATAACCTGCATCAAAGAAGTACTTTTATCGTTAAAAACCTTATCATTTCTACATAGCCAAAGCGACCAGATAACGGCAAGCGCTCCCACCCTAAGAAAAGTTCTAAACCTGTGATCAACCCCATGTAACCAGTTGCCAAATACATTTGCAACACTATAAGGAGGATACAAGCCAGAAGCTATTTGGATGACTGACCATATAGAACGAGCCAATTTGCATTGGAAGAATAAATGTTTTATTGTCTCATCATGGTGACAAAAGACACACTGCGGACTTCCATGTCAATTCCTCTTAATAAGGTTATCTTTAGTAAGAATGACTCCGCGACGAAGATACCATGCAAAGATTTTATTCTTAAGAGGTATCTTCATCTTCCAGATCTTCTTATTATTATCAACTGGCACATCAGACTGGATTAACGCTCTGTACATAGACTCCACTGAGAATTGTCCATTCCCATGAAGGTTCCATCGAAATACATCAGACCCATGGGACAGGTGCACCGTGGACAACCGCTGGAGCAGTATGTTCCACGATTGGAGTCTCGGTCCAATTAAATCTCTTCTGAACGTCACATTTGGTGGAAATGATTCCATTACCGTGGCGATAGTATCACCCTTGTGGCGCACAATGTTGTATAGAGCCGGATATTGTTCCCGGAGTGTGACATTTCCTAGCCACGTGTCCTCCCAGAATCTAATTTCTGAGCCATCCTTAATCGAGAAGGATCCATAGCAGAAGAAATATTTCTTCGTAGCCATTAGACCTGCCCAAAAGTGGGAATCCCCAGGCTTCCAATATACTTGGGATACCGCCTTGGAGCCCACATATTTCCTCCTTAGGAGGGTTTGCCATACACCTTCTTCCGTCAGAAATTTAAACAACCATTTTCCGAGGAGGGCCCTATTCTTAACCTCAAGGTCATGAATACCCAACCCGCCTTGGTCTTTGGGACGGCAAACCACACTCCATTTGGCCAGTCGATATTTCTTTCTCTCACTATCTCCTTGCCAAAAGAATCTTGATCGGAAGTAATCCAATCTATGTAAAACTCCTTTTGGCAATTGGAAGAAGGAAATCATATATAGTACCATATTACTTAGTACTGAATTTATGAGGACCAATCTTCCACCCAGAGACAGCAGTTTACCTTTCCAACTACTAAGACGTTTTTGCAGTCTTTGCTCGACGTGTTTCCATTCAGCATTTGTGAGTCTCCGATAATGTATCGGTATCCCCAAATATGTGATCGGAAACTGGCCCAACCCGCATCCAAATAGTTCAGCGTACAGGTGGGCCTCGTCTTGAGCCTCGCCAAAGCAAAACAATTCACTTTTATGAAAATTGATCTTAAGACCTGAGAGTTGCTCAAATGCTGATAGAATTAGTTTCAGATTTCTCGCTTTCTCGAGGTCATGATCCATGAAGAGAATCGTATCCTCGGCATATTGAAGTACAGAGAGACCACCGTCAACTAGATGACTTACTACCCCTTCAATTTGACCATCAACCTTGGCGCGCTCAATCATGATCGCAAGCATATCCGCCACTATATTGAATAGCATGGGCGATACCGAGTCACCTTGTCGCAAACCCTTCTTCATTTGGAAATAGTGTCCAATGTCATCATTGACCTTAATGGCAACACTACCTCCAGAAACAAAGTTATGGATCATAGCACGCCACTCTGCAGAAAATCCTTTCATTCTGAGAGTCTGTTGAAGAAAGGGCCACTTAACTTTGTCATAAGCCTTTTCAAAGTCTATTTTGAGAACCACCCCATTCAACTTTTTCCGGTGTAATTCATGGACTATTTCATGAAGGATGACAACACCATCAAGGATGTGTCTGCCTTGCATAAAAGCAATCTGTGAAGGACGAACTACATGGTCAGCAACCGAATTTAGCCTAATAGTCGCAACCTTCGTGAATATTTTAAAACTAACATTAAGGAGGCAAATAGGTCTGTATTGTTGTATCCTTTCAGCCTCATTAACCTTAGGTAATAAAATAATCTCACCGAAGTTTAAGCGAAACAATTTTAGTTGGCCAGCATGTAAGTCGCTAAACAAAAGTAGAAGATCCGGTTTGATGACTTCCCAAAAATGTTGATAGAACTCAGCGGGAAAACCATCCGGACCCGGGGCTTTGTTGTGCTCCATTAGGAAAACCGCCTTTCTAACTTCCTCCTCGGAGTATGGGGATGTTAGAAGGTTGTTTTCCTCATCGGAGACCCGGGGGGTGTCATCTGTTCGTGACTCATCCATCGAGAAGTTTCCTTCCTCTGGGGCTCCGAACAAATTTTTATAATAATTCGTGATATATGATTTAAGTTGTTCATGCCCCTCAATCGTGCCCTCATCATGTTGTAAGGAATGAATAAGTTTCTTCCGGTGTCTGCCATTGGCGACTCCATGGAAATATCTAGTATTCGAATCCCCTTTCAGGATAAATTGAGAGTTAGAATGTTGGTACCATTTGAGTTCCTCTTCACGCAGCATGCTAGCTATCTGTGCATTCGACTGATTCTTGATCTCGATTTCATGCTCAGATAGAGGTCTAGTCTCTGCCAAAGCTTCTATGTCATCAATGATAGATGAAAGACGAAACTTCTCTTTTTTTAGGATACCCACGGTGTGCCTAGCCCAACCACCAAGGAATTTACGTAATGAACGCATTTTGTTATTCCATTTATGTATTGGGGTACGCCCGGCCAAAGCAACATGTATTCCCATGAGGCCATAGGCCGATATATATATACATGTACAGGTGGAACATATGCAGGAAACCCCTTATACAACGGGATAAATACAAAGGGGTACATGACTTATATTATAACTCTAACATCCCCCCTCAAACTCATGGTGGAGGAACAACACTGAGTTTGGAGAGATAAAAGCCATGTTGTGCTCTAGTCTGGGCCTTCGTCAGGAAATCCGTCAACTATAACTCGGAAGGCACATACTGAAGAGCAATAACCTGATCCTGCACACCAGCGCGCACATAGAAAGCATCAACACCAATATGCTTGGTGAGCTCATGCTTCACAGGATCGCGTGCAATGCTGATAGCACCTGTACTGTCAGATAAGAGCAGAGTCGGTGTAGTGACAGAAACACCAAAGTCCTGAAGTAACCACCGCAACCAAGTCACCTCTGCCGTCAAAAGAGCCATTGCTCGCAACTCAGCCTCGGCACTCGAACGGGAAACTGCAAGTTGTTTCTTCGTCTTCTAGGCAATGAGAGAACCACCAAGAAAAATACAGTAAGCAGAAAGTGAACGGCGATCCGAAGGATCACTAGCCCACATAGCATCCGAATAGGCCTGAAGCTGTAAAGAACTGGAGCTAGGGAAGAAGAGACGGTGAGAGATCGTGCCTCGAAGATATCGGAGAACACGAAGGAGATGACTATAGTGAACCGATATGGGAGCAGAGACAAACTGACTCAGAATATGAACCGGATAAGAGATGTTCGGACGAGTGACAGCTAGATAGACAAGACTGCCAACAAGATGACGATAATGCGTCGGGTCAGGGAGAGGATCACCATCAGTAGCACGGAGGTGAACATTGAGCTCCATAGGAGTCTCAACAATGCGCTCGTCAGTAAGAGCAGCACGAGCAAGAAGATCCTGGATATACTTTTCCTGGGATATAAAAAAGCCATCAGAGGTAGAAGAGACTTCAATCCCAAGGAAGTAGCGAAGAGGTCCAAGATCAGACTAGTACCACATTCTTTTCTGAAGTCTCCCATTCCCGAACACATCACACGATCGTTATCTAATTAATTTTCTTCTCCGGCCATGCATCCCCTAGGATTGCTTCTTATTTTGCTTTCCTCGCTTGTGAGCTATTTAATAACAACAATAGAAGTTTGTGTCGACTAGTAGGTCGTTAAGCTTGCTGCCATAGGAGACACTCAGCATTATATATGCACACAACATTATTGATATTACTAGCATGGTGCAACATAGTTGTTGGGGATGAGTACTATTCCATGCATACCGAATACGTATCGATAAGTAGTACATTTATTAGCATGTGAGCGACTTTTAACATGTATAAATTGACTGTAAGGAAAATCATGAATTTTAGTAGAGAATTATTCTATATCTCCAGTACATTTGGTTCAGACATGTACAATATGTAGTTAGTGATTCATTCTCGAGATTGCTTTCACTTGGCCACAACTTATAGCCTATGTACATGCTGAAATCGTGAATGACCCAGTATGGCTAGACACAGGTAAATCAATTATAACAAAATAGTACAAACATATATATACTTCCTTCCGAAATATGAAGAGCAATTAACAAGCAATTTCTTGGAGCGGTTTAGAAAAGCTTGCACGGTCAATATGCTCAACCTTACACAAGTAATATTTGGATCTTTGAACTTATACCTTCCTATTAACCGACCAAGCAAATGTAAACGCCGGTGCATATTTAATTTCTCTATTACTATTTTTACGGAATGAATGATTTGATTTCAGAAATAAAATATTTCTGAAACGCTGCCTTTTCCAGGGATCTGATGGCCGACTCCGCTCTGATTAGCTTTTGCATCAGGGTTGACATGTGATTTGCGGCGAGACTCTTGCTGATCTCTGTCATCTGGTCTGCTAGTGCGATGGTGTCATGCTCTTCTCCTCAATGTAGAAGAGCAATAGAACGTGAACGTCAACCCAAAACTAATCAAATCCACACCCTGTCACGAAACATGAAAGGGGGCGCAAATGGCAGTTGCTTGGGCACAAGGTACGGGAGGAGGAATTTATGTTGGCCTTCAGGGTTGTAGGTGCATGTCTGACTGCGCACAAAGCAATTAAACAAATGGTTCACGTATTGTGGTCTACATGACATAATGTGTCCACCTACAGCTGAGTTGCGTGACTAGAAACGAGAGGGCAAGGGATCCCTCAATTAACAACTAAGCCACATGACAGTATTAAACATTGGTAGCTCCACAAACTAGTACCACTTCCTTTTCCAAAGTCTCCCATTCCCGAACACATCACACGATCATTATCTAATTTCCTTCTTCGGGCATGCATCCCCTAGGGTTGCTTCTTATTTTGCTTTCCTCGCTTGTGAGCTATTTAATATCAGCAATAGTAGTTTGTGTCTAGTAGGTCTTCAAGCTTGCTTCCATAAGGGATATTTAGCTTTATATATGCGGACAACATATTGATATTAGCATGGTTCAACATGGTTGTTGGGGACGGCCTGGTACCATTTTGCACTGATTTTGTTCGGTAGGCAGTACATTTTTTAGCATGGGGGTGGCTTTTAACGCGTATTAATTGACTGGAAGGCAAATCATGAATTTTAGTAGAGCATTATTGTCTATCTCTCGTACATTTGGTTCAGATAGGTACAATATGTAGTTAGTGATTCGATCTCGAGATTACTTTCACTCAGCCATAATTTATAGCCTATGTATATGCTGAAATTATGAACAACACAACATGGCTAAGACACACGTAAACTAAATACATACATACATTCATTAGAAATGTGATGAGCAATTAACATAAAAATTCTGGAAGTTGTTTAGAAAAGCAAACACGACGATATGTATACTTACCCTTACTACGTGATTACTCTTCAATGCTAATGTTTGCCTTAATAATGTCACAACGATAAACATCAGTTGGTTTTTAGACATATACCTAAACCTTTCTTAGTTTACAAGAAGGGAATTATTGTTCATTCTTGGGGCTCATGTACAACAAGAGATAATTGCAAGAGTATAAACAATGTCCCAATTAACACTACAAATGATGATGACACTTCCTAATCTCCATAGCAACATCTACAAGACATCTGTGTTGATTGATGCCATGAGAACCCTCAATCGCTAACAGGGAACACACCAGGGGCGGAGCCAGGATTTTTGCATAGGGG
>LR738712.1:795750273-795772469 GCA_902687465.1 Secale cereale | reverse complement strand
CCGCCCCCCGAGCCAGTCGGCGCGTGCCCCACCGAGCTCCGCCACTCCACGCCGCGGGGCCGACCATTGAATCACTGATTAGAGCAGGTTCGATCCGATCTTCCCACTCTCTAATCCCCTGATCTAGTTTGCTCTCCGTATATGAATCTAGGCGTCAACGTGAGATGATTCTAGATCAAACCGTGCCAGTCAGTAGTGGGCGCAGATCTTCTTCATTGAGCTGGCGAGGGGGGCGGCTCGATTCCTCTGCTCTCCCATGGCTTGCTTCCTTCCTTCCTTCAGCAACGGACCAAACCAAGATTCTCCTTCTAGCTGTTAAGAACCAGCACTCATCATTGTGGACTGCTACCTGCAACTCCGAAATGATTTCAGTTTTTGCTTCCGTCAAACGTCTAGTATGTACAGTATTTAGGGAGGGTCGCAAGCAAGTTTGGATTCCTTTGTTCTTTGATGATGCAACTTGTGTTGTGCGTTTATACCTACACATCTGCTTTAATCGGTCAGCCGGCACATCGGTTCTCCGTATGCCCCCATTTAGGTGCTCTTGTGTGGAATGAATTTGTGCCTGTGTGTTCACTCCTTTGAAACTGTATGTTGAAATTATAACTGTACAGTGCCTGCTCTGCTCTGCTCTGCTCTAACCATAGCTGTCATTTTTCCTCTTGCAGGTTAGGAGGGGAAAGATACTCCTGCCTGCAAGCAAGCAGGTGCTCAGCCTCGATGGCGATGCCCGGGTCCTGCCCCTCGATGACGATGCCCGGGTCCTGCCCCTCGACGGCGGCCCCGTCAGCCGGCGGCCCTCCCATCTGCCTCGCCGGCGCTTCAGGTGGTTTGCTGCTTCCTCTCCCATCATCATCACCGCGCACGCTCCCGTCATTTCCAATCCCTCCTCTCACAGATCTCTCCCCTTTTTGGCTTTGGCAGGGCGAGCGGGATCCCAAGACATGCTGCGGCCACGTCTGGTGCTCTTCGGCGACTCCATCACCGAGCAGTCCTTCCGCCCCGGCGGCTGGGGAGCGGCCCTCGCCGACACCTACTCCCGCAAGGTCGAACCGGACCCCATCGATTCTCAGATCCCTGTCGTTTCCTGGTGTATCCGTGCCGATATCCAGTGAATTTTTCTCTCTTTTTCAGGCCGATGTTGTTGTCAGAGGCTATGGTGGGTACAACTCAAGATGGGCTCTGTTCCTGATCCAGCGCATTTTTCCCCTGGTACCAACGACTTGCATTCGGCTGCTCTGGTGTTAAATTATGAGATTACCACACTGATCTGTGGTTAATTAATGAATAGTCCCTATGATGCAGGTTGGGATACCACCCGTCGCGACGACTATATTCTTTGGCGCTAATGATGCAGCGCTTCTAGGACGAACAAGCGAGCGGCAACATGTTCCGGTTGAGGAGTATAGACAGAATCTCAAAACAATTGTTAATCACCTGAAGGTAAGTTTGAACCAAAAATAGTAATGTTCCAAACTAGTTTGGAGTGTAGAAAAGGGGAAAGCTTATATTTCCTTTCAGAATTCTTACTTGAAGCTGTTTCAGACTAGCTGTAACTCTGCCTGCCTAGAGCACGGAGTGCTGATTTGCTTAGAATCACATGTTGCCGGAGTGCTGATTTTTATTAGTAGGTCTAAGGAGATTAAGAGGTAGTATTGATTCACATCACGCTTGCTATCTGTCATACAAAGTTATGGAACCTTCATTGCAGAGTTAATGACCAGTCATTTTAACTTGTTGTCTCTCAAAGTGTCTTTACGTAATAAGTAGTACTGTAGGAGTAGATAACATCACTGTCGATATATTACAGCAGCATCGACTTCATGGTCTCTTGGTCTGTTATATATTTATAAATGTGTTGCATTGTTAAAAAAATGATCTATGTTATGTCCTAGTTAAAGTAGGCATACTGAGGTAAATTTACAATTGCAGTGCAATGTTTTTCAGTAGTATTTTTTTGGGCCAATAGTATCAACCCATATTATATATAATCTGACATTCCATCTTAATACAGGAGTGTTCCAAGTCCATGGTGATTTTGCTCATCACCCCACCTCCTATTGACGAGGATGGAAGAGAAAGATATGCACGGTTGGCATTGCTTCTCTTCTTGAGCTATTCATCTTTGTTCTGAAAATTTTAGTGACTGGCTGGCGCAGAAATAAATAAATGAGAGTGAAGGACACCAATCGCAGCCTTAATCTCTTTATTGTCTGTATTTTGGCACTACTAAATACTGGAGTTCCTTTTTTTGTGGGAACAATGGAGTTACGGAATAGTATAATTCACTTCTTATAGGTCATTCATGTAATTTGCGGTGACTGACATGCTTCACTGTCCACAAGCTTTACTGAACAGATAACATGTAATCTATTTGTTGTTGATTCATTGCATTTTGTCCTCAAGATCACTGTATGGAGAAGATGCGAGGAGGCTCCCAGAAAGGACAAATGAAATGGCTGGTGTCTATGCAGGTCAATGCATAGAATTAGCCAAAGAAATGGATGTACAGTGTGTTGATATTTGGTCAAAGATGCAAACCACTGAAGGTTGGCAGAAAATTTACTTAAGGTAATGCCTGTCAATTTTAATTTTCCATGGTCCCATATTTTATAGAACGAACGACATGGTTTAAAAAATAAAATTATTTTATTCAGGTTATCTATTTTAGAATAATATTAAGTTTAATCAGTTGCATTTTTTTGTCGCCAAGGCAAGATAAGGCTATTTTTGTTACAATAATAATAACCTGAAATTTTTAGACTACATCATCCGCTTTGGTATATCTTCATACCACTACACTTGCTGATTCATAGGCTGGTGTTTTGTTATCGTGCATTTACATTGGGATTTAAAGATGCATTGGTGCATTAATTATACTAGATGATAACACGCGCGTTGCTGCGGGAACATGTGCTACCATCAATCGAAGACATGTATGATTAAAGTATTTTTGACATTAAAGTTAAAGAGGCATAAGCATATGAATCCCAAAAATCATGTGTAACAGAAAGGAACTAACCATTACAAAAAAAACTTGTATGCAAATAAATCATAAAAGAAGCCTGATCTCTTTTTTCCGGTGGACTGGTAAATGCACCGTAAATTAGTCGTAGATTTGGACCGACATCAGTCAGATGCACTGTAAATAATTTCTTTGCTAATTGGGTCTTTTCCCTTCTTAATTGCACGGGGAATGAAAAATATTTTAGCTTTTTGAGTATATCATGCAAAGAGCAAGCGGATAAAGCATAAGTTGGTCTCACTCTAACCAACTACGACATTTGAAAAGTACAATCCATTAAAATGTGTGTTTAGCATTTGATTACCCATTCCCATCCAATAGTAGTTATAGGCAGAGAATTCTTTCCTAGATAGGAATAGAGAACTTTACTGATCCTACCTTCCTATCAGACACACGATCATACCAAGCAGCTGAAACTGTTGGTTCCATGTTATGTGCTATCACTTGGTAGATGGCGTGATCTTCAATGTAAAGGACAGGGAACCCAATTCAGCGATTAATATAGTTCAGGGAGAAATATAGAGATTATTTTAATAGCTCATAATTGTTTAAAAGCAGAATAATCATGCATACACTATCGAGCCGAAAAGAGAGGAAATTGGGATTTGTCTGTAACACACATCAAGAGTTCTGGAATATACTAAACATCTGGTGTTACGTGAGCAGATAAAGGTGTTTGAGTGCAGAAACATCTGGAAAATATCTCGGCATAGCAGAAGATATTTTATGGTAAGTGATAACATAAGTTGTCAGAACTGAATGTACCTACTTTGAAGAGAAGAATCAGAAATTAAATGAGATCTTGTTGATTACTAATATGTCCACCTTACGAAATAAACCTATGCATTACCTCTGAAAATATGCAGTAGCAGAAGTGTGTGTCGTAAAGCCGGAGAACTATTGCTGCAGGTAAAAGAGAGGGCAAGGTACTACTACCTTCTAGCCTACTTGATGTTCAAGCTGAAATTTATGTACTACGGGCAACAAAAGAAAAGATAGAAGGCATCTCATGGAAGCTGATACCTCATACCTGCTATGATTACATACTGGGAATAATTTCACCATATTTCCTTCACTGCAAGTCTGCAACTGCACTTATCAAATTTGTGGAGATCCTGACCGAACTAAAACGAAAGAGGGGTTTCCATATTTGAATAAAAAATATAACAAATGGAAAAGGAAAATACAAAATGAGATACAAATAGAGGACATGAATATGATCCAGATTGTATATAAATAAATGGATCCGGAAAGCAAACAATCATTGCAAGAAGAAATTGGAGTGACGTACCAATTTTATTTTTGTTTTTTGCTCGTAGCTTCTGTCCAGTGGCACCTTGAGAAACAACAGGGTCAATAGAATAAATTCCAGGCAAGGAATATGTGCAATGAGGAGACAGTGAGTGGATTAGCTACAGTCGTATTGCAATGAGGAGACAGTGAGCGGATTAGGTACAACCGTATGGAGATGTCGACGCCCCTGCAGGATCACTTCAAGCAGGGCATCATTCTCAGTGCAGTCACGTATGGAGGCGCATGATGGTAGATGTAAGGCCCTTTTATAGAAAACCTCACGACCAGGCCATGGATGGAGCCGCCGAGCCGCGCGTACCTCAAGCTCTGGCCGACAATGAGCAGGAGGGACTCGATGCCGTGGTAGTAGAGGCCAGCGCACCTGTCAAGGGTGTGCTGCGCTGCATCATGGCTACGGTGAGGACCGTCGAGGCGGAGCTGCTGCCGTGGGTGCAAGGCACGCCTGTTAAAGAGAGGAAAGCGGATCCATCGGTTACTATAGCATTTACTTGGTACAGAAGATGAGGAGAAGACAATCGTGCAGGAGATGAAGAGAGCCAGACTGCCAGCTTAATTAATCGGCGGGGGAGACGACACGGCCGTAACACACATCGAGAGTTCTAGAATATACTAGAAGCGAATGATGAGGTCAACAGCGACCGATGGGCTGGAGTTATGGGCTGCATCAGGCCTCACGTAATGGGCTGCATAGTTGGTGTGGTTTGACCTGGACATACTGAACGAAACCAAACGCACATAAATGAAACGGAGCTATCCTAAACAAAAAAGAGTGAATGGGGTGGAGCTTTTGCTGATGTGGCATCTTGCTGAGTTGGATAGGCTGCATGTGAAGAGAAATAAGTTAGTGGGGATGAACTATTTAGGTATTATAGATTTCACATACTTGGGAACCGGGAAACTCCAACTGCAACTTCTTCCAAGAAAATTGTTAGTCGATCGAAACCACCTCACAAGTGGCGCTTTGCAACCTGAGCATATGAACATAAGCTTTTAAAGAAACATCTATTATTGCATACATTCGTTCTGATGGATTAATAAAATGACTGTTTTTAACATCTCCTAGTGATGGACTGCATCTGACACCGGAAGGGAATGCTCTGGTCCACAAGGAGGTTGTCCAGACCTTGAGAGGTGCTGGTCTGAAAGCTGAAGATATGCCGCATGACTTTCCTCACCATTCCAAAATCGATGGACTTCACCCGGAAAAGGCCTTCCATTGAGGTGATTTTGGGCTGTCTGATGTTTAAGTTTGAACAGCTAGCTCGCTTCTCATGTCTGGAAGTTTTGCTTTTCTGACTTTTTACTTTTTCTCTTGTTGCGAACTTTTGAATTGTGAAATTTTTGTGTCCATTTTTACCCCCTGGAAATAGGTGGGCACATTGTTGTGGCATATGCCTTGCAGTGAAATGATTGATTTCGGGCTGTGCGTTGTTTAAGTTTGAACTGTCTGCTTCCCATGTGCCTTTGTACCACATCAAAACAGGCGGCTGGGCATGTGATGCGACCTCGGGCTGGTCGGCTGCTGGATTGTTTTGGTATCGGATTCCGCAGCGCCGACTCTATATCTTCCACTTCGTGGTTGATGCTGAAGGCTTGTGTGCAGGGCTAGAATGACCACGTCTGTAACTACAACCTATTACCTATCTGTGCTGCAATCTCTACTCAAGGCTATTTTTTCTCAGTAATAAAAACACTATTCTTGGCTAGGCAGGGTACTGTGGTTGAAGAACAGAAGAGAACCAGAAGCATGTTTGCTCTAGATGTTTTGTCATCTCTCCTTTGCATGGCCGTGGGTATCCTCTTTTTCAAAAAACAAAAAACAAAAACCTTTGCATGAGCATGACCTGTCTACTTCCACTTTGCCCTTGTCGCAGCATCGGAATATGTGCCTTGCTAAAAAGGATTCACTTGTTTTAGACCCTTCTTCTAACTCTAGACTATGGGATCCAGATGGTCGACCTCTCAGTGTACAGCTATCATGTGCTTTTACCATCTCATATTCTCATGGTTCATCCAGAGGTCTCCCTTCTCTTTCCTTAGTGATGCTCGTTGCCATCTTTGTCATTTGATCAAAGGTTTTTCCTCTCTTTTTTGGGTCTGAAGAGTAGGTCATTTTTTGCCAGATTAACTTTTGCATCACTGTTGATCTGTGATTTGCGGGGAAACGGTGTGCTGTGACTGTCAATGAATGAGCTTCAGGTGCGTCTTGTTTTGCTAATTTTTTTTAAATAATACATTTTATTTAGTAAATTTCATAACTAGTACGTGGCTAGGCGAATTTTCAAAAATATGACCCAATCGGCCAGCAGCAGGCCGACTAGGCCTTGTTGGTCAGCTGCTGGCCGATAAGGTACGATTAGTACCTTATCGGCTTGCTGCTGGCCGATAAGGTACGATTAGTACCTTATCGGCCTGTTCTCATCAGTACCTTGTTGGTCTGCTGCTGGCCGATAAGGTACGATTAGTACCTTATCGGCTTGCTGCTGGCCGATAAGGTCCTAATCGGCCAGCAGCAGACCAACAAGGTACTAATCGGCCAGCAGCAGACCAACAAGGCCTAGTCGGCCTGCTGCTGGCCGATTGGGTCATATTTTTGAAAATTCGCCTAGCCACGTACTAGTTATGAAATTTACTAAATAAAATGTATTATTTAAAAAAAATTAGCTCTTGTTTTGGGCTGGAATATGTCCAAGAGTTGGGTGGCAAAACACGTGTCGGCCTGTGGTTACACGTGAAGGCTGCATGGGCTCATTTGGACATCAACAGCCGTCAATTTTATAAAATTCGACTTGAATGATATTGAGGTGGAAAGAAACGGAGGACATATAAAATCTTAGTTAACCCCGAAGCTTTAGCTGGAGATGCGTCAAAATATGAGTCGATGGGAAAGCAGTGGTAGCATATATGCCGGAATTTTGATCTCTCCTCTTCCGACGGTTGCATGCAGCGCGGGCGTGTCTCCGTTGGTTTCCTTCCACCGCATCACCGACCTGCTCTGTCTCGTCAATGGCGCGTGTCGCCACGCCATTCCTCTCACTCTCTTGCCACCACTCGTCCTGCACCGGGCTTGCCTCGGGGGCAGCAACTCATTAATAAAGCCACCGCCCATCGAGGTGCAGGGGAAACAAGAGAACTCGATCGATCTCAAGTCTCAGCTCAGAGTGGATAAGCTCACTGCTCCTGCTCTGTTCTCTCTCTCTCTGTTTTGCTGTCACTATCCTCTCAGATCCATCGGAAGCCGCTGCCGCATCGATCTCCACCATGGCTGCGCGAGCGCTGACCTCCGCCGGCCGCCGTGTGGCCGGCCAGGCCAGGGCGACGCCCCCGCTCGCTTCCTGCAGGTAATTAACCAGCTTTATTTACCCTGCTGCTTGTTGTGTGTTCTGTTGCCTAGAACTCTTAGTCGTCCTGTGTGCTCGCAGGAACGGGGCCAGCATGAACCACTCCTCGGCCACCGCGCGGCGGGAGGAGGAGCAGTACGAGGACGTGCGCTCCGCCGCTGCGGCCATGACGGGGGCGCAGGTGGAGGCGGCGCTCAACCGCAAGAACGTCGAGGTGCTCCAGGGCGAGGAGCACGTCGCCACGGTGCTGCCGGACGAGACCATCGGCGGCGCGCTGGACGGCGGCGAGGAGGACGCGGCGTGGGTGCCCGACCAGGACACGGGCGTCTTCGGCCCAGCCCACGTCGACACCCACGGTGGCGACGCACATCCTCCAGCCCCACCTCACCTGTACGGAGGCGCCACGGCGGCCACACCCGGCGGGTCGGCGTCGGTGCTGGACCAGGCGGTGTTCGTCCGGGAGGAGGACATGGAGGACGTCGAGAGGCCCGCCGCCGTCGACATGGCCAACGCCAACGCAGACGTCAACGCCAGCATCAAGAACTACTAGTGCAACTTAGTCGATCAGTCCGTCCTCTGTAGTTAGTTTCAGTAAGCTAGTTATTGTACAGCCTTTGCCTTTGTAGTGGAGTAGTAGAACAGAATAAGTCCCCATCCCATGTCTCCGGTGTTTCACGGGTGATGAAGCTATCCAGTAACGTTCGCTTGCTTGCTTACCTTTTTTACCCCCTTCATTTCAGAATAATTGAGTTAAAGTTCTGGATCTGTCTCAACTCGAACTTGTTCAAGTTTGACAAGACTAGAGAAAAATATTTTAGCATCTCGAACACCAAACTAGTCTCAATAGATTCCTTATGACATATTTTTGTACTATGTTTTTTTTCTGTTGTACTTCCTCTGTCTTGAATGACTTGTAGCTTACAGGATGTATCCATCATGCTAGATACATTCATTTGAGCGATATACGTATTTGGGAAGGAGGGAGTAGATCTTAGCATATTTTCTATAGAGTTGATCAAACTTAAGCAAGTTTGACTTCTGAAAAACCTGAACTTTCAACTAATTTGGAGAGTACTCCCTTTGTACTTAAATATAAGACGTTTTAGGGACTCCACACAAGTCTTTGAAATGTTCTATTAATAAAGAAGATAGCTACATGTTGTTAGATTTCAGTAGAAGGAAGCAGGTAATGCCAAGAATCTCCTGAAAAAGGAGTTGTATGCAACTGTCTTAGTCAAGCACTGTAGTGTTTTGTTTTGAGTAAATGGGGTTTACCTTTCATTAATTAATAGATCTATAAAGAAATTCACTACATACTACTACTAGTAGAACTAAGAGCATCTACAGCTGGCATTTTCAAATCCTCCTCAACATCCACGGACTCGGACTCCTGACTGAACAGGAGAGAAGACAAAAATGACCCAACCAAACTCTTCGTATCATCCCTATACGTTTGACCTATCCGTAAACCCACATATTTAGGACAGAGAATATAAGGCCTCGCGGATGCGCCCGAACTGGGCATGTCCGGTCAATCTGGACGCGACCCCACACTGGATCACCTTTGGGTTTGTTCATTTTTTCTTCTTCTCTCTTTATCTTCATCAATCACGTGTAACTGACCGGACATATGAGAATGAGAACGAGGAGTGTGGCTTAGGGCCAGCCCTAAGATTTTAGGAGCCCAGGGTGAAACCAAAATCAGGGGCCCTAATGCGTACATGAAATAGTTCTTCAACAATTTCAATTTTCAAAAGCTACTTCCAGTTTTTTGTGCAACTTGTAAGTTTTCGTTTGGACAACATACTACAAAAAAAAAATATGCATTATAGGAATGATAATGACTATCAATTTCCATAGACATGATAACCGTTTGATAGTTACGCTGCGACTGATCCATACATAACTCCGTGCCGCAAAACAGAAGACTGATCCATAATTAACTCAATGCGCGTCCGTTTGCAGTATTACCATTGTCATGTTCTCTCTTATTTTATTGCAGGTACTCCATCATGTCCTAATTAATCCAACAAAATTAATCGTTTATTATGCCCTAAGATATAATTACATATTTGGCTGTGTTTTGAAATTTCGTTGATGTCTTTCCGGGAAAATGTAAAAGTAATTTTACATTGCAAGTGCATGCAAACACTACCCAGCTTTTTACTCAGCCAAGAGGCAGAAAGGCTAGGGATAGGTTTTTTCCCCTAGGCCTCGGTCTAGGGTTTTTCTCCTCTTAGGCGATTCCCATCGCCTCTGAGTCTCTACCCGCACATAATCGGATGCAGGCTACCCTGATCGCTTCGACGAGATTCATCTGGTCGACGCACTCATCGGCGAAGCGAACTACAGGAACGGGGGTAGGAGATGGCGTCTCCTTCAGATGCCAACTCAGGCACGAACGGCGGCGGCTGTGACGCGGCGGCCAGATCAGATCTGGGAGAGTTCTTCGACCAATTGGATCTCAATGAGGAGGAATTCGCAGATGTGGAGATCGATGAAGACGACCCCGAGATACAGGAAAGTGTAAGATGGTTGGCCATTGCTAGGGTTCATACAAACAAAGACTTCAGCCCAGCCGCCTTCTATAGAGAGATGAGAGCGGCGTGGAACCCTGCGCAAAGTGTGAGATTTAGGCCAGTCGGTCCTAAGCGGTTCGTCGTCCAGGCGTCTTGCTTGGGGGATTGGGAAAGAATCATGTTGCAAGGTCCTTGGTTGTTCCGCAATAACATGGCAGTTCTTATGTGCCCATATGATGGATTCAGCCGGGCGGAGGAAGCAGAGATAGTTCATATGCCTATATGGCTGCAAATTCACAAGCTCCCCGATCCATACTGCAAGCAAAAAATCGTTGAGAAGCTATTGAAAGGGGCAGGAGAAATTATGGAGATGCGTCTCAATGGGAACACAAGAGGTGATTACATACGGGTGAGAGTCAATCATGATATCCGCCAGGCCCTTACAAAATTTGTGAGTATTGTCCGTGGCAAAGAGCGTCAGGTGTTCCTCGTACGCTATGAAAGGCTTGCAAGATTCTGCAAGTTCTGCGGCTTGGTTGGTCACGAGTACAAAGAATGCGGTTCAGGTGTCCACGAAGAGAGTTCGCTCAAGTTCGGGGATTGGCTCTATGCTGAGAACCCTGGTAGGCCTCGCCCAGACACACGCCCTAGTCGGCCGGCAGGCCCTGAACATAGAGAATCTGGGAACCCTAACATAGGGAGGCAGGTGGATGTCCGGAAACAAGTAGACCCAGAGCTATTGGACACTGCGACAAGCCCGGTGAAGACCACCGGCGTCAGGATGGAAGTGGACAAGGCACCAAAGAAGAGATTGAATATGGATGAAGGGGCTGACGCCCTTATGGCTACAAAGGGGTCCGCAAAACCGATGCTTGCTATAACTGATGGTACGGACGTAGATCAGCATGAGAATGCATCGCCCACTAGCAGTAACTCAAGCAGTAAAAGGTTCAAGGTGAACATGGAGAACGACAAGCATGAGATATCGGCGGCCTCCCGTGAGGAGGACCGCCGGACGCAATGAATGTTTTATCTTGGAACTGCCGGGGGGTGGGGAACCGCCGGACAGTTCGTGAGGTGTTGGCCCTCTCTAAAGCCAAAAACCCCAGGCTTGTTTTCCTATGTGAAACAAGGCAAGATTCAGCTAAGGTGGAGAAACTCAAGTGGAGGCTAGGGCTGAAAGGATTTCATGGTGTCAGTAGTGTTGGAAGAAGTGGTGGTTTAGCCTTGTTCTGGGATGAATCTCTAACAGTAACAGTAATGGATTCATGCAATCGTTATATAGATGTCCAGGTCGTAGATGGAGGCACCGGGGTCTCTTGGCGAGGGACCTTCGTCTACGGGGAACCAAGAGTTGAGAATAGACATTTAATGTGGGATCATCTGTCTAATTTACGAGCTGTCTCGCAAGATCCTTGGCTTGTCTGTGGAGATTACAATGAGGCGCTATGGCAACACGAACACTTGTCTCGGGTGATGAGAGCAGAATTACAAATGCTGGCATTCCGAGATTGCTTACTTGTATGCGAGTTGGAGGACTTGGGCTTTTCTGGTATACCTTTCACATACAATAACGGACAGATTGGACCTCAGAATGTGCAGGTGCGGCTAGACCGGGCTTGTGCGGACGAGGGATGGAGGGAGTTGTTCCCGGCGACAAAGGTCCTGCATTTGGCCACGTCTTGTTCAGATCATGCTCCAATCTTACTGCAACTACAGGACGTCCCGGATAGGCGGCAAAAAACTCAACACCCAAGGTATGAAATCATGTGGGAACGGCACCCAGCGTTCGCGGAGGTGATTGTCAAAGCATGGGAGAAGAATAAGCCGTCAGAAGGGATTGGATCACTTGCGGGTTCGTTGGCTGGAATGATGAAAGAGTTAAAAGGATGGAGTAAAGAGAATTTCGGTAATGTGCTAAAGGAGATAGAGACCTTACGCTCACAACTCTCTGAACTCCAGATCGGTGGGGCGGATCAATCGCAGATCCGTCGTAAAATGTACCAGCTGGATGAATTGTTATATCGAGAGGAAATGATGTGGTTGCAACGATCACGTATTGAGTGGTTAAAGGAGGGGGAAAGGAACACTAGCTACCTCCATAGACGGGCGGTCTGGCGATCTAGGAGAAACCAAATACAGCGTCTGCTTAAGGTGGATGGATCATGGTGTTCAGTCCCGACAGAGATGGAACGAATGGCAAAGTCTTACTTTGCGGAAGTATATACTAAAGATCCTACCCTTGTCACCGGGGAGGTTTTAGACTGTATTACTACTAAAGTTACAGATGTAATGAATGAATCGCTCTGTCAGCCTTATACTGAAAAGGAAATCTCGGATGCTCTCTTCCAGATAGGACCATTGAAAGCCCCTGGCCCGGATGGCTTCCCAGCACGTTTCTATCAGCGGAACTGGGCGGTGTTCAAGGAACAAATCGTAGCTGCAGTACAGGAGTTCTTCATCACGGGAGTTATGCCGGAGGGGATTAATGACACAGCCATTGTGTTGATTCCAAAAATTCCCCATCCAAGAGAGCTAAAGGATTTTCGACCCATTAGCCTGTGTAATGTGGTGTATAAGTTGATATCCAAGTGCTTGGTGAACAGGCTTTGGCCCATACTATCGGAGCTTATATCGGAGAACCAAAGTGCCTTCATCCCGGGGCGGCTAATCACAGATAATTCTATTATTGCCTTCGAATGTATCCATCACATTCAGACACTTACGGAGAATTCGGAGGCCTACTGTGCTTACAAGCTTGATCTGTCGAAGGCGTATGACCGTGTTGATTGGGAGTTCTTGGAAAAGGCACTGATCAAATGGGGGTTCTCTCAGCAATGGATCTCTCGCGTCATGGCATGTGTCACTTCAGTTAAATATTCAGTGAAGATTAATGGCCATCTGACGGAGGCTTTTTTCCCTTCGAGGGGACTGCGCCAAGGTGATCCCTTATCCCCCTTTCTCTTCCTGTTTGTAGCAGATGCTTTGTCATGCTTACTAAACAAGGCAATGATAGAGGATGGCTTGAAAGGGGTAAGAATATGTAGAGGTGCTCCCGAGATATCTCACCTTCTATTTGCAGATGATTCTCTGCTATTCTTCCAAGCGTCTCAACAGCAGGCGGTATTGGTGAAGGATGTGTTGAACACTTACGCGGCGGCCACGGGCCAGTTAATTAACCCATCGAAGTGTTCCATCCTATTCGCTGATCACTGCTCGCCAGAAGTCGTTGCAGAAGTAAAGAGTACTCTGGAAATCACTCAGGAATGCTTTGAGCCAAAATACCTTGGTCTTCCAGTGCCAGAAGGAAGAATGCACAAAGGTAAATTTGAAACTGTCCAAGAGAGACTGCGCAAGAGATTGGTAGATTGGGGAGAGCAGTATATGTCCTCAGGTAACAAAGAAATACTTATCAAGGCAGTGGCCCATGCGATACCGACGTACGTTATGAGTGTCTTTAAGCTCCCCATGTCAGTATGTGATGAACTCACCCGGTTGATTCGGCAGTACTGGTGGGGAGTGGAAAAAGGGAAAAGGAAAATGGCATGGCTAAGTTGGGAGAAGATGCAACTTCCGAAAGCTATGGGCGGTATGGGTTTCAGGGACATGAGAGCTTTCAACCAGGCTCTTCTTGCCAAACAAGCCTGGAGGCTGATTGAGACACCTGATAGTTTATGTGCGAGATTGCTGAAAGCCAAGTACTTTGCAACTGGCCATATTCTTGATACTGTATTTTCAGGCAATGGCTCGGCGGTATGGAAAGGAATTCTGCACGGACTTGAACTGCTAAAGAAGGGTATAATCTGGCGAGTAGGGAATGGGACACTCATCAGAACCTGGAGAGATCCGTGGATCCCTCGGCCTCATTCATACAGACCAATCACTCCGAAGCGTAACTGTCGCTTTAACAGAGTTTCGGATTTCCTGGATGCTAATGGTGCTTGGAGAATGGACAGATTAACAGATCATTTCTGGGCAATGGACATAGTGCATATATTAAAGATCCGAACTTCTCCCAGGATGAGGACAGATTTTGTTGCTTGGGCACCGGAGAAAAATGGGTTATTTACTGTAAGGAGCGCTTACAGAGTTGCTACATGTGATGCAGATGTTGCCATAGCAGGGGGTTCTTCTAGTTCCGAGCCGTGCGGTCGCCGCACATTATGGGATTGCATATGGAAATCTTCGGTTCCCCAGCGCATGAAGATATCAGCATGGAAAGTAGCTACCGGAGCACTCCCAACGCAAAAATGCAAAAGGTTCAGACATCTATCCACCAGATCCACATGCCCCTTGTGTGGCATCGAAGAGGAAGGTTCTTATCATGCTCTAGTAGCGTGTCCCCACGCTAGAGAGATATGGATCGATATGAGGTCCAGATGGCCATTGCCACCAGATGAAATGCTCATTGAGGATGGTCAGGAGTGGTTGCTGCATCTTCTATCTAGATGTTCGGAGAATACGCGCGACATGATCATAATGCTCTGTTGGCGCATATGGCAGCTTCGGTCGGATCAAGCGCATGGGAAAGAAGTTCCCCCAGCTCAGGTAACGGTTGATTTCCTGGAAAGCTACTACCAGTCGATCAGACTAGCGGGGAGGTTTACATCTTCTGAAATAATAAAAGGGAAGATGCCAGTCTCAGAAGTCCCCTATGTGGCGGAGAAAACACTGCAGCCTGTTGAGCCATGGCCGCATCCAGGGCCAGGGCAAGTTGCACTATCAGTTGATGGTTCCTTCAATGCCTCGGACGGATCGGCGGCTGCTGGGATGGTGCTGCGTGACAGCTTCGGACACATCATATTCTCGGCCTACCGGGTGATCTTCAACTGCAACGATCCTCTGGAAGCGGAGATACATGCGATCATGCAAGGCATGGCGCTGGCAATCCAACATTCGTCCCTGCCGGTGGTTGTTCAGTCGGACTCAACAGAAGCGCTTTCCTGCCTGCTAAACCGGGGGCTTGAGCGCTCAGCCTATGGTCACTTGGTTAGGGAGATTAAAGATCTAATGTCTGATAGGGAGTTTATTACACAGAAAATTAAACGTACTCAAAATAGAGTAGCAGATTGTTTGGCCAAATATAGCCGCACGGAGAGAACTACTGCTGTGTGGCTGACCTCGGCACCTCCATGTATCGAGGAAATATGGCCTCTTGATTGTAACTCTATTACCTCTTAATAAAACTCCCTTATTCTCGCAAAAAAAAAAAGAGACAGAAAGGCTAAAACAAAGATGATATCTACTATTCCGTACAGATCCTTCAAGTCGTCTACGGGCTTCCACGTCTTGCTCCGGGAGTCAAAGGCCACGATCAAACGACCAAGCCTTGGGCTTGTCCAGTAACAAAAGCAAGGTCATAAGTTAGGGCAAAATCGACGGAAATAGGGCAGCTAGCTTCTCTAAAATCGGCGGTGCAGAGACCGGTGATGATGCTGGAGCTGGTTGTCTCGGTGAGCCCTAGTTGTCCTGCGTCCGTTGTCTCGCGGCCACCGCCGTGTGCGGGCGACGAGGTTTCGAGACGATCAATGCGAAAAAGGAGGCGGACAGGCTGTAGGTGATGGTCATCATGCGTGATGTACACCGATGCGCCACTTAGCCCGCTCTTGCTCCTGATCGACCTCTCATGTAACGTCGGCCTAATTATCAGCATTTTACCGCATGGCCGGCAGTACTAAGCAAAGCACATATCCCGGGCCCCCCTCACTCTCGGGGGCAAGGTCATAAGTTAGGGCAAAATCGACGGAAATAGGGCAGCTAGCTTCTCTAAAATCGGCGGTGCAGAGACCGGTGATGATGCTGGAGCTGGTTGTCACGGTGAGCCCTAGTTGTCCTGCGTCCGTTGTCTCGCGGCCACCGCCGTGTGCGGGCGACGAGGTTTCGAGACGATCAATGCGAAAAAGGAGGCGGACAGGCTGTAGGTGATGGTCATCATGCGTGATGTACACCGATGCGCCACTTAGCCCGCTCTTGCTCCTGATCGACCTCTCATGTAACGTCGGCCTAATTATCAGCATTTTACCGCATGGCCGGCAGTACTAAGCAAAGCACATATCCCGGGCCCCCCTCACTCTCGGGGGCCGGGGTCCCCCCCCCCCCAGCTGGGCTGGTGTGCCTGCATGAACGGACAAATAGGGACTCAAAACAAGCATGTTCAGTCACTGACTGAGCACGTCTGCGGGCGTTTAAGGGTCTGATTTGGCAGGCCTGACTGTAGATGCTCTAAAAGCAAAAGCAAGACAATAAAGCATCACTAGCATCTACCTTTGCCTCCGTTATGAGAAAAGAAAACTAGCACATGCTAGAACCACTGCTCAGAAACACGGGACACAGCCCAGACCCCAAGCAAAGCAACTAAGCACAATGGTCTACTTCCATTACAAGTTCAAGCCCACAAGACATTGCAGGAATAATAACAAAAATAAAAGGTAGCGGGGGAGAACGTCGCCACAATGCTGCCGGACCGGGCAGAGGCAGCCTTCTGGCAAGGACCCGTCGTGGGTGCCTGACCATGACACGGGCGTCTTCGGTTCCATGCTGACACCCATTGTGGTGGCCCGCATCCCGCCCCACTGGAGTTGTTCGGATGGCCTCCACAGACGTCGAGAGGCCCGCCGCCACCGACATGGCCTATTAAAACATGGTGGTCAATGCCAACATCAAAAACTACTACTGCAAGCTCCATACCTAAAAAATAAATCAAAAGCCGACACAGCACCCACAATCAACCCTGAGAATCACTCTTATTATCTTCGTGTAATTGGGATTAATAACTGTAGTAATTATAGTTTTAAAAAGCAGGCCGGACAGGTGGTCTGATCTGAAAAAAATTAGAACCGACAACTTATCGGTTTTTAAAAACGTCCCTAGATTTAATGTGCCTCTCCACCTTCACCCACCTTGCAGGAGTAGCTTGTCGTTGCACGCCACCCGGCATAGGTTGTCAAGATGTGTCGTCAATCGGTTCGTCACCCAAACAACTGACCACTCGCTACTCCATGCTCAACACGATGCTTGAGTCTCCAGCCACCCTGGCCGTATTGTATTGTATGTACTTCAAAAAAGAGATAGTAAGGGCGAACTGGTGGTTATATTTTTTTTTTAAAAGGGCTCTGTTTACAATGATTCTGAACTGGCTTCCAAATTTTAGAATTACCCATGTCCGATACGGATGCAGATACAAACATATCTTGAATGATATGTGTCATTTGTCTAGCTTTTAGCTCTTTGTCATTAGTTCATTACCAAAGATGAAGGGTGTGGTCGGTTCATGCCTTACAATTTTTTTGGGTTAATAAATGTGTACGATCAAGAGTACTAACGAGCTACTTTGTAGTTTATTAGAAAACATGCACCTATAGGGTATTTTATACCTAAATTTCACTCCGAGGCACTCGGAGAATCAAGTATTAGAATAGAAACCAAAAAGGAGAAATTGCAAGGCCTTCCCCCCATGAAACCATAGCCACCCCACATCTCGCTTCACCAACGGTTCCACTGCGGTAGGAAGAGAGAATGAGGGGTCCAAACAGATCCAGGATGAATCTCAATTGCGCACAAGCTTTTGAAGGTAGCAATGCATGTCCCTTGGACCGGGGAAGATACCCCCACGGTCATGTTCACGGAGCATGGGCATAACTATGCCAGTTGAAAGCACAACAAGATGAAGACTTAAAGAAAGTAACAAAGGCCAAGAGACTAGCAAAGGTAAACTAATGTAGCAGAGGCACAACTATGCCAGTTGCGCCTTCTGAAGCTTACATCGATGGAACAGAATCAAAAGTTCAAACTGTGACACTACTTGTAGGATCGGTTTCCTAACCGCTTGCACGCTCAGAGAAGCGGCCGCCTCGGCCCTTTCCTCTCCGCGTTTGACATATAGCGTTGAAAATCATCATATAAGTAAGAAGCGGAAACAACGATAGTAACACGACGAGGTTGGCTTTCTTAGGGTCTCGTTCATTCGTTGCCTGCTATTGCTGAGGCTGGAAACCGAGATGTTTCCAGCTTATTTTGAGCATTTTCTCCAGCATGGACTCTCAGGGCCGACTTGAGCCAGGCAATCCAAGAAATAGTTCCGTCTCTACATCTGTGACATCATGGGGGTCATCATCGTCTGGGAAGGTTGCCGTAGAGGCCGCCGCTGCCACGGCAAGGTGGTGCTCCTTCTTGTACTGCACAAATTAACGAGGGCAAGCCCATATTGTATATGTTACGCTGAGGTGAGCTCCTTGCTGGATGCATGAATGGGTGGTGATCTCTACTAGGATGCATATGAGGGATGGGATACATGTTCAGAGTTGGGTCCTTTCATTCAAGAAGGCACTTTCATTGTCCATCTATACCTGGCAATATAGTTCTTCTTTCTTGTGGCTCAAGTTCACCACATTCTGCCTTAGCTTAGCGAGCTGCTCTTCCAACCGCCGAGTCTGACATGCAAGATAATTGAGTAGCATTAAGCCTGCATGCTAAGTTTCTATCATCTTTGCACATAGATATAGATACATACTATGTCATCAGAGACCGCAGGTTAAACTTTCTTAATGAAAATGGTCATTAGTACTTGGCACACCTCATAAAGCTTTTCGGAGCGAGTGGTGTAAGCTTTCTGTAAGTTTATGGCCCGCATTCCCCTTCTTCAACTAACCACAAATCTGATGTGGTAACTCTTATAATCTACTGACGTCACCTTAGTATAATTGCTCTAAGATAATTAAGCATTTACATAGCATTAACGATTTGTAAGCTTCCATCGTCCAGCTTATGTACTCTCTCCGTCTAGGTGTGTAAGTCACCTTACGAAAATGAAATAATCCCAAAACACTAAGGCGCGAAAGAGTAGTACTAGTTGCATGCATATTAATTAGACCCCATCTATTAATTGGAGGACCAATGCATGCAATTTCTGGGGCACGCTATTGGGATTTGAAGATGTCTTCTAATTAATAACACGCTTTTAATTGAGAAAGAAATTATGTGATTGGCTTCATCCGTGATTCAAGTTTTTTCCTTGCCCAATCTCTTTGCGCCTAGGTTGCGGTGCACCTTTTAAGATGTCTAATTCACCTAGACGGAGGGAGTACCATTAAATGCACACATAGATTCATTATTTCTAAGTGCATGTAGACTGAGTTTGAATTTCCAAACCTTCATTTTTCGGATGCTAAGGAGGCTTTTTTCAGTTTTGTCCTCTAAGCTTTGCAGTTCTTCAATAGAGCATCCTTCCAAATTACTACCCAGAATTTTCCTGCATCTCAACAGGTATAAGACGGTGCAAATGATAATTTGGCCGATAGTGCATAAACAGTAGTCTCATCACTCATAGCGGTTACCTTTTGTAGGCTTCAAGAGCATCGAGCTTCTTTGACAAGCTCTGTGCATCAGCTTTTATTTTCTGTGGTTGAGATTAAATAGCGTTTTTAAATTTTTTTGTCACGTTAAATATAAAATCACAAGGTAATATTTATCGTCAATCCATGCCAAAATCCATTGTATATAGGATTTTTCTGAAGTCAAATTTTATAATATTAGACTGAGTTTATAGAGACAAAAATATGAACATTTGCATACCAATACATATGATATCTAAAAAAAATTGTGATGAGATTAATGGTATTGTAGATTTTGATAATTTTTCTACAAACTTGATGAAAGCTTACAAAGTTTGAGCAGGAACACAAACTATGCACCTCTATATCTTGATGTACCGTCTGGCTGATGGTACTGTCCTTTGTTCTTGTGTTATTATAACGTCCAATTGTTTTCTGCATGCTGAATTTGAATTTAAGATGTAAAATATATGATAATAATAAAGTTAAATACTCTAAAAAAGACTAATTAACTCAGAGTTACCAACCATAACTAAATAGGTAGTTGTACTACACGGTAAATGATCTCAAGGTTAGCCCGATACAACCATAGAGGTGCATTAAGGCCCATAGTCGTACATCCACACACACGGGGCTCCTGTTCCCAACCATAGTCGCCACCACAATGCTGGTACGCCTCCTCTCCCCCATCTAACTGCGTTGTCGGCGGTAAGAGAAGTGTGGATCGGTCTGTTTCGTTTATCTTTTCCTTAAGTTTTGTTTCCCTGGCGGCATCGATGAGGTGGTGGCAAAGATGACGCCTTTGAATAAGACCTCTCCAAGATTGCCCTACCTCAACGACGTTTGATATACTGCTGACGAAGGGCTTGTGCAATTTTGTGTTTCCAAAATATGTTTGCTCTCTTCGAATCTTGACGGTTGGTGTATCTATTAAGGAGAAATATTGACTGGCAATTGGTGGGGTGACTTCGACATCTTCTTCCATGTTGTTTTGCGGCATATCCCGTTTTCTCCAACTATATGGTCCTATACCGCGTGGGGTGATGCTCCAACAAATGTTTCTTTAGCGACTTATAGTATAATATAAACATGTTTCAAGCAGCGAGTGAATATTTAGGTCCTTCAAGCATGGTATGACAAAGGCATTTGCACGTGCCCCTTTTACTGTTGGTTTAGATCAATTTTCATTCGCCGACGGGTGGGAATCATACGGAGGAAGAAGAATGCTAGTATGATTTTCAATGTAATTTCGTTTCTTGTTGGTCGTTCTGCTTCCGGTTCTCGTTCCATTGTACTGACATTTTTCCTTGATAATTATCAGTCTTACTATACTCTAGAAAAAGTTAGGCTGACAAGCTATTCAGAAAAGCATTAGTGTGTCCCAGGTAATTCAATCCCGGATAGTAGCAGTGGGGATAATAATAATAATAATAATAATAATAATAATAATAATAATAATAATAATAATAATAATAATAATAATAATCTTTGCTTTCCATGCATCCCAATTATCTTACTGGTTAGACAAACTAGGCCATAGGGAAATGAGCAGCCTAGATGAACTAATCGTCCTTCCATCCCGAGGCCATAGGGAATAAGATCCCTCCAAGATCGCCCTACCTCAACAACGTTTGATATACTGCTGACAGGGGCTTGTGCAATTTTGTGTTTCCAAAATATGTTTGCTCTCTTCGAATCTTGACGGTTGGTGTGTCTATTAAGGAGAAATATTGACTGGCAATTGGTGGGGTGACTTCGACATCTTCTTCCATGTTGTTTTGCGGCATATCCCGTTTTCTCCAACTATCTGGTCCTATACTACGTGGGGTGATGCTCCAACAAATGTTTGTTTAGCGACTTATAGTATAATATAAACATGTTTCAAGCAGCGAGTGAATATTTAGGTCCTTCAAGCATGGTATGACAAAGGCATTTGCACGTGCCCCTTTTACTGTTGGTTTAGATCAATTTTCCTTCGCCGACGGGTGGGAATCATACGGAGGAAGAAGAATGCTAGTATGATTTTCAATGTAATTTCGTTTCTTGTTGGTCGTTCTGCTTCCGGTTCTCGTTCCATTGTACTGACATTTTTCCTTGATAATTATCAGTCTTACTATACTCTAGAAAAAGTTAGGCTGACAAGCTATTCAGAAAAGCATTAGCGTGTCCCAGGTAATTCAATCCCGGATAGTAGCAGTGGGGATAATAATAATAATAATAATAATAATAATAATAATAATAATAATAATAATAATAATAATCTTTGCTTTCCATGCATCCCAATTATCCTACTGGTTAGAGAATCTAGGCCATAGGGAAATGAGCAGCCTAAATGAACTAATCTTCCTTCCATCCCGAGGCCCTTTTGTTTATAAATTAGCACAAATTGCATCAATGGCCGGATGTACAGGAGATGGTCTGGAGGAGTTGGAAACTTGAAATCATCGGTCATCAGACCCAGCCAGGTACTTATTCCTTTGGAGTTGTAAATGTATCATAAGATTGGACGAAGGAATAACTGATGACACAACCTTACGTTCTTTTTTAGAATGATAGTAGGAGTAACATTTTTCCATGTGCAATTAACTCATCTCCTTGCATGTGCACAGTTAATACATCTTTCATTCTGTCATGCCTCTCTCCTTTATCGACCAATTAACACATGTCA
>LR738712.1:795739566-795750113 GCA_902687465.1 Secale cereale | reverse complement strand
TGGAAAAGGAGGTATGATTGGAATCTAACATAAAGAATGGGTCTTTTTTTGGGAAACACACTACAAACATATGCTCATCCCTATGAAGGTACCATTGAAAAAAAAGCACCGGAGAACCTGAAATAAATTCAGAAAATATGCGAGCATTTGTGTCAATTCTTTGATTTGAACTCTTGTGGGCTGTCTATGCTTAGTTCGCGGGGAAAGCGTAGATAATATTGTGCTGTTAAACCAGTTGACGCGAAGATCCAATCATATGGGATTTTTCTTTCAGGCCAGCACGCAAACAAAGGAAGGAGGGGGTGCTTAAATAATTACCCTGCATTGGCGAACTCGTAGAGCTTGCCGCTTTGAGAGAAGACGATGAGGGCGACCTCGGCGTCGCAGAGCACGGAGAGCTGAAAAGCCTTCCTGTGCAAGCCGCTGCGGCGCTTGGAGAAGGCCACCTGCCGGCTCGTCCGGTCCTCTATCAGCTTCACCTGGGTCTTCCCCCGGCCCATCCTCTTCCTCTTCCTCCTCCCACCACCACCACTAAAAAGGAAATCTAGCTAAGCTATGACGACATGCAAAGTGAGTGAGTGAGACTCACTGAAAATGGCAAGCTTCCCCTATGGGCGAGGAGGCCGTTTTATGGGGATGAGCATGCTGCATGCAATGCAAGAAACGACAAGGCCTCCCATATACTATGAGGTCAAAAGAGGGTTTATTCCCCTGAGGCTAAGAGCATCTATCCTTTTTTTCTTTTTCTTATTGTATCTTGTTTCTTTCTAGACGACTGTTCACTACAATGAAAGAGCCAAATTGGGGAAGGGCAGGCATCGTCAGCTAGTATTATATTTTTGCCTTTGGCCACTAGCTGGCTACGCCCCTGAATTAGTGTCAAAGAAAACAAAAAAGCTAGTAGGTACCCTGAATCTATTCCCTTCACCTGCATGCAGCCGTGCCTTGCTGTCCTACCAGTAGGATAGTGCACAATTTCTATATCCAGTCGATTCTATATCGCACCATATGCAGGACTGTGGGCTTTGCCCTTTTACTCAAAGTGTTGAGGGTGCACATCACACGATCTATACAATACCGATGTTTGAGGGCATCTCCAACGCCGACCCTCAAACCGCCTACATAAGTTTGGACCACAGAAGCCATCTAACGCGGGCGTACGTGTATCGATCCGCAAAGCAGTCCGGACGTCTCTTCCATCGAACGCGCGCGTTACATTCACGCCGGCCCAGAGCATGGGTCATGATGGACGTAGCGCTAGAATGTCAACTCTTCGACTGAACATTCGTATAATAGGAACTATTTAGGTACTCCCTCCGTTCGGAATTACTTCTCGCAGAAATGGATGTATCTAGATGTATTTTAGTTCTAGATACATCCATTTCCGAGACAAGTAATTCCGAACAGAGGGAGTATATAGTAAGATATAAGATTGCTGATGGCAGTTTGAATGTCAACCCAATATCTTGAAAACATTTATTGTTAGATATTATTTATGACACCAAAATTTCATATTATTGTATTATTTAATTTTGTAATCTGATATGTTTTGGGCTTGTTACTATACCAGTCTGTAGTTTTCTAGAAAAATATCCAAATGCCCTGTGTATAGCCCGCCTACAAGGGGCACGTCTATATCTTGCTTCATGCAAGATCAACCATTGCCCCGCCAAAAGCTCTGCGCTAGTGGGCCGGCCCAAAAGCATAATCCTTCATTCCTCAGTTAGTTACGTTCTTTTTCCCTCAAAAGAAAGCTATGTTATTTTCCTTTTTTTATTTCTATATATATATATTTAAACAACAAATATTTCAATTAAGATGAAAACTGTTCACCATGCACCGAAAATAATGTTTTTTTTGCGGAAACACTGAAATAATGCTAATGCTGTGTAAATTTTTTTCCATGAAAGTTTTAAAGAATGCTTGAACTATTCAAAAGGATGTGGGTCCGTTTTACAAAATCACACGTTTTCAATTTTGTGAATTTTTGTTTAAGAATAAATTTCACCGCACATTTAAGAAATGTTCATGCAATGTAAAAAAATGTTCACTCAATTTTTGTATTTTCATACCATTAAAAAATATTCATTACAAATTGTTCAAATTTATAAACTTGTCCATAAAATTCATTAAAATGTACCATGTGTGTATAAGAATGGATGTATCATTCGAAAAATTATACATGGCATGTAAAAAATGGTCACACATTTAAAAATATGATATGTGGCATGTTTTAAAATATGTTAATAAAATGTAAAAAAATTAATGCAATTTTGAAAATATTCAACGTGTGTTTAGAAAATGTTCACTGTGTATTAAAAATGTTTAATGTACAACGTGTATTCTGCTAAATGTTTAATATTTCTTTATAAAGTATTTAACTTATTTCTGAAAAATATTCCACCTATCTATAAGAAAAATGTTCAACGTATATTAAACCAAGGCAACTTGTATTAAAAAAATGAAAAGTAAAGTAAAAAAGATATCCAGTTGTAGAACATAATGTTTTTTTATATGTAGTAAGATTATTGTTTTTTATTATATTTAACATGATTATTATTGATTTTCATTGACTTTATTTGCATTATAATCCAGTCTAAATATTCCTATATCTGAAATGGCGAAACAAATTTCTCTAAAAGTTAAGACTGACCAAGTGTGGCAACGGGTTCCTAATTTTTTTTCATACTAGTTGATTCCACGCGCGTTGCTGCGGTAAATTTATGGTTATGAATTTGTTTAAAATAAAAAACAACATATGCCTATATATATATAGTATTAAAATGGATAGCCCATGGTTGTGGATGGCAACGGGAATCAGGAATAATAAATCAAGAAACTGCAGATTCCTTTAATGGGAAAATAAATGGCATTGATAATACCTGATTGTCGTGGAGTTAAACTGCAACCACCAATATACTATACGTAAATAGGCCAAAATATTGTGCAGAGAAAAAAACATACTGCAGCAAATCCAAGCTAAGAAAATCAACCCGAAAGTTAAATATATAAGATAGCTTGTTAGGTGAGAAACACACACCCACATAAAGCTCTTGCCAATTGATTACTTCAATGTTTTTTAGTTTGCTCCTTGGATGTTGCCTACACTGTAATTTCCTTTTCTGGCTTCGTACAATCTTGAGGGACATTTTGTATTTGTCACCATGACACAGATTCATGTGTCATCTTCTTTCATGTGTCACCTTCTTTCCTCATAAATCAGTGTGTGTGTGTGTGTGTGTGTGTGTGTGTGTGGAGCGCAGCATGTTGTAATAACTGATAAGGCTGGCAGGTTAATTGTTCAGAAACAATAACATGTAAATTCACAGACTTCAAGCAAATAGGATTTAGAGATCCACTTCACTCAAGATCGTGAGATTGTGGCTTACCGGGACACTCCTTACGACCAGCTAGCTAAACAAACCTAGTAGTTATCAACATCCACATACAGCAGAACCTAAAGTAGTACCGACACTTGCTAATTAGGTTACTCCTCCCCGATGCTTCCTAATCTCAAAGCAATACCTCATGTCCACGTACACATCCCATAATCTGCAAGCAAAATTCACACATACATACTCTGACATAAGATAGATTCACTAGAACAAAATAACTGCACACCATCTCCTTGTAGAAACTTCTTTGTGTCTGGCAGATAGCCTTACTATCTTTGATTGTGCAGAATAGGAACCCCTTTGCAAAGATTCCACATGGCTGATTGTCCGCAATGTTACCATCCCATTACTAACTACAAAACGGAACATGGTTATTTTAGACAACAGGTAACCTAGCTTGTAGTCACACTAGTAGAAAAAGGACCTAATGTGAAGCTTATTAGTCCCGGTTTGTAATTGAATCGGCACTAATGTGATCATTAGTGCCGGTTCCAACGGCTAGCCGGGCGGCGCTCATTAGTACCGGTTCGTGGCGAACCTTTAGTACCGGTTCGTGCCACGAACCGGTAATAAAGAGGTGGTGACCTTTAGTACGGGTTGGTGGCTCCAACCGGTACTAATGGCCCCCATCTTTAGTACGGATTGGTGGCTCCAACCGGTACTAAAGGGGTGCGCTGCCACCCGCAGTGCACAATGTTTAGTCCCACCTCGCTAGTTGAGAGGAGTTCGCACCGGTTTATAAGCCCCGCCGCGGCTACCGTGTCGAGCTCCTCTATAAGTAGGCCTTTGTGGGCCTATTGCAAGTCTTCTGCCCTGAGGGGCCTACTGAGCCGTACGGGCCTGCATCCTGGCCCAACTAGAGGTTGGATATCTAGTCGTATGCAGGCCGTGCCAGCCCAGTAGGCGGGCTGTTTTTGCTTTATTTTAAAAAAATCACCAACCGGTACTAAAGGTTTCCCCGGCCCCGGTGCGGGCTCGTGCCACGTGGTGTCCCTTTAGTGACGGTTCGTGCAAAACCAGTACTAAAGGAGGGGACCTTTAGTCCCCATCCTTTAATGCCGGTTACAGAACCGGTACTAAAGGGCCTTTCGAACCGGTGCTATAGCCCGGTTCTGCACTAGTGTCAATGAATTAATTGCTTACTGAACAATCCCGAGGAAGGAAGAAGAGCAAGTAGGAGCACGTACCATGGCCTTTTTCTTGCAAACAGCTATAGGTGGTCTTCGCCTGCGCCTCACAGCCAGATGCAGATGACGAATAGCACGGTGCTGGACCCTCTACCCCCGCATACATATGCTTGAGGTGGAACAGCTTGCCGTCGGCGGCGTGGAGGAATGTCTGCAAGGCCATCTATCTTCAAGCGTGTCACCGACACTGGGGAAGAAGAAGATGCAGTGTCCAAGGCAGTGCGGTGCCGGCGCCGATGGCTGCAGATTTGTCCTGTCCAGTACGGGAAGGAGATGAATCACGTTGGGGGCTTCAACTCAAGTTAACGAAGGCGTACCAGCAAAGGGATCCGGATTCAGATTCATTGATCAGGCTTCGGCGGCAGCGCATAGGTGCAGCAAGGACTCCAGTTCGTTCGGCCACCAGAAGGAATCGGGAAATAGAATACATCACCGGCTCGCATGCCGCCATCCGTTCAGGCATGTGAGTTTGTGGCCGGGAGATCGGGGGGTTGGAACGTTTCCGGAAGAGAAGTGGATGACGCATCAATTGCGAAGTTGAACCGAACGACGCATGGTTTACACCTGAGGCTGAGAGAATGCACGCGGTGGGGTGGGTCGGCTCAATCGGGATTCGAGATTTGGACCATGTAGGCGTAGCGCTGGTGTGAGCATCTGGTCCGTCCTGTGAACTGGTAACTCATCGCTGAGTTGGCCGTCCTCTGGGTTGGTGAATTGTTGGTTGGTCTTACTTGTAAGTCAGTAATGGAAAGATGATATGGCTGACCTGCTGATGTGGATAGGCTGCATGTCAAGAAAAATAACATAGTGGGGATGACCTATTTAGGTATTATAGATAAGTTTAAAGTTAAGCCAGACTTTGTCACCTATAGCCACGGGGGACATCTATGAGGTGCATACTCCTACACATATATTTCGATTTGGGCTTGAATTCACATGTCACGGAAATATCCAACAAAAATGCCATCTTTTCGGTTTGTACTGGATTCTCCTACTTGTAGACTTTCTTCATTTGACACAAGTGTAAAATGAAATACCTTCTGTTCGAATAAACAAAAAACTAAATCAACAGTAAGAATTCTTATCATTGAGCATGGAATTTTGAGCTAGGTTTTGAGGCAACACACAGTTCATTTACAATGCTCAGCCTAGACATAGACGGCAATTCATCAATACGTACCACAAACATCAACCAAAAATATGAACTTATTTGAACCTTTTGTAGTCACAAGTAAAGGGAACTACCCTTCCGAGGAGTAGAGCTCCCAACAGTCTGTGAGAGCAAAAGGGCAAAAAGTCAACCGCATTTTTGGGACTGGGATTCTCGAACAAGTTCTCATGAAACAACACTAAGAAAAGTGGCAATTGTACTTTTTGGGAGCTTAAAGCAGGTAATTTCTTTTTGTCAGGAAGGCAAATGTACGAAACATGCAGCACACAAAGCTTGGCTCGCATAAAACTTAAACACTACACTGATCGTCACGAACTCCAGACCACGAACAATCATGCGTAGGCGTCGGGCACGAGCCGCGGCGTGACGACGGCCTTGAGCGGGACGGCCTTGGGCAGTGCCAGCCCGAACCTCTCGGCCATGTCCACCTTCTCCTCGCCGTCCGGCAGCCGCTACTCGAACGCGTGCACCAGCGTTCCCAGGAAGTACTGCACAAACACCATTCCGGCCAGCTTCCCGGCACATATCCTTCTGCCGGCGCCGAACGGGATCAGCTCGAAGTTGTTCCCCATCGGGTCGATCTTGGCCGCCGGCCCGGACAGGAACCGCTCCGGCCGGAACTCCAGGGGGTCCTCCCACGCCGCGGGGTCGCGGCCGATGGCCCAGATGTTGATGAGGAGCCGCGTGTTGGCGGGGACGTGGTGGCCGTCGACCTCGCACTCCTCGAAGGAGAAGTGCGGCAGGCTGAGCGGCGTGGACGGGTGGAGGCGCATGGCCTCCTTGCATATGGCCTGCAGGTAAGGGAGGTTGGCGATGTCGGATTCCTCCAGGCGGCGGTCACGGCCGACGACGCGGTCCATCTCCTCCTGGGCGCGCGCCATGATAGACGGGTTGTTGATCATCTCCGCCATTGCCCACTCCACGATGATCGACGACGTGTCCGTCCCGGCCGTGAACATGTCCTGCATGCATGCATACATACACGGGTTTAAAATTCCAAGTGCCACTATGGTTTCGCTGCATTTCTTCTTCTAGTTGCGTGCATGCCTATATCTATATGCATGTGTTCGAGATTCGTGCCTCGGAATACATGTCATTTTCTCTTTCTGTATGTATGACAACCTCACATATCTTAGCTCTTTCCACGCCTTGTGGGAGATGGCTATGGAATGTAAGTTATGAAATGACACGTCCTGCCCATTGCAGATCCCCACTAGCCCACCACTCTCACTACATTAATTTCTATCTACAAATGTCTTCTCTTTTTTTTTTAATTATCAAAAACAATATGGGTGCCTAAGAATATTTTGAAGCATTGGTTGTGTGCATCACAATGATGAAGAGTTGGGATATTCCTCTGTTTCTTAAATAATATGTTTTGAGCAAGAAATTTGATTTATATTCTGTTTGAACAGCTGTGTTTATTCACAAGGAGATATTTAAAACAAGATTAATATTAAATATATTACTCAAAGTGATTTTCCTTGCAACAGAAAATACAAATCATTTTTATTAACATTCTCGAGGTTCATTCTCTTCCGGAGTTCACCACAATGTTTCATTGTTTTTAAATGCAACTTAAACTTGCATGATGCAAATTTGTTTTCTTTTATCAAATAGAACTAGTATAAATTTCCCCTTTGTTTTGTCGTGTTTTATAGTGCATCATAATGTTTCCTTTTGTGCTAGTATGTGCTAGCAAACCAACTCAATGTGAACAAGCCACTGTGGGTACAAATATCCCACTCAATTAATGGCTGATGCATGCATGCACGAGATATCCTGTGTATGCTAGAATTGTGTTTGTCATACTATGTGTTCTGGTATGAAGTACTAGAGAAAAAGCATGCATTGGCTCCGGCGGCGAATTGAGTCCTCTCCTACTTTTGTAATAATTAAATGCACACACAATCATCAACTATGATTATCACATGACCGGAGGGCACTACTAATGCATCATCTTAAATGTTATCATATATAAATAAATATGTGTTTCGATACAAATTTTACAATGTGTTGTATCTTATAATGTTGTACTCCATCTAAAAGAACTGTCATTTAATGTGTTTTGCGAGGGAAAAAGTATCCCCTCCGTCCCATAATGTAAGACATTTTTACAAGCTAGTTCAGCTTGCAAAAAAGTCTTACATTGTGAGACGGAGTAGTAGTAGTTTTTGTTTTGATTCCCGTGCTAAGAAGTATATATATCTAGATTTTTTTTGAAACAGAGGCAAAAAAATTACATCATCAATTAATTAAGCAGAAGAGAATTAAGATGCAACAAAACTCACTCTCCTTATTAATAAGCCGTCACGTCAGATTTTGCCTACTCCTGTGTGTCAAGGTTTCGATATAGTACACAATGAGGCATTGGGACTGCCATGAATGCACTTTGCTTAGCAACCTGATCAGTCTGGTGTACTCAATTGTGCCATTACCACTAATTCGTGGAGAGTGACTTGTGCCCATACCGTTTCAAGGGGAATCAAAGCGAGGGCAAAGCTACACTGCACCAACCGAGTGCTAGAGAAATCGGTGTCACCTTCACTCTTCTATTCCCAACCCAAGAAACTAAAACCAGTTCTGTTAATTGTGAGTGATTGCTATCAAGGGGAAGGGTGAGTAATTGCTGTCAATCGATCAAGTATGGACTGAGACCGAGATGGACAGATCGATATGTAACCTAACTTTTTTTCCTTTTGCCAAAAATGAGGATGTATGCTGCCAAATGCATTGATTGATGTACACAACACATGGTTATAAAATGAGGTAACCTCCTGTTTAAACAGAAGAAAAATCTTTTGAGACTTGCTACAGAGCCAGTTCTCAAATTAGTTCCATATTTCAAGCACTGATCTTGTCTAACTATATGGTACGTGATATATTTGTGTCAATCGACGCATCAAAGATATTTGCTACTACCGACTGTTTAATAGAAGAAATTAGTGCATATGCGTCGTGGATCAATAGTAGTGGTTTGGTTTGGTGCTCAAATAATTTCTACGATAGCTTTTTTTTTGCGGGTCATTTCTACTATCGCTTAATTGTTACATAATCGCCGTCGCATTCCACGGGCAACAACGAAAATGTGTGACTGCAATGGGGCTTGTGGGCCCCAGGCGCCCTATGGGCGCGGCCAGGGGGCAGGCCGCGCCAGCTGGCCGTCTGGGCCACTGGTGGCCCCCCCTGGTCAGCCCCAGGTGCCTCTGGGTCACTCCCGGCATGGAAATTTTTATTTTTATTTTTCTGGAATTTTTCTGAAAACTTCACTGTTGAATTTTTTTCGAAGTTCAAAAAGCTGCAAAACTTTCTGAAAACTTAAAGCAGTGATTAGTATTGTGAAGCTTCAAAAACATAAACACTTGGTACAGCAAGGAGAACAAAAGCTAAAACAAATGAAAACATAACAAGCTCAACTTTTTACCTATATAAAACATGCTCACTAGTAAGGTTGATCAAGTCTTACCAACAAACAGGCGATATATAGAGCAAAAAGTCTCACCTCTTACGAAGTGATCATTGCACCTTTACTTTAATGGACATTGTCCCCACCATAATAGTTTTGTATTTGTGGTGCACATGTAGTGGACAGTCCCATTCTCCAATCTTCACGGTCTCGATATTTTCTATAGAGTTGAGGCCATGCCTCTTGTCGGTCTTCTTTGGAAAATATACCGTGTGTTCTTTATCATTCACATTGAAGGTAACCTTTCCTTTATTGCAATCAATAATAGCACCTGCGGTGTTAAGAAAAGGTCTACCAAGAATAATGGACATGCTCCCATCCTCGGGCATGTCAAGCACAACAAAATCAGTAAGGATCAAACAATTAGCAACTTCTACGGGACCATCCTCACAAATACCTATCGGGACGGCGGTTGACTTGTCAGCCATCTGAAGAGAGATATCTGTAGGGATTAGCTTCTCTAAACAAAGCCTCTTGTAAAGAGAGAAAGGCATAACACTCACTCCTGCTCCAAGATCACATAAAGCAGTTTTGACATAATTATTCTTTATGGAGCAAGGAATGGTGGGTATACCTGGATCACCAAGCTTCTTAGGAATGTTGCCACTGAAAGAGTAGTTAGCAAGCATAGTAGATATTGCTTCTTTAGGATTTTTTCTTTTATTAGTGACAATATCTTTCATATATTTTGAATAGGGAGGTAACTTAATAGCATCAGTCAAAGGGATTTGAAGAAAAAGAGGTTTCATCCACTCACAAAACTTATTGTAATGCTCTTCTTCTTTAGATTTGAGAGACTTACCTGGAAAGGGCATGGGTTTCTGTATCCATGGTTCTCTTTCCTTCCCATGTCTTCTTGCGACGAAGTCTTCTCTAGTGTACTTCTTGCGTTTGTCAGGTGCTTCTTCTTCTCGAACTTCAGGCGGATCATTCTTCTTATTATCCTTACCTTCAGGTTCGGCACCGTCTTCAGTCTCAGCATCGAAGATAGATACATGATACGTCCCAAACGTATCTATAATTTCTGCTTGCTCCATGCATGTTTTGGGTGATATTGCGATGCTTTTGATACACTTTCATACACTGTTGATCATATTTGGACTAACCTATTAACTCAGTGCACCCCAGTGCCAGTTTCTGTTCTCTCCTATTTTTGTATTTCAAGTTATCCCATTACTTAAATTGCCAGAAAAATTCCGGGAAAAATATATAAAAAATCAGCGCTCTAGAAGCTTCCACGCGCCAGAAGTGGGGCCAGAGGGGAGCCAGGGGCAGCCCAGGCGGCCTGCCCACGTGGCCCCACCCCTGGCCGCGCCGGGGGGGGGGGG
>LR738712.1:795726559-795739496 GCA_902687465.1 Secale cereale | reverse complement strand
GGGGGGGGGGCGCCTGGGCCCCCCTCTCCGCCTCTGGTGACCCCCTTTGGCATATATTTACCTCCCGTCGCGGAAACCCTGATCCCGTAACCCTTTTTTCCAGAAGCTATTCCGATCTCCGCCGCCATCGCCACCAAGTTTCGGGGGACCAAAATTCCTGTGCCGGCATCCTGCCGGGACGGGGAAGTGCCCCCGGATTCATCTCCATCGACGTTGCTTTCTCCCTCCATGATGCGGGAGTAGTTCCTCCTCGGGGCTGAGGTTTCTACCAGTAGCTATGTGGTCAATTCTCTCTCCCATGATGTGATCTTCGTTGTGATCATAGGCTATGTTAATCTAGGGTGATCCCATGATATTTCCCCCTCCTCTATGTATTGGATTGATGTACACACTTGTCTTTATCTAGTATAATCCCCGAGACCTAGGTGACAGCGGTCTATTGGACATGGGTTAGAAGAATATTTTCATGAGTGATTTCCTCTTTTGTGTGTGGATTGAAGATTGAGAGTCTCTTGGTGCTTGTCTTTGACTATCCTTGAGATATGTTGTGGTGATTGTGGTACTCTCTTTGGATGGCCGCGGTGACATTGGGAAATCCATAGATTGAGAACTACGAACTTAGAGGTGTGCTTTTGTAGCCCTACATAATTCTCGTCCTCTCTTGACCACAAAGGAATGACCTCCGAGTGCGTCTCCATTATGGGAAATATCATGTGATTCGATTATGTTAATGTTATTGGGAGTTGCCACTAGTGAAAGTATGAAGCTTAGGCCTTGTTTCCACCATTGCAATACCATTTGTGCTCACGTTTACCACTTGTTTGCTTGCTGCACTTTTTATTACAGATTTATATTACTTTGCTTTGCCACTCCTATCATCCATATTTTACCATCTCTTCGCCGAACTAGTGCACCTATACAACTCCTAGTTGTATTAGGTGTGTTGGGGACACAAGAGACTTCTTGTATCTTAGTTGCAGGGTTACTTGAGAGAGACCATCTTCGACCTCTACTTCCCTGAGTTCGATAAACCTTAGGTCATCCACTTGAGGAAATTGCTGCTGTCCTACAAACCTCTGCGCTTGGAGGCCCAACATAGTCTACAAGAATAGAAGCGTGTGTAGACATCAAGCTATTTCTGGCGCCGTTGCCGGGGAAGTAAGTGTTTGAAGGTATATCTTTAATTCTTGCAATTAAATCTTTTCGTTTCTTGTTTTTAGTTTCACTAGTTATGTTTATGGAAAACCGCACTCTTAGTTCGCTGCTTGGGGAAGGCCGCTTTACCACACCTGTGGTAGAGAAGTCTCCTCCACCTACTGAATGTATCCCGTTCCAAATACCACTTGGGATAATTGAAATAATTAGGAATGATTGTTATGATGGGACAATCAATCCTAGTATTCATTTGTTGAAACTTACAGAACTTTGTGAGTTGTTTAAGATTTCAGGTTTGACAAGAGATGGAGTCATGAGGAAATTATTTGCCTTGTCACTGAAAGGAAAAGCATTGGAATGGTATAGGCTACTAGATGACTCTCACCTGCTGGATTGGGAAGAGATCCAGTCTCTCTTTTTTTCCAAGTTTTATCCTCTTCATGAAGTCCATGAGAATAGGAATTATGTTTATAATTTCTATCCTCATGACGGAGACAGCATAGCTCAAGCTTGGGGGAGACTGAAAACGTTAATGCTAAAATGTCCTAACCATGGGCTCCCCAAAGATATGATTATTACTAATTTCTATGTGAGGCTCTCTCGACAGGATAAAGATTTTCTCGATGCTTCCTCTATGGGTTCTTTCACAAACGAAAAGATTGATGCTAAATGGGAACTCCTTGAAAGAATTCAACGCAACACTGAAAATTGGGAGATCGACAAAGGTAAAGAGTCAGGTATAATTTATGAGTATGATTGCATTAAGTCCTTTGTTGAAACTACAAGTTTTAATAAGTTTAGCGCTAAGTTTGGGCTTGATTCTCAACTCCTTGTTGATTTCCTCAAATCTTTTGCTTCACATCTTAATATGCCTAAGGAGGATTGGATCAATCATCATGAACCTTTTAAAGAGATTTGCAAAGAAAATGAAATTGTTCATGATGATTGCAACATGCATGATCCAATTCCTAAAAATGAAGTTTTATATAAGCATGTTAATTTTTGTGGAGTGGATAGACCTTGTGAAAGGCCTATGATTGAAGAAGAGAAGTATTGTAAGCAACATAAGCATGAAAGAACAATAACTTGGGTCAAAGATTTAAATGAAATTGCTAGAGAATTGTGTGACCTTTGTCCTTTTACTTGTGAACTTTGCTGTATAAAGGGTCACTTTAATTTTCAATGCATGCAGTTTCAAAACATAACTGTTAACCAGTTGTGTGATAACATGATCACCTCTGATCTTTATGATGAGCTTATGTTATTTTTGATGTGTGAAGAGTTATCAGAAAAGACTTCTTGGCTAGATGTTAATGCCATAGGAATAAAAAACACTTTGCAAAATTGCCATCTCTATTGTGTTGTTAATTGCCATGAAAATGATTACATAAGTAAGATTAGAAAGGAGGGAACTTTACCAAAGTATAAAAATGTCTCTTATATTTCTGCTAATAAAAAGGAAAGTTTCTCCCAAGTTTCCCCTATTGTTTCTAATGATAAACCAGGATATGTGGAGAAGCTTCATCTCCAACCACTCCCTCCTAAGGTGAAAAAGAAGAAAAAGAGGAGGAAGAGGAGCAAGAAGGAAGAAGAATGGGTATCAACCTGGCCTGAGCATATTCCTCCCATCAACTTTTATCCTAACGGTTGTAAGTTTAAAGAAGAAGGTGAAGTTTATTGCCTTAATTATCATCTTGATGATACATCCGTAGGTACTATTGAAGATGATTTTGATTATGATATGCATGTTACTTATTGTGATTGGGAAAATGATGATAATGCTACTTATGATCTTGAAAATCTTTTTGGTACCGACTCTGAAAGTGATGATATGGAAAGCTCTAAGCTTGGGGATGATAGGATTGCAAATCCTTTACCCACTAGTGATGTGATAATTGATAATTCTTTTGCTAGTAAGAATAAAGACAACATGTTTACAAATATAGTTGCTAGCAATGATAATGCTCTTCTCTACTATGATGATGTTATAACTCCAATCTATAGTGATTATAAAGGTACCTATGACATAAGGAGAAATTATCCTTATGAAACTTGTCATAATCATGGAGGGAATTACTCCCTTGTTGAACACCATCTTCCTAATACACAATTAATCTATAGTGTTCAGGTTGTTTATGATAGTCCTACTCCCACTATTACCAATGAGAAAGATTATGCTTATGTGGAGAGTAAGAGTACCTTTTTGCATGTGGATCATGGTAACAATGCTTTATGTGATGCGTATATTGTTGAGTTTATTCGTGATCCCACTGAAAATTATTATGAGAAGGGAACATATGCTTATAGATATTTCAATAATATCAAGTTCCCTCTCTTTATGTTGAAGGTTTTGAAGCTGCACTTGTTTTGTCTTCCTATGCTTATTGCTTTGTGCTTCAATGAATTATTCTATTGCAATATTCCTATGCATAGGAAGCATGTTAGGCTTAAATGTGTTTGGTATTTGCTTCTTGATACTCTCTTTTGTTCTTCAACTCTTATTCCTACGAGAGCATCATTAAAGTCTTAAGCCTATCTTTATGGCTATAAAGAAAGAGCTCTAGGGAGACAACCCTTGTTATCTTTGCATTCAGTTTGTTCTTTCAGTTTTTAGTGGTCTTGATGTTTGTTACTACTGGAGCAACATCATTGTATCTTTTCTTTTCAGCTTTGTGCCAAGTTTAGCCTCCGATTGCAAGAAAGTTTAAAAGTTGTGACGTGCTGTCCAGAAAACAGATTCTGTCCTTGGACAGAAAAATTCGTATAAAATCACCAGATCATCTTTTTGATCTGAATTGTTTTGACAGAGTGCTCTATACAATTGGCTTTCGAGCGTCTGTTCTGAGTTTTTTGATTTGAGTTGCAGAAGTTCCCCGAAAAAATTATTTACTACCTGCTGGTCTGTTTTTCACAGATTCTGTCCTGTTTTGCCTTTTCTTCGTTTTGCAAACCTTGAGCTTGCTTTTTCTTTGCAAAAACCTTTTGGCAATCTTGAGAAACAGTAGCTCTTCAATATTATCCTTATTTCCAGTAGGGAAAAATTATTTTATTGTGGGTACTAACCTCGCTAATCAGATTATGATGAGTTATGTATGAAGGGAGTTTTCAAGTGTGCGAGGGAAGATGATAAAAGAAGATTCAGGAGGGTCAAACGCTCAAGCTTGGGGATGCCCCCGTGCACCCCCAAGAAATATTCAAGAAGACTCAAGCGTCTAAGCTTGGGGATGCCCCCATGCATCCCCTTCTCCATCAACAATTATCAGTTCGTCTTTCGTTCCACTATATTTTAATCACTTCATGCGTTATGTGCTATGCTTGGAGCGTCTTGCTCTTAGTTTCCTTTTTAGTTTTCTTTAGCTTTGCTTGCTGTTCATAACAAGTTAGAATCCTAGCCTTCATTGTTTGGGATAGAAATACGCTCCACTCCACTGTAGAACACAACATAGGCTTGCATGTGTATCTTCTTGTGTGTGTTCTTTATCTTTTCATAGCAGCTGTCATGCTTAGCTCTTAGTTTTCATGCTTATCTTTTTAAGAGCTTTTGTTTAGGTTGTTGCTTCTGGAACTCTCTTGAGTTATCATGCTTATCTTGTTAAGAGAGTTGGCTTCTGTGGCACTGGTTGATATTGAAGGAAATATGCCCTAAAGGCAATAATAAAGATGTTATTTGTATTTCCTTATATCATGATAAATGTCTTTTATTCATGCTAGAATTGTATTAACCGGAAACTTAGTACATGTGTGGATACATAGACAAAACAGTATGTCCCTAGTATGCCTCTACTAGACTAGCTCATTGATCAAAGATGGTTATGTTTCCTAGCCATAGACATGAGTTGTCATTTGATCAACGGGATCACATCATTAGGAGAATGATGTGATGGACAAGACCCATCCGTTAGCATAGCACTATGATCGTTTAAGTTTTACTGCTATTGCTTTCTTCATGACTTATACATGTTCCTATGACTATGAGATTATGCAACTCCCGAATACCGTAGGAACACCTTGTGTGCTATCAAACGTCACAACGTAACTGGGTGATCATAAAGATGCTCTACAGGTGTCTCCGAAAGTATTCGTGGTGTTGGCATAAATCAAGATTAGGATTTGTCACTCCGAGTGTCGGAGAGGTATCTCTGGGCCCTCTCGGTAACACACATCACAATAAGCCTTGCAAGCAAAAGACTAATGAGTTAGTCACGAGATGATGTGTTACGGAACGAGTAAAGAGACTTGCCGGTAACGAGATTGAACTAGGTATAGAGATACCGACGATCGAATCTCGGGCAAGTAACATACCGTTGACAAAAGGAACAACGTATGTTGTCATGCGGTTCTGACCGATAATAGATCTTCGTAGAATATGTAGGAGCCAATATGAACATCCAGGTTCCGCTATTGGTTATTGACCAGAGATGAGTCTCGGTCATGTCTACATAGTTCTCGAACCCGTAGGGTCCGCACGCTTAACGTTTGATGACGATCGATATTATGAGTTTATGAGTATTGATGTACCGAAGGTAGTTCGGAGTCCCGGATGAGATCACGGACATGACGAGGAGTCTCGGAATGTCCGAGACATAAAGATTGATATATTGGACGACTATATTCGGACACCGGAAATGTTCCGGAAAAGTTTCGGATTTATCGGGATTGCCGGAGGGGGTTACCGGAACCCCCTACGAGAGGGGATGGTCCATAGTGGGCCTAAAGGGAAAGAGAGAGGCAGCCCATAGGGCTGGCCGGCGCCCCCACCTAGGGTTCCTAGTTGGACTAGGATTGGGGGGGGGGGGCGCCACCTCTCCTATTCCTTTCCCTCTTCCTTCTTTTGGTGAATCCTACTAGGAATAGGATTGCAATCCTATTCCTAGTAGGACTCCTCTCCCTAGCCGCACCAGGAAGGGCCGGCCGGCCTCCCCCCCTTACTCCTTTATATACGGGGGCAGGGGGGCACCCAAAGACACACAAGTTGAATTGTTTTAGCCATGTGCGGTGCCCCCCTCCACAGAAACACACCCCGGTCATACCGTCGCGGAGCTTAGGAGAAGCCCTGCGCCGATGAATACATCATATCCGTCACCACGCCGTCGTGCTGACGAAACTCTCCCGTGAAGCTCAACTGGATCAAGAGCTCGCGGGACGTCATCAAGCTGAACGTGTGCTGAACGCGGAGGTGCCGTACGTTCGGTGCTTGATCGGTTGGATCGCGAAGAAGTTCGACAATATCAACCGCGTCACTTGACGCTTCCGCTCCCGGTCTACGAGGGTACGTAGACACACTCTTCCCTCTCGTTGCTATGCATCTGGTAGATAGATCTTGCGTGATCGTAGGAAAATTTTAAAATACTACGTTCCCCAACAGTGGCATCATGAGCCAGGTCTATGCGTAGATGATATGCACGAGTAGAACACAATGAGTTGTGGGCGATACTAGTCATACTGCTTACCAGCATGTCATACTTTGCTTCGGCGGTATTGTGAGATGAAGCGGCCCGGACCGACATTACGCGTACGCTTATGCGAGACTGGTTTCACCGTTACGAGCACTCGTTGCTTAAAGGTGACTGGCGGGTGTCTGTCTCTCTCACTTTAGCTGAATCAAGTGTGGCTACGCCCGGTCCTTGTGAAGGTTAAAACAGAACATACTTGACGAAACATCGTTGTGGTTTTGTATGCGTAGGTAAGAACGGTTCTTGCTAAGCCCGTAGCAGCCACGTAAAACATGCAACAACAAAGTAGAGGACGTCTAACTTGTTTTTGCAGGGCATGTTGTGATGTGATATGGTCAAGACATGATGAGTTATACGGTTTTGTATGAGATGATCACGTTTTGTAAAGTTATCGGCAACTGGCAGGAGCCATATGGTTGTCGCTTTATTGTATGAAATGCAATCGCCATGTAATTGTTTTACTTTATCACTAAGCGGTAGCGATAGTCGTAGAAGCAATAGTTGGTGAGACGACAACGATGCTACGATGGAGATCAAGGTGTCGCGCCGGTGACGAAGGTGATCATGACGGTGCTTTGGAGATGGAGATCAAAAGCACAAGATGATGATGGCCATATCATGTCACATATTTTGATTGCATGTGATGTTTATCTTATTATGCTTCTTATTTTGCTTAGATCGACGGTAGCATTATAAGATGATCCCTTACTAAATTTCAAGGTATAAGTGTTCTCCCTGAGTATGCACCGTTGCGAAAGTTCGTCGTGCCGAGACACCACGTGATGATCGGGTGTGATAAGCTCTACGTTCAAATACAACGGGTGTAAGCAAGTTTTGCTCACGCAGAATACTCGGGTTAAACTTGACGAGCCTAGCATATGCAGATATGGCCTCGAAACACTGGAGACCGAAAGGTCGAGCGTGAATCATATAGTAGATATGATCAACATAAGATGTTCACCATTGAAACTACTCCATCTCACGTGATGATCGGACATGGTTTAGTTGATTTGGATCACGTGATCATTTAGATGACCAGAGGGATGTCTATCTAAGTGGGAGTTCTTTAAATTAATATGATTAAATTGAATTTTAATTTATCATGAACTTAGTCCTGATAGTTTTGCATATCTATGTCGTTGTAGATCAATGGCCCGTGCTACCGTTCCTTTGAATTTTAATGCATTCCTAGAGAAAGCTAAGTTGAAAGATGATGGTAGCAATTACACGGACTGGGTCCGTAACCTGAGGATTATCCTCATTGCTGCACAGAAGAATTATGTCCTTGAAGCGCCGCTAGGTGACAAGCCCCCTCCCGCTAATGTAGACGCTTTGAACGTCTGGCAGTCGCGGTCTGATGACTACACGATAGTTCAGTGTGCCATGCTTTACGGCTTAGAACCGGGACTTCAACGACGTTTTGAACGTCATGGACCATATGAGATGTTCCAGGAGTTGAAGTTAATATTTCAAGCAAATGCCCGAATTGAGAAATATGAGATTTCCAATAAGTTCTAAAGCTGCAAGATGGAGGAGAATAGTTCTATCAGTGAACACTTGCTCAGAATGTCTGGGTACTACAATCATATGACTCAACTTGGTTGCAAAGTTGACGAGGATAGTGTTATTGATAGAGTTCTTCAATCACTGCCACCAAGCTATAAAGGCTTCGTGATGAACTATAACATGCAAGGGATGCAAAAGACAATTCCCGAGCTCTTCGCTATGCTCAAAGCTGCGGAGGTAGAAATCAAAAAGGAGCATCAAGTGTTGATGGTTAACAAGACCACTAGTTTCAAGAAAAAGGGCAAGGGAAAGAAAGGGAACTTCAAAAAGAATAGCAAGTCAGTTGCTACTTCCACGAAGAAACCCAAATCTGGAGCCAAGCCTGAACTGAGTGCTTCTACTGCAAGGGGACTGGACACTGGAAGCGGAACTGCCCCAAGTATTTGGCGGATAAGAAGGATGGCAAGATGAACAAAGGTATATGTGATATACATGTTATTGATGTGTACCTTACTAATGCTCGTAGTAGTACCTGGGTATTTGATACCGGTTCGGTTGCTAATATTTGTAACTCGAAACAGGGACTACGGATTAAACGAAGATTAGCTAAGGACGAGGTGACGATGCGCGTGGGAAACGGTTCCAAAGTCGATGTGATCACCGTCGGCACGCTACCTCTACATCTACCTTCGGGATTAGTTTTAGACCTAAATAATTGTTATTTGGTGCCAGCGTTGAGCATGAACATTATATCTGGATCTTGTTTATTGCGAGACGGTTATTCATTTAAATCAGAGAATAATGGTTGTTCTATTTTAATGAATAATATCTTTTATGGTCATGCACCCTTAAAGAGTGGTCTATTCTTATTGGATCTCGATTGTAGTGATACACATATTCATAATATTGAAACCAAAAGATGCAAGGTTAACAATGATAGTGCAACTTATTTGTGGCACTGCCGTTTAGGTCATATTGGTGTAAAACGCATGAAGAAACTCCATAATGATGGACTTTTGGAATCACTTGATTATGAATCACTTGGTGCTTCCGAACCATGCCTCATGGGCAAGATGACTAAAACTCCGTTCTCCGGAACTATGGAGCGAGCAACAGATTTGTTGGAAATCATACATACTGATGTATGTGGACCAATGAGTGTTGATGCTCGCGGCGGGTATCGTTATTTTCTGACCTTCACTGATGATTTGAGCAGATATGGGTATATCTACTTAATGAAACACAAGTCTGAAACATTTGAAAAGTTCAAAGAATTTCAGAGTGAAGTAGAGAATCATCGTAACAAGAAAATAAAGTTTCTACGATCTGATCGTGGAGGAGAATATTTGAGTTACGAGTTTGTTCTTCATTTGAAACAATGTGGAATAGTTTCACAACTCACGCCACCTGGAACACCACAGCGTAATGGTGTGTCCGAACGTCGTAACCGTACTTTATTGGATATAGTACGATCTATGATGTCTCTTACCGATTTACCACTATCGTTTTGGGGTTATGCTTTAGAGACAGCTGCATTCACGTTAAATAGGGCACCATCTAAATCCGTTGATACGACACCTTATGAACTATGGTTTGGCAAGAAACCAAAGTTGTCGTTTCTTAAAGTTTGGGGCTGCGATGCTTATGTGAAAACACTTCAACCTGATAAGCTCGAACCCAAGTCGGAAAAATGTGTCTTCATAGGATACCCAAAAGAGACTGTTGGGTACACCTTCTATCACAGATCCGAAGGCAAAATATTCGTTGCTAAAAACGGATCCTTTCTAGAAAAAGAGTTTCTCTCGAAAGAAGTGAGTGGGAGGAAAGTAGAACTTGATGAGGTAAATGTACCTTCTCCCGGATTGGAAAGTAGCACATCACAGGAAATTGTTCCAGTGATTCCTACACCAATAAGTGAGGAAGTTAATGATAATGATCATGAAACTTCGGATCAAGTTTCTGCTGAACGTCGTAGATCAACCAGAGTACGTTCCGCACCAGAGTGGTACGGCAACCCAGTTCTGGAAATCATGTTACTAGACCATGATGAACCTACGAACTATGAGGAAGCGATGATGAGCCCAGATTCCGCAAAATGGCTTGAAGCCATGAAATCTGAGATGGGATCCATGTATGAGAACAAAGTATGGACTTTGGTTGACTTGCCCGATGATCGGCAAGCCATCGAAAATAAATGGATCTTCAAGAGGAAGACCGACGCAGACGGTAATATTACTGTTTACAAAGCTCGACTTGTTGCGAAAGGTTTTCGACAAGTTCAAGGAGTTGACTACGATGAGACTTTCTCACCTGTAGCGATGCTTAAGTCTGTCCGAATCATGTTAGCAATTGCCGCATTTTATGATTATGAAATCTGGCAAATGGATGTCAAAACTGCATTCCTAAATGGATATCTCAAAGAAGAGTTGTATATGATGCAACCAGAAGGTTTTGTCGATCCAAAAGGTGCTAACAAAGTATGCAAACTCCAACGATCCATTTATGGATTGGTGCAAGCATCTCGGAGTTGGAATATACGCTTTGATGAGGTGATCAAAGCATATGATTTTATACAGACTTTTGGAGAAGCTTGTATTTACAAGAAAGTGAGTGGGAGCTCTGTAGCATTTCTAATATTATATGTAGATGACATATTGTTGATTGGAAATGATATAGAATTTCTGGATAGCATAAAAGGATACTTGAATAAGAGTTTTTCAATGAAAGACCTCGGTGAAACTGCTTATATATTAGGCATCAAGATCTATAGAGATAGATCAAGACGCTTAATTGGACTTTCACAAAGCACATACCTTGATAAGATTTTGAAGAAGTTCAAAATGGATCAGTCAAAGAAAGGGTTCTTGCCTGTTTTACAAGGTATGAAGTTGAGTAAGACTCAATGCCCGACCACTACAGAAGATAGAGAGAAAATGAAAGTCATTCCCTATGCCTCAACCATAGGATCTATCATGTATGCAATGCTGTGTACCAGACCTGATGTGTGCCTTGCTATAAGTCTAGCAGGGAGGTACCAAAGTAATCCAGGAGTGGATCACTGGACAGCGGTCAAAAACATCCTAAAGTATCTGAAAAGAACAAGGGATATGTTTCTCGTATATGGAGGTGACAAAGAGCTCGTCGTAAACGGTTACGTCGATTCTAGCTTTGACACTGATCCGGATGACTCAAAGTCACAAACCGGATATGTATTTTTATTGAACGGTGGAGCTGTCAGTTGGTGCAGTTCCAAGCAGAGCGTCGTGGCGGGATCTACGTGTGAAGCGGAATACATAGCTGCTTCGGAAGTAGCAAATGAAGGAGTCTGGATGAAGGAGTTCATATCCGATCTAGGTGTAATACCTAGTGCATCGGGACCAATGAAAATCTTTTGTGACAACACTGGAGCCATAGCCTTGGCGAAGGAATCCAGGTTTCACAAGAGAACAAAGCACATCAAAAGACGCTTCAATTCCATCCGCGATCTAGTCAAGGAGGGAGACATAGAGATTTGCAAAATACATAAGGATCTGAATGTTGCAGACCCGTTGACTAAGCCTCTTCCACGGGCAAATCATGATCAGCACCAGGACTCCATGGGTGTGAGGATCATCACTTTGTAATCTAGATTATTGACTCTAGCTAGTTCAAGTGGGAGACTGAAGGAAATATGCCCTAGAGGCAATAATAAAGATGTTATTTGTATTTCCTTATATCATGATAAATGTCTTTTATTCATGCTAGAATTGTATTAACCGGAAACTTAGTACATGTGTGGATACATAGACAAAACAGTATGTCCCTAGTATGCCTCTACTAGACTAGCTCATTGATCAAAGATGGTTATGTTTCCTAGCCATAGACATGAGTTGTCATTTGATCAACGGGATCACATCATTAGGAGAATGATGTGATGGACAAGACCCATCCGTTAGCATAGCACTATGATCGTTTAAGTTTTACTGCTATTGCTTTCTTCATGACTTATACATGTTCCTATGACTATGAGATTATGCAACTCCCGAATACCGTAGGAACACCTTGTGTGCTATCAAACGTCACAACGTAACTGGGTGATCATAAAGATGCTCTACAGGTGTCTCCGAAAGTATTCGTGGTGTTGGCATAGATCAAGATTAGGATTTGTCACTCCGAGTGTCGGAGAGGTATCTCTGGGCCCTCTCGGTAACACACATCACAATAAGCCTTGCAAGCAAAAGACTAATGAGTTAGTCACGAGATGATGTGTTACGGAACGAGTAAAGAGACTTGCCGGTAACGAGATTGAACTAGGTATAGAGATACCGACGATCGAATCTCGGGCAAGTAACATACCGTTGACAAAAGGAACAACGTATGTTGTCATGCGGTTCTAACCGATAATAGATCTTCGTAGAATATGTAGGAGCCAATATGAACATCCAGGTTCCGCTATTGGTTATTGACCAGAGATGAGTCTCGGTCATGTCTACATAGTTCTCGAACCCGTAGGGTCCGCACGCTTAACGTTTGATGACGATCGGTATTATGAGTTTATGAGTATTGATGTACCGAAGGTAGTTCGGAGTCCCGGATGAGATCACGGACATGACGAGGAGTCTCGGAATGTCCGAGACATAAAGATTGATATATTGGACGACTATATTCGGACACCGGAAATGTTCCGGAAAAGTTTCGGATTTATCGGGATTGCCGGAGGGGGTTACCGGAACCCCCTACGAGAGGGGATGGTCCATAGTGGGCCTAAAGGGAAAGAGAGAGGCAGCCCATAGGGCTGGCCGGCGCCCCCACCTAGGGTTCCTAGTTGGACTAGGATTGGGGGG
>LR738712.1:795715996-795726549 GCA_902687465.1 Secale cereale | reverse complement strand
GGGGGGGCGCCACCTCTCCTATTCCTTTCCCTCTTCCTTCTTTTGGTGAATCCTACTAGGAATAGGATTGCAATCCTATTCCTAGTAGGACTCCTCTCCCTAGCCGCACCAGGAAGGGCCGGCCGGCCTCCCCCCCTTGCTCCTTTATATACGGGGGCAGGGGGGCACCCAAAGACACACAAGTTGAATTGTTTTAGCCGTGTGCGGTGCCCCCCTCCACAGAAACACACCCCGGTCATACCGTCGCGGAGCTTAGGAGAAGCCCTGCGCCGGTGAATACATCATATCCGTCACCACGCCGTCGTGCTGACGAAACTCTCCCGTGAAGCTCAACTGGATCAAGAGCTCGCGGGACGTCATCAAGCTGAACGTGTGCTGAACGCGGAGGTGCCGTACATTCGGTGCTTGATCGGTTGGATCGCGAAGAAGTTCGACAACATCAACCGCGTCACTTGACGCTTCCGCTCCCGGTCTACGAGGGTACGTAGACACACTCTTCCCTCTCGTTGCTATGCATCTGGTAGATAGATCTTGCGTGATCATAGGAAAATTTTAAAATACTACGTTCCCCAACAGATATGTCTATGATAAAAATGCTATGTGCATAATGGTGCTTAGTAGTTCATGTTTTCTTATGGTTAGTCTCAAGTAGCTGGGGGTTCTTAATGTGTTATTGAAGTGCCAGCATGATTTGTTTGCCTATGATGTGGTATGGTTTAGTGATATTTTCCTCCAAGAATTTATTTTGATTGACTTGGCATATGCTCATGCATATTTAAGACTGTAAAGAAAGTCTATCAAGCCTTGATGATCTTTAATTTCTGAGTAGTGATATAACTTCCATGCCCGATTCAATGTTGCTTTGTCGCTCTGCATGATTATGGCCGTCATTGCTCTCTTAGTTGGTCGCTCCCAGTCTTTTGCTAGCCTTCACCTGTACTAAGCGGACTGACTGCTTGTGCATCCAAAATCCTTGAAACCAGTTATGCCATATGAGTCCACCATACCTTCCTATATATGGTATTTACTTGCCATTCCTAACGAAGACTTTCTTGCACCATCTCAAAATTATTCAAAAGCATTTCTCTTTTGTGCCTCTGTTTTAGCTCATGAGGAAGTAGTAGTTAATTCATGATCTTTTTAAGTTGGACAAGTTTTACCCCGGGATTGCATGTCTAATCTGCAAACCCCTAATACGAGAAGGAACTGGCATGAGTGCGCCCGGCTCATAAAAGAGAATACAACAAACAAACCCTCCTTCACGCTTTGTTCATGAGAAATCAGAAAACTTTTGGCAGTGATAAACAAAGGAGATTAAGGGGATGTGATCGTCCCCGTGCGGGAGCCGTTCCTCGAAAAAAAACTTGTCCAGTTCGAGAAGTAATTGAGTTATCTACTAGCATTCGTTGACGAATTATGCACCTCCCAAAAGCTTTTTACCCCTGTTTTCAAAACCAAGAGCTCTGGTACATGTTTAGTCTTTGCTTCCAACCACGGGTTTTCAACCTTGCCATCAAAATCCACGGTTCGAGAGTCTCCACCTTCTTTCTTCAAAGCACCAACTATTGAGAGCATGATTGTCATTCTGAGTGTAATGTGCATTGTCCCAAAGTATTACATTGTCTTCTGCATGATTGTGACATCGCTTATTCTGAAATCATTGTATCTAGTCGTCACTTAAACTTCGGAGGTGCTCCTGCATTTATGTTTTGCTTCACTAAAGGGGGCAAGCGAGGTATCACTTTGTCATGTTTGCACACCATGCTCACTACAAATCTATTGGGTGTTTCAGTATCATATTGTAAACTTTCAGTTCTTTGTGATATTTTCATGAGGCAACTTAATTACTAAAGATTCATTATCTCAATAAACATTTGTCATGTGATTGTGAAAGACTCTTTGGTAGCATGTCACCACAGAAATTATGCTTGTTATCATTTACCTACTCGAGGACGAGCAGGAATTAAGCTTGGGGATGTTGATACGTCCCAAACGTATCTATAATTTCTGCTTGCTCCACGCATATATTGGGTGATATTGCTATGCTTTTGATACACTTTCATACACTTTTGATCATATTTGGACTAACCTATTAACTCAGTGCACCCCAGTGCCAGTTTCTGTTCTCTGCTATTTTTGTATTTCAGGTTTTCCCATTACTTAAATTGCCAGAAAAATTCCGGGAAAAATATAAAAAAAATCAGCGCTCCAGAAGCTTCCACGCGCCAGAAGTGGGGCCAGAGGGGAGCCAGGGGCAGCCCAGGCGGCCTGCCCACGCGGCCCCACCCCTGGCCGCGCCGGGGGGGCGCCTGGGCCCCCCTCTCCGCCTCTGGTGACCCCCTTTGGCATATATTTACCTCCCGTCGCGGAAACCCTGATCCCGGAACCCTTTTTTCCAGGAGCTATTCCGATCTCCACCGCCATCGCCACCAAGTTTCGGGGGACCAGAATTCCTGTGCCGGCATCCTGCCGGGACGGGGAAGTGCCCCCGGATTCATCTCCATCGACGTTGCTTCCTCCCTCCATGATGCGGGAGTAGTTCCTCCTCGGGGCTGAGGTTTCTACCAGTAGCTATGTGGTCAATTCTCTCTCCCATGATGTGATCTTCGTTGTGATCATAGGCTATGTTAATCTAGGGTGATCCCATGATATTTCCCCTTCCTCTATGTATTGGATTGATGTACTCACTTGTCTTTATCTAGTATAATCCCCGAGACCTAGGTGACAGCGGTCTATTGGACATGGGTTAGAAGAATATTTTCATGAGTGATTTCCTCTTTTGTGTGTGGATTGAAGATTGAGAGTCTCTTGGTGCTTGTCTTTGACTATCCTTGAGATATGTTGTGGTGATTGTGGTACTCTCTTTGGATGGCCGCGGTGACATTGGGAAATCCATAGATTGAGAACTACGAACTTACAGGTGTGCTTTTGTAGCCCTACATAATTCTCGTCCTCTCTTGACCACAAAGGAATAACCTCTGAGTGCGTCTCCATTATGGGAAATATCATGTGATTCGATTATGTTAATGTTGTTGGGAGTTGCCACTAGTGAAAGTATGAAGCTTAGGCCTTGTTTCCACCATTGGAATACCATTTGTGCTCACGTTTACCACTTGTTTGCTTGCTGCACTTTTTATTACAGATTTATATTACTTTGCTTTGCCACTCCTATCATCCATATTTTACCATCTCTTCGCCGAACTAGTGCACCTATACAACTCCTAGTTGTATTAGGTGTGTTGGGGACACAAGAGACTTCTTGTATCTTAGTTGCAGGGTTGCTTGAGAGAGACCATCTTCGACCTCTACTTCCCTGAGTTCGATAAACCTTAGGTCATCCACTTGAGGGAAATTGCTGCTGTCCTACAAACCTCTGCGCTTGGAGGCCCAACATAGTCTACAAGAATAGAAGCGTGTGTAGACATCAATACACTGTTGGGATCAACAGCTGGCTCTTCACTTGTAATAGGATCATTGGAATTGTCAGCCTCCTTGTGTTTCTTCTTCTTCTTCTTTGGAGAGCTAACAATTTCTTCTTCCTGCATTTGAGAATCTTGCTCGATTCTCCTCGGATGCCCCTCTGGATAGAGAGGATCTTGAGTGCTAGTTCTTCCTCGGGTCTTAATCCCGAAGGCCTGCAAATCATCTTGTTTGGCATTGTTAGCAAGCAAATCTTTTTGCACATTAGAAATTTGTTCAAGCTGAGTTTGAACCATATGAAAATGCTTCACAAGACATTTAACATCATTAACTGTTCTACCTAGAACATCAAGCAAACTTTTGATAGCAAGGGAATTATCATGCAATTGACTTTGTATCCTCTCATTAAAATGATTTTGTTTCGTAATAAAATTATCAAGCTCATCTAAACATTGATCAGGAGGCTTACCATGAGGGATGTCACTTGCGTTGAAATCTAAAAGAGAGTGTACCTCTACCATAGGAGGGTGAGTGGTAGGCTCACACAACTTCTCAATAGGGGGTAGATTCTTCACGTCTTCAGTTTTAATACCTTTCTCTTTAATAGACTTCTTTGCTTCTCGCATATCTTCGGGGCTTAGAACAAACATGCCCCTCTTCTTTGGTGGTGGAGGTGGTTCAGGGACGGACCAATCTTCATGGTTTTTTGCAATCCTGCCCATCAAATCCTCTGCATCGTCCGGTGTTCTTTTCCTGAAAACACAACAAGCACAACTATCCAAATAGGACCTGGATTCATCAGTTAGACCAGCATAAAATATGTCGATTAATTCATTCTTAAGGACTCCATGTCCTGGTCTAGCACGGATCAGACTACAGTACCTCCCCCAAGCTTTAGGGAGGTGCTCATCCTGCAACTGTTTAAAGTTATAAATTCTTTGTAAAGCAGCATGTTGCATATGAGCAGGAAAGTACTTATCAACAAAAGAGTGAGCTAAGTCTTGAGGATTCTTAATGGAACCACATGATAATGCATCATACCATTTTTTAGCACCTTCCTTCAAAGAGAAAGGAAAAAGCTTAGTCACATAAAAGTTTCGTATCTTTTCATCCGTGGTAAACAAGCCACCCAACTCAGTGAGTTTGGTCAGGTGTGCAATAGCATCATCATTTTCACTGCCATAAAAGGGGTCAGCTTCAACCATAGATATAAGTGAAAGATCAACAGAGAAGTCATAATCAGGATCATTGATGCATATATGAGATGTAGCAAATTCAGGATCAGGAACAGTCTTGTTCTTCAAGGAGTGTTTTTCAAGCAGCTTCTTAATAGCTTCAGGGTCAGAGCCGGCAAACTCTGTCAGTTCCCTGCATAAATCATCATCAAGCATAATGTAATCATCATCAAGGAGTCTCTTCTTGAGTTTACTTAAATCAGGATAATCATAAGTTCCACCAATAGGGTAGCGAGTAACAGGAATTTCAATTCCAGATTTTTTTGCAGCAGCAGCGATCTGTTTCTCAAGAGCATAACCAAGTGAACTAATATCATCAAGAGTAGTAGAAGCATCATCAAGAGTATCGGACATAGTAACAGATTCAGTAGAAGCATCTTGCGGTGGTGGTGAGGCAAACTTACTCATAACAGAAGGTGAATCAAGTGTAGCACTAGTGTTCAGAACAGTACCTCTTCTTGTAGTGGATAGTAAGATCGGAACCTTGGGGTCTCCTTTCTTACCCATAGCGGATGAAGTGCAGCAGGTAGGATACTTCAAGTAGACTTGTAAATATTGCTATGCTCCCCGGCAACGGCGCCAGAAAACGGTACTTGATAACCCTCAACCGTAAGGGATCGAGATAGTCTTCGCGGGTAAGAATAACCCAATTTATAGATTCGACACACGGGGAGCCAAAGAGTATTTATAAGCTTTGACAGTTGAGTTGTCAATTCAACCGCACCTGAAATATACTTACTTGCAACAAAAGATAAGTGGTAACGGTGATATGATAGTGATGGTGGTAACAGCGAAAGTAAACAGCAAAAGTAAACAGCAAAAGTAACAACTAATAACCAGCAGGATTGAAACACTGTAGGCTAGGGAGATGGATGGTTGGGCGCTGCATGGATGAGATATATCATGAATCTAACTTGGGGCAAGGCACACAGAAAAGTAATGATCATCTAGGCAAGTATCAAACATTAGGCATGTATCCCACAGGTAGTTGTACGTGCTTGCAATAAGAACTTGCACAACATCTTTTGTCCTACCATCCCGCTACGAACGGGGCCAGAAGGAACTTATGGAGATTAAGGTGCTCCTGTCAAAGAGCACCGGAACAAAGCAATAAACTCAATGGATACATGTGATCCTCAAACTATGGACCATCCCCTTTGGTGTCCCAAGCTGTCACTTTTGGGATCGCCGGTTCCGGACCGTAATAGGTGCAAACAACTCATAGATAGGATCAAGAACACAAATATATTCATGCAAACACATATGGTTCAGATCTGAAATCATGGCACTCGGGCCCTAAGTGACAAGCATTAAGAGCAACAAGTTGAAGCAAAGATGATAAACACCATAGTAGATGATAGGCAACATGCCCCCAACAATCTGATAAACTATTACATGATCTAACTCATCCAATCCCTAACATCCCCTTTGCCTACAGCAGGGAATTACTCACACATGGAAGGAGAAGTCATGGAGGGAGGATGGAGTGGTGATGATGATGACGATGGCGACGATCTCCCCTCTCCGGAGGCCAAATCAGCCTCCAGATTAGCCCTCCCGAAGAAGAACAGAGGGTGACGGCAGCTCCGCGACGGAAACTGGGAAAACGACTTCTGTTCTGGGGTTTTCTCGTCACGGGGATAAATACGGGTCGAAGTAGGGCACCAGAGGGGGAAGGGCCCGCCCAGGCGGCCTCCCGGCGCGGCCAGGGGTGGGGCCGCGCCACCAGGTCGCCTGGAGCCCCCCTGGCTCCCCTCTGGCCCATCTTCTGGCACAAGGGCCCTTCGGGTGCGTGGATTTTCTGTGATTTTTCTTGGAATTTTCTGAGACACCTAAAAATCCGTTTTCCTGCACACAATAAAACCATACAGGCAGCTCTGCTGAAAACAGCGTCAGTCCGGGTTAGTTTAGTTCAAATCATGCAAGAATGAGGTCAAAACAATAGCAAAAGTGTTTGGAAAAGTACATACGTTTGAGACGTATCAGATGGTGCTGGTGAAAATGTTGATGAAGATAGCCCTCCCCAAGATGGGAGAGTTGTTGGTGATGACGGCGGTGACGATTTCCCCCTCTCGGAGGGAAGTATCCCCGGCAGAACAGCTCTGCCGGAGCCCTAGATTGGTTTTCGCCTCGAGACGGTGGCGTCTGGTCCCGAAAGCCTCATTCTGATTTTTTCCAGGTCAAAATACCTCATATAGGAGAAGATGGGCACCGGGGCCTTCCGGCTGGCCCACGAGGCAGGGGGGCGCGCCCTGGGAAGGGGGCACGCCCCCACCCTCGTGGGCAGCCGGTGGCCCCCCTCTTGGACTTCTTTCGCCAGAATTTTTTTATATTTTCTGAAACGACATTCTGCTGAGTTTCAGGGCTTTTGGAGTTGTGCAGAATAGGTTTCCAGAGTTTGCTCCTTTTCCAGCCCAGAATTCTAGCTGCCGGCATTCTCCCTCTTCATGTAAACCTTGTAAAATAAGAGAGAAAAGGCATAAGTATTGTGACAAAACATGTAAGAACAACCCATAATGCAATAAATATCAACATATAAGCATGATGCAAAATTGACGTATCAACTCCCCCAAGCTTAGACCTCACTTGTCCTCAAGCGAAAGCCGATATCGAAAAATATGTCCACATGTTTAAAGATAGAGGTGTCGATAAAACAAAATAGGGACATGAGGGCATCATGATCATTCTCATAACAAAAGCTTATATAAATATAGTCATATGATTCTTATGCTAAAGTAACAATTCATCCACAATATCAAGTATGAATCATAAACTTCATTGGAAACTAACAAACTTCGAACTCGGTCATTGAAGCAATTGCAATTTATCGTAATATCGGAAAGAGTCAATATAAGAGCTTTTCAGCAAGCCTACATACTCAGCTATCATATAATCTTTCACAATTGCTCACACTCACGCAATACTTATGTTTATGGAGTTTTAAGCGGACACAGAGAAAGATAGGGGTTTATGGTGTTGCCTCCCAACCTTTACCTCAAGGGTAATGTCAACAGTAATAGATCATGAAAACTTACATCCAAGTGGGTATATATGTCAGGATCTTTCCAACACAATGTGCTTGCCAAAGTATAAAATGTAAAAAGGAAAGGTGGATTTCACCTTGACACTTATAAGACAGGAATAATAGATAGGCCCTTCGCAGAGGGAAGCAGAAGTTGTCATGTGTTTTTATGATTGGATGCACAAAGTCTTAGCATAGAAGAACTTCGCTTCTTGAGAAACATCAGTTACTGCATGCATTCGTTTTGACACCTTATGTAATAACTGTTTTCATATCTCCTAGTGATGGACTGCATCTGACGCCGGAAGGAAATGCCCTGGTCCACAAGGAGGTCGTCCAGGCCTTGAGAGGAGCTGGTCTGAAACCAGAAGATATGCCGCACGACTTCCCTCATCATTCCAAAATCAACGGAATTCACCCAGAAAAGGCCTTCCAGTGATGTGATTTTAGGCTGTGCGACGTTTTAAGTTTGAACCCCTTGCTTCTCCTGTCCGGCGGTTTTGCTTTCCCCACGCTTTGCTTTTTTTTTTTCTTCTTGTTTTGAACTTTTGAATTGCCAAATTTTTGTGTCCATTTTTACTCCTTGGAAATACTTGGGCATATTGCTATTTAAGTCTGAACTGCCCGCTTCCCATGTCGGCTGTAGGTTTTTGCTTTCCTCATGTTTTACTTTTTCTTTCTTTTGTTATCAAATTTCATGTGCATTTTTACCCCATCAAAACAGGCGGCCGGGCATGTTGATGCGGCCTCGGGCGGGTCGCCTGCGGTATCGTTTTGGTACCGGATTCCACAGCGTTGATTACAGGCCTTCCACTTCGTGGTTGATGCTGAAGGCTTTTGTGCGGGGCTATAATGGCCACGTCTGTTGCTACGACCTAGTATTACCTATCTGTGCTGCAATCTTTTTACTCAAGGCTATTTTTTCTCAGTAATAAAAACTATACTCTTGGTTAGGCAGGCTACTGTGGCTGAAGAACTGAAGAGAACCTGAAGCATGTTTGCTCTAGACTTTTTTGCCATCTCTCCTTTACATGAACATGACGTGTCTACTTCCACTTTGCGCTCATCGCAGCATCGGAATATGTGCCTTGCAAAAAAGACTTCACTTGTTTTAGACCCTTCTAACTCTAGACTGATATCCATATGGCCGGCCTTGCAGTGTTCATCCAGAGGTCTCTCTTTTTCGGGGTCTGAAGAGTAGGTAAATATTTTTTAGATTAACTTTTGCATCATTTTTTATCTGTGATTTGCGGGGAAACTGTGTGCTGTCGACGAATGAGCTTCATGTGCGGTTTCTTTTGAACTGGAATATGTCCAAGCTAATCTTGGTCGCAAAGCACGTGTCGGCCTGTGGTTACATCTTACATCTGAAGGTTGCATGGGGCTCTTTTTTTTTTTGGCAAAAAAATTAGACCGATGCAACCTACGTTTCAGAATACAGTGTATATTTTTTTTTCAGCAGTTAAAGGTTGCAAATTTAGACTATGTTTATCGAGAAAAATGTACTCCCTCCGTCCCATAATATAAGAACGTTTTTGGCACTAATGTAGTGCCAAAAACGTTCTTATATTTTGGGACAGAGGGAGTAGAATACATACCATTAGGTACATTGTCGAGACATTTTCATACTCTATATGTGGTATTGTAGACAGATAATTTTCTCTCAAAACTTGGTAAAAAAAAGTTGACCAATAAAACTATCTATTATTCTACTTCCTAAGGAACAAACAAGCTTAAGGTCCTATTTGGTTCATAAGTTCTGGGACTTTTTTTAGTCCCAACTAAAAAGTCCATCCCTGTTTGTTTCCGGGGACTAAAAAGTCCCTAGTCCCTTCCTAGAGGTTATTAAATAACATATAAAAGACCATGTTACCGCTATTAAACAACATCATGGGGCGGCGGGGCAATGGGTGCAGGGAGGGCTATTGTTGGAAAAGTTCTAAAAAGTCCCAAAAAAGACTCCTTTGTTTAGTCTTAAAAAACAACTTTTAGTCCTTGATAGTCTCTCCTGTTTGGTTAAAAAGTTTCTAAGAGAGATTTTTTCTAGTCCCTACACCAAAAAGTCCCTGGAAACAAACACCCCCTAACTCCAAAACATGCATTGATCGTCCAAAATTAGACCGTTGCTTTGTGGCATCAAGAGACTACCAACTCTTCTAATATCCTCCGTGAACGAAAACAAATGGAAAAATTCATTTCCATTTGTCTGAATGTTTTTTTATAGAACTTTATCCCTTTTTTTGCGGGTGATACAAATCTATACTGTACTTTCTTAGTGGCCTAACCGTCTTATAAAAGCTCACGGAGGTATATTTTTGAAGTTGGGTCTTGACGAGCATCCAAGATTCACCCATTTTCATACCTTACCTAAGGTTGGCAATTTTACCCATGGTACGGATACACGCGGATACCGTACCCGCATGAGCTGGGTATGGGCAAAAATTTATACCCATGGGTAGTACCCATACCCCACCCATTAAGTCATGGGTAGGGCATGAGTATAAGCTTGTACCATGGATATACCCATACCCTATGCATTTATACTGACATGTTACGTATCAGATGTTATTTGGTCAGTTCGTGAACCTATGTTAAAGTTGTCATCAATTGTCAATTTGAATGAGATTGTCTTGTACTAATCTATTCGTTATTGAGCTTAGATAAATGTTTTTTTGGCAAATGTACTGTGGATGAATGTAAATTGTGAATAACTTGTTTATTATTTAATCCAATGGGTATGGATACCCATAGGTGTGGGTAAAGTTTCATACACATGTGTATGGGTATGGATAGAATTTTGTACCCATTAACTACACGGGTATGATATTGCTCTACCCGCCCCATACCCTACCCATTGTCATTCTTAACCTCACCCC
>LR738712.1:795692497-795705163 GCA_902687465.1 Secale cereale | reverse complement strand
GATTGCATTTCATACAATAAAGCGACAACCATATGGCTCCTGCCAGTTGCCGATAACATTACAAAACATGATCATCTCATACAAAACCGTATAACTCATCATGTCTTGACCATATCACATCACAACATGCCCTGCAAAAACAAGTTAGACGTCCTCTACTTTGTTGTTGCAAGTTTTACGTGGCTGCTACGGGCTTAGCAAGAACCGTTCTTACCTACGCATACAAAACCACAATGATGTTATGTCAAGTATGTGCTGTTTTAACCTTCACAAGGACCGGGCGTAGCCACACTTGATTTAGCTAAAGTGAGAGAGACAGACACCCGCCAGTCACCTTTAAGCAACGAGTGCTCATAACGGTGAAACCAGTCTCGCGTAAGCGTACGCGTAATGTCGGTCCGGGCCGCTTCATCTCACAATACCGCCGAAGCAAAGTATGACATGCTGGTAAGCAGTATGACTAGTATCGCCCACAACTCATTGTGTTCTACTCGTGCATATCATCTACGCATAGACCTGGCTCATGATGCCACTGTTGGGGAACGTAGTATTTTAAAAATTTCCTACGATCACGCAAGATCTATCTACCAGATGCATAACAACGAGAGGGAAGAGTGTGTCTACGTACCCTCGTAGACCGGAAGCGGAAGCGTCAAGTGACGCGGTTGATGTAGTCGAACTTCTTCGCGATCCAACCGATCAAGCACCGAACGTACGGCACCTCCGCGTTCAGCACAAGTTCAGCTTGATGACGTCCCACGAGCTCTTGATCCAGTTGAGCTTCACGGGAGAGTTTCGTCAGCACGACGGCGTGGTGACGGATATGATGTATCTACCGGCGCAGGGCTTCGCCTAAGCACTGCGACGGTATGACCGAGGTGTGTTTTTGTGGAGGGGGGCACCGCACACGGCTAGAACAATTCAACTTGTGTGTCTTTGGGTGCCCCCTGCCCCCGTATATAAAGGAGCAAGGGGGGAGGCCGGCCGGCCCTCCTATGGTGCGGCTAGGGCTGCAATCCTACTAGGAATAGGATTGCAATCCTATTCCTAGTAGGAACCTACCAAAGAAGGAAGAAGGGGGAAGGAAAGAGAGGGAGAGGGAGAGGGAAAGAGGGGCCGCACCCCTCCCCTACTCCTATTCGGACTCCTCCTAATAAGGGGGCACGCCACCTCCTGGCTGCTGCCCTCTCTCTCCCCTATGGCCCACCAGGGCCCACCATTCCCCTGGGGGGTTCCGGTAACCCCCCCGGCACTCCGGTAAATTTCGAAACTTTCCAGAACACTTCCGGTGTCCGAATATAGTCGTCCAATATATCAATCTTTATGTCTCGGACATTCCGAGACTCCTCGTCATGTCCGTGATCTCATCCGGGACTCCGAACTACCTTCAGTACATCAAAACTCATAAACTCATAATACCGATCGTCATCAAACGTTAAGCGTGCTGACCCTACGGGTTCGAGAACTATGTAGACATGACCGAGACTCATCTCCGGTCAATAACCAATAGCGGAACCTGGATGCTCATATTGGCTCCTACATATTCTACGAAGATCTTTATCGGTCAAACCGCATAACAACATACGTTGTTCCTTTTGTCATCGGTATGTTACTTGCCCGAGATTCGATCGACGGTATCTCTATACCTAGTTCAATCTCGTTACCGACAAGTCTCTTTACTCGTTCCGTAATACATCATCTCGTGACTAACTCATTAGTCATTTGCTTGCAAGGCTTATTATGATGTGCATTACCGAGAGGGCCCAGAGATACCTCTCCGACACTCGGAGTGACAAATCCTAATCTTGATCTATGCCAACACCACGAATACTTTCGGAGACACCTGTAGAGCATCTTTATGATCATCCAGTTACGTTGTGACGTTTGATAGCACACAAGGTGTTCTTACGGTATTCGGGAGTTGCATAATCTCATAGTCATAGGAACATGTATAAGTCATGAAGAAAGCAATAGCAGTAAAACTAAACGATCATAGTGTTATGCTAACGGATGGGTCTAGTCCATCACATCATTCTCCTAATGATGTGATCTCGTTGATCAAATGACAACTCATGTCTATGGCTAGGAAACATAGCCATCTTTGATCAATGAGCTAGTCTAGTAGAGGCATACTAGGGACATACTATTTTGTCTATGTATTCACACATGTATCAATTTTCCGGTTAATACAATTCTAGCATGAATAAAAGACATTTATCATGATATAAGGAAATACAAATAACATCTTTATTGTTGCCTCTAGGGCATATTTCCTTCAGTATCCCACTTGAACTAGAGTCAATAATCTAGATTACAAAGTGATGATCCTCACACCCATGGAGTCCTGGTGCTGATCATGTTTTGCCCGTGGAAGAGGCTTAGTCAACGGGTCTGCAACATTCAGATCCGTATGTATCTTGCAAATCTCTATGTCTCCCTCCTTGACTAGATCGCGGATGGAATTGAAGCGTCTTTTGATGTGCTTTGTTCTCTTGTGAAACCTGGATTCCTTTGCCAAGGCTATTGCTCCAGTGTTGTCACAAAAGATTTTCATTGGACCCGATGCACTAGGTATTACACCTAGATCGGATATGAACTCCTTCATCCAGACTCCTTCATTTGCTGCTTCCGAAGCAGCTATGTATTCCGCTTCACACGTAGATCCCGCCACGATGCTCTGCTTGGAACTGCACCAACTGACAGCTCCACCGTTCAATAAAAATACATATCCGGTTTGTGACTTAGAGTCATCCGGATCAGTGTCAAAGCTAGAATCGACGTAACCGTTTACGACGAGCTCTTTGTCACCTCCATATACGAGAAACATATCCTTTGTCCTTTTCAGGTACTTCAGGATGTTCTTGACCGCTGTCCAGTGATCCACTCCTGGATTACTTTGGTACCTCCCTGCTAGACTTATAGCAAGGCACACATCAGGTCTGGTACACAACATTGCATACATGATAGATCCTATGGCTGAGGCATAGGGAATGACTTTCATTTTCTCTCTATCTTCTGCAGTGGTCGGGCATTGTGTCTTACTCAACTTCATACCTTGTAATACAGGCAAGAACCCTTTCTTTGTCTGATCCATTTTGAACTTCTTCAAAATCTTATCAAGGTATGTGCTTTGTGAAAGTCCAATTAAGCGTCTTGATCTATCTCTATAGATCTTGATGCCTAATATATAAGCAGCTTCACCGAGGTCTTTCATTGAAAAACTCTTATTCAAGTATCCTTTTATGCTATCCAGAAATTCTATATCATTTCCAATCAACAATATGTCATCTACATATAATATTAGAAATGCTACAGAGCTCCCACTCACTTTCTTGTAAATACAGGCTTCTCCAAAAGTCTGTATAAAACCATATGCTTTGATCACCTCATCAAAGCGTATATTCCAACTCCGAGATGCTTGCACCAGTCCATAGATGGATCGCTGGAGCTTGCACACTTTGTTAGCACCTTTTGGATCGACAAAACCTTCTGTTTGCATCATATACAACTCTTCTTTGAGATATCCATCCAGGAATGCAGTTTTGACATCCATTTGCCAGATTTCATAATCATAAAATGCGGCAATTGTTAACATGATTCGGACAGACTTAAGCATCGCTACTGGTGAGAAATTCTCATCGTAGTCAACTCCTTGAACTTGTCGAAACCCTTTCGCAACAAGTCGAGCTTTGTAAACAGTAACATTACCATCTGCGTCGGTCTTCCTCTTAAAGATCCATTTATTTTCGATGGCTTGCCGATCATCGGGCAAGTCAACCAAAGTCCACACTTTGTTCTCATACATGGATCCCATCTCAGATTTCATGGCCTCAAGCCATTTTGCGGAATCTGGGTTCATCATCGCTTCCTCATAGTTCGTAGGTTCATCATGGTCTAGTAACATGACTTCCAGAACTGGGTTGCCGTATCACTCTGGTGCGGAACGTACTCTGGTTGATCTACGACGTTCAGCAGAAACTTGATCCGATGTTTCATGATGATCATCATCAGCTTCCTCATTGATTGGTGTAGGAATCACTGGAACAATTTTCTGTGATGTACTATTTTCCAATTCGGGAGAAGGTACAATTACCTCATCAAGTTCTACTTTCCTCCCACTCACTTCTTTCGAGAGAAAATCCTTCTCTAGAAAGGATCCATTCTTAGCAACGAATATCTTGCCTTCGGATCTGTGATAGAAGGTGTACCCAACAGTTTCTTTTGGGTATCCTATGAAGACACATTTCTCCGACTTGGGTTCGAGCTTATCAGGTTGAAGCTTTTTCACATAAGCATCGCAACCCCAAACTTTAAGAAACGACAACTTTGGTTTCTTGCCAAACCATAGTTCATAAGGTGTCGTATCAACGGATTTAGATGGTGCCTTATTTAACGTGAATGCAGCTGTCTCTAAAGCATAACCCCAAAACGATAGTGGTAAATCGGTAAGAGACATCATAGATCGCACCATATCCAATAAAGTACGGTTACGACGTTCGGACACACCATTACGTTGTGGTGTTCCGGGTGGCGTGAGTTGTGAAACTATTCCACATTGTTTCAAATGAAGACCAAACTCGTAACTCACATATTCTCCTCCACGATCAGATCGTAGAAACTTTATTTTCTTGTTACGATGATTCTCTACTTCACTCTGAAATTCTTTGAACTTTTCAAATGTTTCAGACTTGTGCTTCATTAAGTAGATATACCCATATCTGCTCAAATCATCAGTGAAGGTCAGAAAATAACGATACCCGCCGCGAGCTTCAACACTCATTGGCCCACATACATCAGTATGTATGATTTCCAACAAATCTGTTGCTCGTTCCATAGTTCCGGAGAATGGAGTTTTAGTCATCTTGCCCATGAGGCATGGTTCGCAAGCACCAAGTGATTCATAAACAAGTGATTCCAAAAGTCCATCACTATGGAGTTTCTTCATGCGCTTTACACCAATATGACATAAACGGCAGTGCCACAAATAAGTTGCACTATCATTATTAACCTTGCATCTTTTGGTTTCAATATTATGAATATGTGTATCACTACAATCGAGATCCAATAAGAATAGACCACTCTTCAAGGGTGCATGACCATAAAAGATATTATTCATAAAAATAGAACAACCATTATTCTCTGATTTAAATGAATAACCGTCTCGCAACAAACAAGATCCAGATATAATGTTCATGCTCAACGCTGGCACCAAATAACAATTATTTAGGTCTAAAACTAATCCCGAAGGTAGATGTAGAGGTAGCATGCCAACGGCGATCACATCGACTTTGGAACCATTTCCCACGCGCATCGTCACCTCGTCCTTAGCCAATCTTCGTTTAATCTGTAGTCCCTGTTTCGAGTTACAAATATTAGCAACCGAACCGGTATCAAATACCCAGGTACTACTACGAGCATTAGTAAGGTACACATCAATAACATGTATATCACATATACCTTTGTTCACCTTGCCATCCTTCTTATCCGCCAAATACTTGGGGCAGTTCCGCTTCCAGTGTCCAGTCCCCTTGCAGTAGAAGCACTCAGTTTCAGGCTTGGCTCCAGACTTGGGTTTCTTCGTGGGAGTAGCAACTGTCTTGCTATTCTTCTTGAAGTTCCCCTTCTTTCCCTTGCCCTTTTTCTTGAAACTAGTGGTCTTGTTAACCATCAACACTTGATGCTCCTTTTTAATTTCTACCTCCGCAGCCTTGAGATTAGCGAAGAGCTCGGGAATTGTCTTTTGCATCCCTTGCATATTATAGTTCATCACGAAGCCTTTATAGCTTGGTGGCAGTGATTGAAGAACTCTATCAATAACACTATCTTCATCAACTTTGCAACCAAGTTGAGTCATATGATTGTAGTACCCAGACATTCTGAGCAAGTGTTCACTGATAGAACTATTCTCCTCCATCTTGCAGTTGTAGAACTTATTGGAAATCTCATATTTCTCAATCCGGGCATTTGCTTGAAATATCAACTTCAACTCCTGGAACATCTCATATGGTCCATGACGTTCAAAACGTCGTTGAAGTCCCGGTTCTAAGCCGTAAAGCATGGCACACTGAACTATCGTGTAGTCATCAGACCGCGACTGCCAGACGTTCAAAGCATCTACATTAGCGGGAGGGGGCTTGTCACCTAGCGGTGCTTCAAGGACATAATTCTTCTGTGCAGCAATGAGGATAATCCTCAAGTTACGGACCCAGTCCGTGTAATTGCTACCATCATCTTTCAACTTAGCTTTCTCTAGGAATGCATTAAAATTCAAAGGAACGGTAGCACGGGCCATTGATCTTCAACAACATAGATATGCAAAAACTATCAGGACTAAGTTCATGATAAATTAAAATTCAATTTAATCATATTAATTAAAGAACTCCCACTTAGATAGACATCCCTCCGGTCATCTAAATGATCACGTGCTCCAAATCAACTAAACCATGTCCGATCATCACGTGAGATGGAGTAGTTTCAATGGTGAACATCTTATGTTGATCATATCTACTATATGATTCACGCTCGACCTTTCGGTCTCCAGTGTTACGAGGCCATATCTGCATATGCTAGGCTCGTCAAGTTTAACCCGAGTATTCTGCGTGTGCAAAACTGGCTTACACCCGTTGTATTTGAACGTAGAGCTTATCACACCCGATCATCACGTGGTGTCTCGGCACGACGAACTTTCGCAACGATGCATACTCAGGGAGAACACTTATACCTTGAAATTTAGTAAGGGATCATCTTATAATGCTACCGTCGTTCTAAGCAAAATAAGAAGCATAATAAGATAAACATCACATGCAATCAAAATATGTGACATGATATGGCCATCATCATCTTGTGCTTTTGATCTCCATCTCCAAAGCAACGTCATGATCACCTTCGTCACCGGCGCGACACCTTGATCTCCATCGTAGCATCGTTGTCGTTTCGCCAACTATTGCTTCTACGACTATCGCTACCGCTTAGTGATAAAGTAAAGCAATTACATGGTGATTGCATTTCATACAATAAAGCGACAACCATATGGCTCCTGCCAGTTGCCGATAACATTACAAAACATGATCATCTCATACAAAACCGTATAACTCATCATGTCTTGACCATATCACATCACAACATGCCCTGCAAAAACAAGTTAGACGTCCTCTACTTTGTTGTTGCAAGTTTTACGTGGCTGCTACGGGCTTAGCAAGAACCGTTCTTACCTACGCATACAAAACCACAATGATGTTATGTCAAGTATGTGCTGTTTTAACCTTCACAAGGACCGGGCGTAGCCACACTTGATTTAGCTAAAGTGAGAGAGACAGACACCCGCCAGTCACCTTTAAGCAACGAGTGCTCATAACGGTGAAACCAGTCTCGCGTAAGCGTACGCGTAATGTCGGTCCGGGCCGCTTCATCTCACAATACCGCCGAAGCAAAGTATGACATGCTGGTAAGCAGTATGACTAGTATCGCCCACAACTCATTGTGTTCTACTCGTGCATATCATCTACGCATAGACCTGGCTCATGATGCCACTGTTGGGGAACGTAGTATTTTAAAAATTTCCTACGATCACGCAAGATCTATCTACCAGATGCATAACAACGAGAGGGAAGAGTGTGTCTACGTACCCTCGTAGACCGGAAGCGGAAGCGTCAAGTGACGCGGTTGATGTAGTCGAACTTCTTCGCGATCCAACCGATCAAGCACCGAACGTACGGCACCTCCGCGTTCAGCACACGTTCAGCTTGATGACGTCCCACGAGCTCTTGATCCAGTTGAGCTTCACGGGAGAGTTTCGTCAGCACGACGGCGTGGTGACGGATATGATGTATCTACCGGCGCAGGGCTTCGCCTAAGCACTGCGACGGTATGACCGAGGTGTGTTTTTGTGGAGGGGGGCACCGCACACGGCTAGAACAATTCAACTTGTGTGTCTTTGGGTGCCCCCTGCCCCCGTATATAAAGGAGCAAGGGGGGAGGCCGGCCGGCCCTCCTATGGTGCGGCTAGGGCTGCAATCCTAATAGGAATAGGATTGCAATCCTATTCCTAGTAGGAACCTACCAAAGAAGGAAGAAGGGGGAAGGAAAGAGAGGGAGAGGGAGAGGGAAAGAGGGGCCGCACCCCTCCCCTACTCCTATTCGGACTCCTCCTAGTAAGGGGGCACGCCACCTCCTGGCTGCTGCCCTCTCTCTCCCCTATGGCCCACCAGGGCCCACCATTCCCCTGGGGGGTTCCGGTAACCCCCCCGGCACTCCGGTAAATTTCGAAACTTTCCAGAACACTTCCGGTGTCCGAATATAGTCGTCCAATATATCAATCTTTATGTCTCGGACATTCCGAGACTCCTCGTCATGTCCGTGATCTCATCCGGGACTCCGAACTACCTTCAGTACATCAAAACTCATAAACTCATAATACCGATCGTCATCAAACGTTAAGCGTGCTGACCCTACGGGTTCGAGAACTATGTAGACATGACCGAGACTCATCTCCGGTCAATAACCAATAGCGGAACCTGGATGCTCATATTGGCTCCTACATATTCTACGAAGATCTTTATCGGTCAAACCGCATAACAACATACGTTGTTCCTTTTGTCATCGGTATGTTACTTGCCCGAGATTCGATCGACGGTATCTCTATACCTAGTTCAATCTCGTTACCGACAAGTCTCTTTACTCGTTCCGTAATACATCATCTCGTGACTAACTCATTAGTCATTTGCTTGCAAGGCTTATTATGATGTGCATTACCGAGAGGGCCCAGAGATACCTCTCCGACACTCGGAGTGACAAATCCTAATCTTGATCTATGCCAACACCACGAATACTTTCGGAGACACCTGTAGAGCATCTTTATGATCATCCAGTTACGTTGTGACGTTTGATAGCACACAAGGTGTTCTTACGGTATTCGGGAGTTGCATAATCTCATAGTCATAGGAACATGTATAAGTCATGAAGAAAGCAATAGCAGTAAAACTAAACGATCATAGTGTTATGCTAATGGATGGGTCTAGTCCATCACATCATTCTCCTAATGATGTGATCCCGTTGATCAAATGACAACTCATGTCTATGGCTAGGAAACATAGCCATCTTTGATCAATGAGCTAGTCTAGTAGAGGCATACTAGGGACATACTATTTTGTCTATGTATTCACACATGTATCAATTTTCCGGTTAATACAATTCTAGCATGAATAAAAGACATTTATCATGATATAAGGAAATACAAATAACATCTTTATTGTTGCCTCTAGGGCATATTTCCTTCACATGGATGAGCTCACCCAAAGAGCGGAAGCACAAAAGAGGAGGAAGAGCATTCGCACGGGTTCATATACCCAAGATGAGGACAAGTCAATTTGCCAATGTTGGATGGAGATTAGCCAAGATCCGAGGACCGGCGCGTAACAAAAGGGCCTTGTTTTTTGGACGAGAGTCCACAAAACATTCCATGAAAGGAAGATGTTTGAGCCCTACCAAATTATAAGCAATCGTGGCATCACCTCGATTCAAAAGAGGTGACTGTTCATCCAACAAGAGTGTAACAAGTATTGCGCCGCATTTGAGAGCATTGAAGCACGACCCGTCAGTGGTCTCGGCGTTGGGGACATGGTATGCTCTCCTTATCCTAGTCCTTTCCTTGCTACGGCCATGAGACTTTGGCCTTGTATATGTTTGCATGTTCAATTGTTGTTGATCATGTGGTGTAGGCATTTCAATCTTTGGAAGCATTCAAGGCCCAACACAATGACAAGCCATTCACTATTACGCATTGTTGGATGATCATCAACAATTGCCCCGAGTTCAAGGATCAATATCGTGAACTTCAAAGGAAGAGAGGCAAGAAGACGGCCGCGTTTGCCGGAGGTGGAGATGGCGAGGCGTTGAAGAGGCCGAGGGACAAGACCAACTCCAAGGTGGACGACATACGTGATGCCTCATCCATGGCCTTGCATGACACTTTGCATGGCATGCTGTCTCAAAAGGACTTGAGGGACGAGAAGAATCAGCAAGGCAAAGACGAGCAAATGAAGCAATACCTAGAGCTACAAAGAAAGAAGCTTGAGATGGAGGAGGCGGTCAAGAGGAGGAAGCTCGACATCGAGGCCACCAATGCCGCAACCAAAGCAAAGGAGGTGGCCCTTGTGATCATGAGCGTGGACTTGACCAAGATGAGCGAGAAGACAAGGAGCTCGTTTAAGGCCAGGCAGAAGGAGATGTTCGACGCCGACGGCCTGAACTAGGTCGTCCGATCGGCCATGGCCGTTCTTTTTTTGGAGGCTGGCAAGGGTGCTGCCCGCCCGCTGGGCAGCTGGCTGTGTTGCCGGCGAGCAAAACTATTCATTTTGGAGGCTGGCTGTGTTGCCGGCGACGACGTGTAGGCCGCTGACTCTATTGGCAGTGGCGTGAACTAGGGCGCTGACCTGAACTAGGGTCGTTGGTATTGGAAACGTTGTTTTTTTTAAAATATGGACGCGGACAAGATGTGGCAAATGGATGCGGCCGCGCGCTGGGCGCACGGCCACCGCATCCCAGGACATGACCCCATCGCCCTACCCAAACAGACTGAATCCGGACATGTTTGAGATCGCGTGATGGAGTTGACCTAACGCATGTAACGTCGGTCTAATTATCAGCATTTTGCCGCAGGGCCGGCGGTACTAAGCAAAGTACATATCCCCCCCCCCCCCGCGGCCAGGCCTGGTGTGGCTGCATGAATGGACAAACAAGGACTCAAAATAAGCATGCTCAGTCACTGACTGAGCCCGTCTGCGGGGCGTTAATGGGTCTGATTTGGTAGGCCTGACTGTAGATGCTCTAAAAGCAAAAGCAAGACAATAAAGCATCACTAGCATCTACCTTTGCCTCGGTTATGAGAAAAGAAAACTAGCACATGCTAGAACCACTGCTCAGAAATACGGGACACAGCCCAGAGCCCGAGCAAAGCAATCGAAATAACAGTTTTACTAGAACTCATTATTTAGAAATAAAGCATCTAGCACTGCAAACCCAACAGACGTCATAAGCACAATGGTCTACTTCCATTACAAGTTCAAGCCCACAAGACATTGCAGGAGTAATAACAAAAATAAAAGGTAGCGGGGGAGAACGTCGCCACAGTGCTGCCGGACTGGGCCGCAGCCTTCGGGCAAGGACCCGTCGTGGGTGCCTGACCATGACACGGGCGTCTTCGGTTCCATGCTGACACCCATTGCGGTGGCCCGCATCCCGCCCCACTGGAGTTGTTCGGAGGCAAATTTGACATTTTTGACCTGTTGGCGTAATCAATTCACGGAATGAACTATCTGCAAAACTATTTCACAGCCATGCTGCACAGTAGGGTGCAGCGCCACTGAGACAGACGCTACACAAAAAGGTCATGGCTGTGAAATAGTTTCGCAGATAGTTCATTCCGTGAATTGATTACGCCAACAGGTCAAAATTGTCAAATTTGCCTTGTTCGGATGGCCTCCACAGACGCCCGCCGTCACCGACATGGCCTATTAAAACATGGAGGTCAATGCCAACATCAAAAACTACTACTGCAAGCTCCATACCTGAAAAATAAATCAAAAGCCGACACAGCACCCACAATCAACCCTGAAAATCACTCTTATTATCTTTGTAGTAATTGGGATTAATAACTGTAGTAATTATAGTTTTAAGAAGCAGGCCGGACAGGCGGTCTGATCTGAAAAAAATTAGAACCGACAACTTATCGGTTTTTAAAAACGTCCCTAGATTTAATGTGCCTCTCCACCTTCACCCACCTTGCAGGAGTAGCTTGTAGTCGCACGCCACCCGGCATAGGTTGTCAAAGATGTGTCGTCAATCGGTTCGTCACCCAAACGACTGGCCACTCGCTACTCCATGCTCAACATGATGCTTGAGTCTCCAGCCACCCTGGCCATATTGTATTGTATGTACTTCAAAAAAGAGATAGTAAGGGCGAACCGGTGGTTTTTTTTTTAAAGGGCTCTGTTTACAATGATTCTGAACTGGCTTCCAAATTTTAGAATTACCCATGTCCGATACGGATGCAGATACAAACATATCTTGAATGATATGTGTCATTTGTCTAGCTTTTGGTTCTTTGTCATTACCAAAGATGAAGGGTGCGGTCGGTTCATGCCTTACAATTTTTTTGGGTCAATAAATGTGTACGATCAAGAGTACTAACGAGCTACTTTCTAATTTATTAGAAAACATGCACCTATAGGGTATTTTATACCCAAATTTCACTCCCGAGGAACTCGGAGAATCAAATACTCCCTCCATTTTTATATACAAGGCCACTATCAAAATTACAATTTATAGCTATACAAGGCCACTAACACTAATCGAGACAAAATTTATGGTGTTTGCCTCGTACTAGCAAAGGAGGATATTAATTATCTCTTGCATGCATGTGGGTGTGATAAGTTTGGCTTGCATGCGCCTCATTAATCAACTAAAAGGAGTGATAGCATTGGCTTGTTGTGGGTGGAACAGAAAAATATGCATTAATTAACATGACAAACAAGAGGACAAGCTAGCTTGCAATATTGGCTTAAGCACACATTTACTTTTACCTTGGTACCTGTAATATGGGTTTGTGGTCTTGTATACAAAAATGGAGGGGGTATTAGAATAGAAACCAACAAGGAGAAATTGCAAGGC
>LR738712.1:795650539-795692379 GCA_902687465.1 Secale cereale | reverse complement strand
CCCCCCCCCCCCCCCCCATGAAACCATAGCCACCCCACATCTCTCTTCACCAACGGTTCCACTGCGGTAGGAAGAGAGAATGAGGGGTCCAAACAGATCCAGGATGAATCTCAATTGCGCACAAGCTTTTGAAGGTAGCAATGCACGTCCCTTGGAGCGGCGAAGATACCCCCACGGTCATGTTCACGGAGCATGGGCATAACTATGCCAGTTGAAAGCACAACAAGATGAAGATTTAAAGAAAGTAACAAAGGCCAGGAGAGTAGCAAAGGTAAACTAACATAGTAGAGGCACAACTATGCCAGTTGCGCCTTCTGAAGCTTACATCGATGGAACAGAATCAAAAGTTCAAACTGTGATACTACTTGTAGGATCAGTTTCCTAACCGCTTGCACGCTCGGAGAAGCGGCCGCCTCGGCCCTTTCCTCTGCACGTTTGACATATAGCGTTGAAAAGAGTAAATTGCAAAAAACCACCACATTTGTGGACCTTAATTCAAAAAACCACCATGTTTCGTTTTTTTTTTGCAAAAAACATCCGGTATTCAGTAATCTTTTTTCAAAAAACATCCGGTTTTCAAAAATGTTCCACATAGTTTTGTAAACGAAGAAAAGAAGATACATCTTGCACGCGAGTTTCCCAATCACGCATGTCTTCCTGAAATTGGGTGAATTGTTCAAACGTTGCCGCTACTCCATACTCAGACATAACATTCTCACCCTGAAACTGAAAGCTTTGATCGTATAGACGTTTCGGACGCTCGTCTTCTGCGATCATATTGTGCATGATCACACAAGCAGTCATCACCTCCCACAGTTTCTGCGTGCTCCAGGTATTAGCAGGATACCGAACGATGCCCCATCGAGATTGCAAAACACCAAAGGCACGCTCGACATCCTTCCTAGCACTCTCTTGCTCTTGGGAAAATCTTTTCCTCTTCTCATCGACATGGTTGGGTATTGTCTTGACAGTAGTGGTCCACTGACGATAGATACCATCACCCAGGTAGTACCCTTTGTCGTAGTTGTGGCCATTGACAGTAAAGTTCACTGGTGGGCTGTTGCCTTCGGCAAGCCTAGCAAACACCGGCGAGCGTTGAAGCACGTTGATATCATTGTGTGATCCAGCCATGCCAAAGAAAGAGTGCCAGATCCAGAGATCTTGAGACGCCACGGTCTCTAGTATGACAGTGCAAGCCCTGACATGGCCCTTGTACTGCCCTTGCCATCAAGAAGGACAGTTCTTCCACTCCCAGTGCATGTAGTCTATGCTGTCAAGCATCCCTGGGAAGACCCTTCTGGCACTCATCGTCAACAAACGGGTTGTATCTTCAGCTGTCGGCTCTCTTAAGTACTCAGGGCCAAACGCAGCAATAACAGCCTTGCAGAACTTATACAGGGATTCTAGGCATGTAGACTCGCTCATACGGACGTACTCGTTAATGAGATCACCAGGCACTCCGTATGCAAGCATTCGGATGGCGGCAGTGCATTTCTGATAAGAGGAGAAACCAATCTTGCCGACGCATCCTCTTTGCACTCGAAATAGTCATCATAGCCGACCACCCCCTCTCTAATACGGCTGAAAACATGCCTACTCAGACGGAAATGGCGGTGAAATTTTTGATGTTTGAACAACAGGTTTGTTGTATCAAAGTAGTCTTTCCAGAGAAGGAAATGCATGCTCTCTCGGTTGCGATTCAACGCCGGAAGGTGGCCCAGAATGGAGCCGTGGAACAATGGCCGCTGGCTGTCAAAGTTGTGCTGGACCAACACGGCAACCAATATCTTCTCCTCATCGTCAGACGACGAATCGTCGGAGCCACAAAGGAAATTGTGGAAAAAGAACTCGCCGGCGGAGTCCATTTCGTACCTCAGCAAACTGTCGAACAACTTGCGGGCGTCGAAGAAGGAGACGGCGGCGAGGGGAGTCGCTGCGGCAAAACAACGGTGGCGGGCGAAGGGGGGGAGTGGGCGCCGTTGCTGGACGGATGTGGGGGCGGCGGCAGCTGACAGAGTCGTCGGCAAAAATGGGCGGCGGCGTTAGCGACGAAGGAGGCGAGCGAGGGTTTGCTGTTGGCTGGGGGTGAGAGGGGAGGCTAATGTGCCACCGACAAGCGGGCCCGAGGAGAGGAGAAGGTGAGCGCGCGCATCCGTCGCTTGTCCGCGTCGACGCAAATCCGACTCAAAAATGGACCGGGAATGGGTCGCCCGCAGACGAAAGGCGGACACACGTCCGTCTGGGTAGGCGCTTTGTGCCGCCTTTTGTGTCCGCGCCGACCCAAACGAACGACGGCGGACGAAATGGATCGCCCAGTTGGATTTGCTCTTATTATTTCGGAATATAATTAAAGTTCTGGATTTGTCTCAACCAAACTTGTTTAAGTTCGACAAGACTACAGAAAAATATATTAACATCTCGAACATCAAACTTGTCTAAATAGATTCTTCATGAAATATACTTTTGTACTATGGATTCTTTTTTCTATTGTAGATCTCAGCATATTATTGTATAGAGCACTGGTTAAGAATTCACCTGATTAACTAGTCAACGGGCCAGTTAAGGTCTACTCATAGCGTGCCTGAATCGAATAGCATCTATTCGTCGTGTTAACTTGTCAAGCCGATGAATTGGTCTGTTAGACCGATTAATCTATTGTTAGGTCGATTAATCTTTAGTGGCCCATTAATGGATGGGCAAACAAAGCCCAAAATTTTGGCACATAACCTCTTCCAACCCCATCGCTCTCTTTAATAGGTAGATTAATAATTTTACCTCCTCTCTATGTATTTAAATGTGTATGACAACATATCTTGATATATTACATAGTTGGGAACATGAGAGTATGTTTTAATACATAAAACATATATACTGTCAGGTTTCTATTCAATCTACCGATTAATGGACGATCGGTTAATCCAATTAATAGGTCGATCCACCGTTTAATCACTACTCCTAAACCTACCGAGTAGCTACTAGTTATCAATTTCTTAAACATTGGTATTAAAAAAATAGTATAACAGAGCCACCTACGAGTCCTCTGAATGATTTGAGCTCCTCAGTCGTCGGATCACATGTACGGACGCATCTGATCGTTTGAGTGTTACTTCCTGTGTCAAATCGCGCTGCACGACTGGACAGCCGTATCTGGGCTGCTGTTCTGCGGGTTGACCTGGGTTCCTCACGTTAGCTGGGCCGACTATTCGAAAAACGCGTTAAATGGGCTGTGTGTGCGATGTCCGCCTCGTGCCTTTTCTTCTCTCTTCGTCTGCTGGGAAAGGCAGAGCACCGCCGTTATATTGTGCGAGCTTTTCATTTCCTTTTCTTGCCCGTAGTGGCGATGGTGGACGAATGTTTCATGCGTGCCCATCTCCTTTTCCCCTTTTCCTGTCGAGGCTGCCTCACCCGACTGTCTTCTGCATCCCCCTCCCGCCGCCCCTATTTTTTCTCACCGTCCGAGTCTGGACCATGCAGCTCTAGGAGGTGAACCTACAGAATGACCAGGGCCGCATCGCTCTCCATCCGCGCGCTCTCCCCGGCAACAAGAAAACCGATTTCCTATCAGGTAAGTGTTTCAGTTCTGTCATTTTTTCGTAGCCTAGCATTGTCGTTCGTGCCATTAGGTCAATCTCAGTTGGCTACAGTTGATCAATTAGTTCCTCTGCTACTGGTCTGTTGTATTCAAAATTCAGTAGCTTATGAGAACTATGTGCTCACGTGCAAATGTGCAATTAGTTTGGGGATGCTACTCATGCAGTGAGTTGTATCAACGTATGTCCTTAGTGTTCCTCTGATTTGAGATAAAACTACCAAACTAGATTGTTTTGTATCACCCTTGCAGTCATGTTTATTTCTTCTTGTGCCTAGGTACCTCCTTGCTTGAAGAGATTTTGTTTTTCCCTTGCTTGGTCTACTCCACTGCATACTACTGATCGTTCCTTTTTTTGTTGATTGTCCGAGGAAACTTCAGGAAAGTTGCTGCATGATATATTTGATTTATTATTTTGGGGGTGTGCCACTTCAAGATTAAGAGATATTCAAGACGGGTTGGTATTATTGTGTCCCTATTCACCTCGGTTGTTCATAGAGCCTTTCTTTTTTCCTTTTTCCATTATGTTGTTTTTAGTATGTTGTGTGCTACGCATCCATTACTTTTGTGTGTGTGTGAGACAGGTTTTGCAATTGACAAATCAAATGCGCAAGCATGCTTGCCGAATGGGAAGGAATCTCTTTCGCAAAAGAAGATGTTCAAATAAGGTGTGAACAACTTTCTTTTGTTGTATCCTGCTTATCTACGCTTATATACAAAGTACTTTCACAGGGGTCGAAATGTTGGAAACCTGTTGATGGCCGTTCCTTGTGAAATACGTATGAGTTTTAGGAGTACTTTATTTTTCTAGAAAAGAGAGCTATATTTTTCAAGTACTCTCGTCGGTCCAAAAATAAATAGAGGATTAATTTACCGGTGTATGAATAAAGTTGTGGCCAAATAGGCTTATATTATACTGTGCCCTCTTTATATTTACACCGACTCCAAACATTCTAGTCAAAATGAACGGGCGCGGCAACACGCGCTATTATGATCTAGTTGAGTTATCAAACTTAAGCAAGTTCTGACTTATGAAAAACCTAAAATTTCAACTATTTGCGATAGTACTCCCTCTGTACATAAATACAAGACGTTTTAGAAACTCCACACAAGTCTATGAAGCGTCTTATATTTATTTACAGATGCAGTAATAATTAGTTTGCTATTAATAAATAAGATAGCATCATGTTGTTAGATTTCAGTAGAAGCAAGCTTTGGTAATGCCAAGAACCTGCTGAAAAGGAGAAGTTGTACGCAATTTTATTAGTCAAGCACTATAGTGTTTTGTTTTGAGTAAATGGGGTTTCCCTTTCATTAATAGAACTACAAAAAAATCATCATACTACTACTAGTAGAACTAAGAGCATCTACATCCGGCATCTTCAAATCCTCTTCAAACATCCACGGACCTGACATAACAGGTGAGAGAAGAAAAAAATGACCCAACGAAATTATTATATCATCTATGTATGTTCGGGCTGCCCGCGAACCGTCGTATTGAGGACAAATATAGGAAAGACATAAGGGCCCGCGGACGGGTCCGAGCACGGCCGGTCAATTTGTCATGTAGGACGCGACCACACACTGGATCACCTTTTTTTCTTCTTTTTTTTCCTTCTATCTCCATCTCCATCGACCACGTGCAAGCGGCCGGACATATAAGAGAGAAAATGAAGATTGTAACTACATAAATGGACAAATAGGGATTCAACGCAGACATGCTCAACCACTATAGCATTTCCATGACGATGCTCGAGCCTCCAGCCGCCCTTCCTGTATCGTATTGTATGTACTCCGGAAAAGGGATCGTAAGGGCGAACGGGTGGTTGTATTTGAAAAAAAGGGCTCCGTTTTCAATGATTCTGAACTGGCTTCCAAATTTTATAATTACCCATGTACGATACGGATGCAGATACAAACATATCTTGAATGATATGTGTCATTTGTCTAACTTTTGGTTCTTTGTCATTATATCAAAGTTGAAGGGTACGGTCGCTTCATGCCTTGCAAATTTTTGGGTCAATAAAGGAGTATGATCAAGAGTACTAACGAGCTACTTTCTATTTTACTAGCAAAAATGACCGTGCGTTGCAACGGGTGAAAAAAATACACATACCTAACCCAATAAATGTGGCTCAAGACCCGTCCATCCCGCACACATAGGTGAGAATTAATTGAGGGCCTTCGCTATAAGGAAGGAGTCAAGCCAATCACCAGAATCATCGAATAATCACCTATACGAAATGAAGAAATCATCCTCTTTCCATGTTTGCGAAGATATATTGGTTGGTTCCTCAATAGAAGGACAAGTTGTGTATAAAATATTGCTTAACTGAATATATGAACTGTCAATGATGTATACATAGTTAGAAAGTATCACTAGAAGACACCATTACGGTGAATACATGCGGTGTGATATTGATAACCTGGAAGACAAAATCTGCATATAGCGGGAGTCTAGCTTGAAATTCTCCCATAAGAGGGAAATTGGAGTAGATTAGTGCGCAATGCATGTAGGTGCACATATATTTTTCATAAGTGCGAAAAGGAAATCATGAGTTCAAGCCCAAGTAATATCAATCTGTCAATCACTTGTACAAACCTTTAGTAAAAAAATGATATCGCGTAATAAGCATATCTGACTGACTGGAGTACATGCACTTGAACTTTAATTAACACTTGGTTACGACAGTAGCGACGTGATAAAGAACCACATCAGTTGCCTCTCTCATCTCAAACATGACACCCTCTGTTCTTCCATGTCATAGGAAGGGGAATGGTCTTTTTGTCAGTAAGATTGAACACTATTTATCCGTATAATTTAAGACATAAGGGTGTAGCAAACAATCAACCATCATAACCACAACTGATTATAATGTATGAACCTCAAGCAGTAAAAGTATAAAAATATTTAAGCAAATAGGAAGAAAGTAGGATGCACTTGGGTCCCTCCCCTCGTCCCCCTCGTGTCGCCCCCGCGGGCGACCTAGGGGGAACCCTAGTCGCCGCCCCCCTCGTCCCTACTCAGCCTCCACCTCTCCTCGCTGCCGTCCACATCGCAGTCGGGCAAAGCTTAGCCGGCTGGGCGGCGGCGGGGCATCCTTCCCCTTGGAGCATCTTGGGCGGCGCGGGACAACCAGATCGCGAAGAGGCGCCGAGCTAGCGCGGGGTCTGGCGGCGTGGCGGACGAGCATCTTGGCTGCGGCGCAATGCGGCGCTGGTGACGCGGCGCGGCCGTTGTGGCTTGGATTCGACTCCGCGGCGAGGTGGTGGCTGCGTGTTCCTCAAATCGGGTGGTCGCGGGAGCCGCAATGTTCAGGCCGGATCCATCTGGATCTGGCGTTTGGATGTTGTCGGCTGGCGCGGGGTGGTGGTCTACGTCGCTGGCCTCGTCGGATCGTCGGATCCGGCGCCTGGAGATCTACGGCGGTTGTCCTTCTTGATCCTCCTTCCTGGTGGGTTGAGCCCCATGGCACTTGCATCTCTACTGGTCTCGGTTCGTCTCGCTGTCGGATCCGGAGCAATCAGAGGTTTGGTGGTATAGGTTGGGGACCGGAGGAAACTTTGGCCGTCTGGTCCGGCCCGGCATCGGCGGCGTCCCATGACGCCGTTACCCTCCTTGGAGGCGAAGCCGAGGTCCCTCCTATCCACATGTGAACCCCTCCGGGACGAAAGTCTAAAATTCAGTCTGGATTGGGCGGCGGCGGCGCCCTGCGTGCCGTAACCTCCATGGAGGCGCCGTCTTGGGAGGCTCAGATGGTCGGGCGAGAGATGCTATGGGTGCTGGGCGCTGCATAGCTCCAGCAGCGGCGACGACGTGAGCTCCGGGGGAAACCCTTGATATAGGTCTACCGGATCTGATGATGATGGCACCTTTGATGTCGTGTCCCTCCTGGGGGCATCGTTTTGGAGCACGCGCTGGCTGGAGGGGACAAGAGGAGGAGCGGTGTTACATCTACCGCGAGGCCGACGACGGATCCTGGCGGCATGGCGCCGTGGAGGTTCGGCGATGGGTGCGTCTGGAGATGGACACGCGCAGGCGGAGGAAGTTGTCTAGCGTCATGGTGGCGTTGATGGCAGAGAGGCCTGGCAAGGTCGGTGCAACAATTTTGCTCTGAGGATGGACCGAGGGATGATGGAGGTGTCGGCCCTTGCAGCGTGCGGTGCTCACTGGGAGTGTGCCTGACCGGTGTGGGACCCAATCCAGATAGTGGCTTGGAGGGGACACGCGGCTTTAGATGTTAGGCTTTAGTGCGATGTCTGTTTGGTATTAGGCCCGAACATTCGGCACGCCTTCATCAAAGGGATAGGAGTAACAACGGCGTTGCCAAGATGATGGCTTCAGGCTTGTTGATGTATCACCTTATATGATGTTTGTGAATAATTAATAATACGGCTGCATGCATCGTCCAGATGCAGAGGCCGAGGGTACATCCTCCTTTTCTAAAAAAAAAACTTGAGCAGAACTGGAGAGGAGGGGTAAGGGAGGACTTGCGTTGTTCCTGTTCGCTTAAAGCGCTCCTGGTTCTCCCAAAGGCAATTGCATGGCTAGCAGTATACGTGAGAATAGTGGTGAGCAGAATATACATTGCTTAATGCCCCAATAATCTGTTAAAACAAGACTGTCATGCAAGCTATACATCTAAATAAACGTGAGATTAACATACATAAACTGTTCTTGGGGATAAAACGAAGTTAAGGTGTCCTTCATAGCTAGCTTAACACATGTATCAAATTTACAGATTCCTCTCTTTGCATATGCATAGATGTATTCTCCTCAAGCATCGTCAAGCATCAGGCACACGTGCATCAACAACATGCACGCACAAATAGTTCAATATAATGATAATCCATTTGACCATTGAGATGACAATCCATTTAACATAGAGATATCAACACCGGAGTGGCAGATAATATTTTTTTAAATAAAGAGTGGCAGATAATATTGATGTACACATTTTGCATTATTGCTGTAGAATCACAATTCACAAAGCAAGGTTGTATGCACTGGTAAGTACATAGACGACGTCGTCAGGTAAATGCAACCACGACAAGAAAAAGTACTGCATTCTATGAAAAATACTAGGGGCTGGGGCGCGCCCTTGGCGCGCCTCCTGTGCCGTCCTGTGCGCATAAATCATGTTGATGGAATTTTGATCGTGCATATACAGCCCAGATGAGCACCATATGTCAAAAAAAGTACACTTAACATAAATACATCATTAGAGTTTTCAGTCATACAGTCTATCGTAGCAAGCAGAGCAAGCCAGGAGGTCCATATTACCATGAAGGTAACATAGTCGTTCTCCTAAAAGGCTAAAATGTGTACACATTTCTTTTTCATTCTAATCATATCCATAAATGCTGCAAGATAAAAATTATCCTATGATTTTGTTTCTCCTCCAAGACTTCAACCATATAAAGTCAAAGAAGAAGAGTAAAAATTGAATTATACTCCCTCCGTAAACTAATATAAGAGCGTTTAGATTACTACTATAGTGATCTAAACGCTGTTATATTAGTTTACTAAGGGAGTGCTATTCTAGCTAGCATTCGGCCATCCACATAAAGACTCCACCTTCCGTTGAGATTCTTTTAAGCTTAGCCGAAACAGCATTAACCAAACAACAGGATTTATGTCATCGCTACCAGCCTGCTTTCTTTATGGTTAACCTTCAATTCATCTTCCTTATGCACAAATTGAACATCATCTGAGATGCAAATATCTAGGTCACATCAGTTTGTTAGCCCTTGAAGTGAAAAAGAATCGATTCGATATTCCAAGCAGAATAAACTACCTAGGGGATTAGGAGTTCCACTTGAGGCCTCTGCCATCGGTATTGTTCCTAAGAAAAAAGAAATTATGGACACTTAGATATGGCAGACACCAAATAATTTGGCATGTACATGTAACTGTAGCAGTGGCATTGACGCTGCATTATTGAAGGGCATACAGAGGGGAAAAAATATCAAGATGTTCTTCAAATATATGAAGCTTCTTATTTTATAGTCCCTCCAATCCATAATAAGCGTCAAAACTTTGAATTAAGGTTGGACCACCTTAGTTTAAAGCTCCGACACTTATTTTGGATCGGAGGGGGTATTAAATTTTAGTTTCATGCGGCCAAACAAGTCCAATCAGTCATTTTCATTCTGAGCTGACCTACAAATATTCACTCATCATAATTTTTCCACAAAATGAGAATTCCAAAGTCATCCAAGGTATGATTAGAAAGACTAATCAGAGAGGCGAAGTCTTAGTTTTACCTAAGGCTCCTGTCAAGTCCTTTCAGGATGTTAGGCTCTGTATTTGGTTGCCCAGAGGGAAAAAAGACTGTTATGTGTTAACTAAATTTTCACACTAAAGAATTAGCTCGGGACATGTTGGTTCCTATTAGCAGCATTCGACTGATCTTTGGAGCCTAACAAAATACCACCATTAATTACTCATTAAGAAGCCATTTATACTCATTAAGGGCATGAGCAAGCATATAGGGCCTAAGGTGATACCTGATGTTATCTCAATCCCATCCATGGCAGCTGGAAAACCATGCTGAGTTTGGCCTGCAAAAAAAAGATCCAAATGCATGACACATGAACTGAGCTCTTTTCCATGTTAGAGGTAGTGTTTTTTGTTGTTGTTGAGAATAGAGGTAGTGTATGTTCTACATCCACAAGAACAGTGTTCTGTTTTTCATGTAATGAAATGCTGAGCATTAACATAGATAGAAAAACTCATAAGATCAGAACTTCACATAGTACATTAAGTCTTATGAGAGTCATGCATAACAGAGAGGGTTGACTATTTTCCGAACTTGTACTCGGGAAAGAAAAATTTAGGATTTCAGGTCAATGTGGTAGTTGATCTGAACCTCAGCAGGGCATCTGAACCTCAGCAGGGCTATGACAACATTGATGTAATTTTTTGCCTCCTAAATAATACCCCGTACAAGTTAAAGAACACAAAATTTTAGTTTCGTTACTTTTTGCTTCACCTTACTGGATTCTACTCAGCTAGATAGCTACCCCATACTGAAAGCATATATGTTTCTTTCCATACAATATAAGCAGGGCATGCTCTATCCTTCAGGAGTACTCCACCCAAGACATGAATTTTCGAGTAGATTGTGGCAGAAAATTATACATAGAGGTACCTCTGGTGACGACTGATCCATGACAGGCTATATTGTTGCTATGAAAGAGACATCCTATAAGGAAAATGTTGAAAATATGTTTCTTTGAATGGTCAATGGTTAGCATGATTGTCTTGCTCTTCTCCTTAGTTGTCATATTCCTTATACCTTTTCTTTTCTAACATCCTTGCATGATAGCTAGCTAATCTCAATGATAATAGTATCTAAATAGTACACATAAAGCATCTGCACAAAGGCCACCTAGTTTTCTTGTATTCACATAGTATGCTTAGTTGTGATTATAAGTATGCAAAAATGCATTAGAGCAGCACAGATCAGTTTTGTTCTCACCACGCATGATGTACACCGGTTGCTCCTCTTCGTTCCAGCATGATCATGTGTTCAAAAAAAAAGGATGTTAGTTGCTATGAAGTTATTGTCATGATGCAAGTGAAACAAAAGCAAGCCGCTACATTGGTGTATTGCAAAAATAAGATTGTATCATAAGCACATAATTTGAATGTGCTTATGAAGTATGATTTGAGTGTAAACATTGAAGCAATGAAAACAATGATGAAACATGGTACGGCGGGAGGTGGATGTGATGTGGTAGATTAGTGTATAGTTGAGCATCATTCATACATCACTTATTCTTTTCTCTTTAGTACGTGACCACATTGATGTGGATATTCCTATTAAAACAAAGGTATCATGTCTATGCAGGAAACATGTAGCTTCATACGCAGCACGAGCAACGACTGAAATCATGGAGAACTCCCAAGAAAAATATCAGTTAACATGGAAACTACATCGATGTGAATATTCCTATTAAAACATAGGTATCATATTTATGCAGAAAAACTATAGCTTCATAAGCAGCACAAGCAACAACTGAAAATCATGGAAAACTCCCATGAAAAATATTAGTTACCACAGAAACTACATCATGAAGCAATAGCTCTATTGCTTCACAAGAAGGTTCATATAAGCAATTGGAGAACATCATACTCTCAAGTGAGTGGTTGTAAAACCTAAAAGGGATATTTGTACAGCACATAATTGGCAGTATTAAGCTTGTATGATACGTGTACAAACCAAGCCTCTCGCACATGAGAGCTACAGTTTTTTTAAACATATTCAGAAGAGATACGATTTTCGTTTAGTGTGAACTAATTCTTGCAAGAGATAACAAATGAAAGCCCATCTCACACAGAAAATGCATGTAAGTCTGTACCTTGAGGAACATATACATCTTGAACGGAAGCAAAGAAAAGTCTGCACATGATATCCTTGTAAGGATGTTCGTAGGATACCAAGGATTATTATATCGTCCACATTGTTGCCATCCATTAGTCCATTAAATTCTCTCATCAGACACAGGATAGCCCACAGCAACAGTATAACACGATTGCGAGATCTGTTTGAACATTAGTTTATCTAACCATAAGTGAGCCTAAGCTGAGATATGAGAATGGTATAATTGATGCAAATGGATTGATAGAGATGTGATTTGTGGCATAACCTGCAGATTTTGACAAACCTCATAAAAGTTATCACATAGTTTCAAAAAGTTGGATTATGGGATTTTACCATATTAATCCATATGGCATGAAGGAATCATTAAATTGAGAAAGAGCAAAGATATTACCTCCTTTCATTCAGTAAAACCGCCATGTAGCCATCATATAGCTTGCATATTTTGACAAAAAGTGGCCTCTTAAAAATGTCTCACCCCTGGTTTCTACTGTATTTGGCAACATCCAGTCCAACTGCAGCGTGAGAAGCAAATCAAACCATAGAGATAATGATCTCGAGAAGAAAGGGAAGGGGGCCAAACTTGCTGGAAATTGAAATCGAAGGGAATAAAGAAGGAGATGGATATGGGGATGCTCACCTAGGAAATTGCAGAGATACTGGAAACTCCTGTTTAGAGATATTGGTATACACAACACAGGACACTGCAATGATCAAGTAGTACTTCTGTAGTTCTGCAGCACAAAAAGTATTGAATAATCCGGTGATCCAAGTCTGAATATACAGACCAAGGAACAAATAATGGGTCAGTTCAGAAAAAGTTCCAACTATCTCTGCAAGGAAGCATTTCAGTAAACATATGGTGGGCACGATTGTAGGGAAAACCAGCAGATCCTGGGCCCTGGCCTCGTGGACGGCCTAAACAAGCACCATAGTGCCTTGACGCTGCAGTCCGGGATAGAGGAGGAAGTGAAGTCGACGGCGAGCACGGTCGATCTCAGCCAGCTGATCAAATAAGACAGAGGAGGACTGCTCAATGACTCGGCAGTGCTCCCAACTCTAACCAGAGGTGGCATACGAGCAAGTGAAGGTGAGTGAGGGGACCGTCCTCATATCCTCTCATACGTATCTGCTGCGGCGCCCTCTGGTGTGGTTTTTCGGCGGCTCACGCTTACCCTCTCGTGTGGTTGGGCAGCCATGGCAGATGGAGAGGCGGAGCAAAGCAGGGATGCGACCCGAGCACATTATTAAAATTTGCAGGAGAGAATATCAAGACAAATGAAATTATATGATTGCACCAGCTCTGCGAAAAAACTTCTTTCACTCGATTCATCGTTATGAGTTGCAAACTTGCATTTGCACCCATGTTCTTTATGAAATACGTAGGTACATATAGACTACATGAGAGGTTAGAAAAATCCTGTTTCATTCATTTCCTATTTGAAACAAAAACTTGTAGTAATCCTCTTCCTCGTGAAGTTTCCTCAAAATAACAGGAGAGTAGGCGTTAAAATAGCTGCCAACTAAGGAATAGACATAATACAAATGAGGAAGATTCAAGAAACAATAACATTGCAAATCTGGTAGGTTTTGCATTCATTTGTTCAAAACCCATTGCGTAGTCCTATTGTAAATTTTAACGAAAAAGTTTTTTTTACAAAAAAAAAGAAGGAAATTTTAAGACTACAAACTGCTTATTAACACCTATCTGAATAATGTTTCTTCTGCAGTTTGATCATTAGTTTTCTTCAGGAAACAGTAAGGAACGATCTTGTCCGAAATATATTATGGTGAAATAAAACCATGTAATCTATATATCTCCAGCTGGACCAAGCATTTGCTATGTCAGATGAATACTCAACAAGCATTATTATTAGTAGAAAAGAAGCTTTTCCGCATTCACTTCATAGATTGAATTTTGCTGAAAAGCACTATTATCTTTAGGACCATATAAACATAAAAGGTAAACTGAACCAACTACCCAATATTTCTGCAGTAACTACTAAACCCATGATTTGCAATCTAGTAATACTACTCCAGATCAGTAGTAAACTCACCTTCCTTATCAGTGTCACCTCCAGGTCCATGACAGTCACAGGCCACATCCTCCTTATTCCCACGCTGTTCATCGCCCCTGTTAGAAAGAAACAGCGTCTTGATGTAAAATTATGTTGATTCAAACAAGGTAACAAAGAGCAAACACACCTCCTCATCTAGAGGTTCACCCCACGTCTACCTGATGATGGAGCCGTCGTGGGCTCGTGGCTCTTGCTTCACACATGCACGCCACGACCTAGTCTTCTCCGTCCTCCTCGACTCGTGCCCCGTCGTTGTCGTCACCTCGGCGGAGGTCCTGATGCCATCGTCGCCCGCGAACCACGTCCCCAGAGTCCTCGTTGGCGCACCTCCCGACACTGTGGCTGCTGCCCGAACCCGGGCCTCTATGCCGGCGGCGTCGTGGTGCGGACGGGAGGCCTGGCCCCACGAGACAGAGAGATCCTGCGATTCAAATCGAGAAGATCGGATGAGATGACGCCGGATGATAGGTGGAGCTCGGGATTGGAGATGAAGCACGAGCGCCGGTGAGGGCGGCGGCGGCGGCGGAGGGAACCCTAGCTGGGAGGAGAGAACGAAGGCTGTGAGCGAGAGGTGCGAGGGGTGCGAGCGTTTTGTTTCTGTCCTCCCTCGACACAGTAAAACACGATTAAAAAAAAACCTGCAGACGTGGCACTCACGAGCGGGCGCCCATGCCGCGACTGTTAATGGGTTTAATGAGGGAGAATCATTCCCGTTCGATTGGAGAGAGAAAGTGACACATCCTAGTTCCATTCACACCAAGAACCAACCGAACCGAACATTAACAATCCCTGTAGGCTGTAGCTCCCCTACCCAAACAAACAGTGCGCCCCTTCAGACTTCAGTTTCTGGACAACTTCCTGGCCCAAGCCATGCCATATATATTGTCAACTTTCTAGTACCTAGCTAGACAGACAGCAAGAAGTCATGGCGGGGAGGGTGGCGGCGAGGACCCGTCGATCGACCGATGGCCGTGGCGGCGTCAGAGAAGGCAGTGCGGTGCCTGGGGCTGGGGTTCGACATGACGTGCGACCTCAGGCTTAAATTCTGCAAGGACTCCGGCGGCTGCGTGGTCGCCAGGAGCCCCGGCGAGACTGCGCCGGCCGCCGTGCCGAGCGTGGGCGGGCATGCCTAATACTAGAAGTTTGGAACTGGTCTCTGAATCAAACGAACCATGGATTCCCCTCGTTGTTGCTGTGTATTTTGGGATCAATGCATTTTCTTGCTTTCGACCTTGCTCGCCCTGGAGGTCTTCCGGGCGTTCTTGGTGGCCTTCTTGCTCTGAATCTGTATTTGCCCAGCTAGCTTACGGCTTCTCTGTCCCTTCTCTCTTCTTCGCCCTTGAGTACAGCCGCTCAGCATCTTTGCTCGTGACAGGCAATCCACTGCAGTGTGGTCCCTTTCCAAGCCACATACGCCGCAGCGGAGCCGTGCCCTCGCTTCGTCCACATGGTCGCCGGCGTCCACCATGTTCTGCCCCCGCGGCCCGCACCTTGCCCGTCGCCGCTTCCCGTGCCATGTGCCCTGCCCCCCACCGCGTCCCGAGCCCTGCCCGCCGCCGCGTTTCATGCATATTGCTTGGCTCCGCGCACACTGCAGGAGGAAAATTTCGAACGATTGATCCAGGCGCACAAACAGCCAGAAATCTTCTTTTTTTCCTTTTCTCTCTCTTCTCATCCAATCTGTCTATACTACTATTAAACAAGCAAACATATTCATCGCTAAGCACACCCCGCGTAATGTACACACAACAACCCAGATCAACGAGAGCCACACGATTGGACCCACTCATTTTAATCTAACCGTCAACATACCAATAATCCTCACCAAAAGTGTGTTTAGCGATTTCGAAGGGCGGACGAAAACTCTGCCTTATCCCGTCCCGCGGTCCCGTCAAAAGAAAAAAAATCCCACCCCGCAGCTGCAACCCCTGCAATCACGCACGAAAAAAAGGAAACATATCTCAATCGGTCCCCTCACCCTCAACGGTGCGCCGCCCCTCCGGCTTGCCATCGCAAGATCCACCTCCCCCTCCTCGCCTGATTTCTTCTTCGCCATCGAGAGGTCTTCGAGGGTGGCGTCGCTGACTCTGCTATTTCTCCGGTGGTGGTTGTGGGGTCGGCCGGGGAGGCGACGGGGCGGGGAGCAGCGGCGCATTGGCAGCACAAAGTGGGAGCGGTTGCAGGGTAACATCGGACGAGCAGTGGCGAGAAGCAGGTGCAGGTGGCGGTTCTGGTCGGATGGAGGTAGCAGGGGGGCGTAGGAGTGGTGGTGCGGCTGGCGGAGGGAGAAGGGAGACCGGCCGGCGTCGGAGGCGGAGCTCGGCCGCGAGCGTGGCACGCAGAGGCTTTTGCTGCCATGGTGCAGCACGTACGGCGTTACTGCAAGGGAGCCGGTGGTGGAGCGCATGGCTGTGGGGGCAGCATGATGGGTGAACTAGGAGAAGAGCGAGAGATGGGAAAGAGAAGAGAGGAACGGGAGGAGGAGAGGGAGAGAGGCTCGGCTCGCTGGCCAGCGGCGACGGCTGTCGGGGCCACCAGAGGCGAGAGATCGACGGCACATGAGAGCCCTCCCCATGGCGACGACGCGCCTCCTAACGTGGTGATGCAAGGCTCAGTATTGGTGGAGGAGGGCATCCAGCAGTGGTTGTGCATGCTCGCATACAGTACATATGAATTAGGTCGGAATCCCCATTCCCACGTCATGTTTCATGGAGCAAACAGATGTTTGCTGCCTCTATTTTCTGCATAAACAAAATCCATGTTGTTATGTTGTTGGCCTTTGTTAATACTTGCTTACTTCTGAAACCGTGTATCTGAATTTGAGGTGATCGTTTTCTTGCTTACTTCTGAATCCCGGTATCTGAATTTGGGGTGATGTTTCTCCATATTACATTGCTTCCAAATAAGTATTAATCCATTACCTTAGCTGTTAATCTCCCTTTGTCATGTTCTCTTTTAACATTCGTTATTCTTTGGCGGATTTTTTTGGATTAATCCAGGTCCAACTGTTAATCAAGACACTGAGTTGAGAGATGTCATAGTCATCAACATGTTTATAAGGTTGTTGGTAGCAGAATCTGCATTGAATTGTAGACTTGGCTATGGTGCTTGGCACATTTTTTATGTGTTCTTCAGAAGGAGTTGTGCAAGATGTCAATATTTATTGTGAAAATGAGAAACTTCTACCGAAGGCTGAAAGCTTTATAGTTTTGGGATTCACCGAGTGGCGTCCATGAAACATCATCTTTTATTGAGGTATGCAATGTTTCATATGTGTACCAGCTACTGCAGTTTCTTAAGAGAAATACACAAGCCAGATTCATCAGTAAAAAATAGGCATGCTTGCTTTGTAAAGGACAGTGACATTTGCCTGTTGTTATCTGTTTTTTTTAGAACTTGTTGTTATCTGGTAACCCTTAAAAGGAGGGAAACACCTGTTGTAGCTTTTGTTCATTGACCTTTTCTGCTCCCTCGGATCTGCTGAAGCTGAATAGAGTATCTTATATCTTATTCAAACTTTCCTTGCTCCAGTAGATCTGAAAGTAGTAGTTTAAGATCTTCATGTCTGTAGTAGTGTTGACACCATTGATATATTATGGGAACTGCTTTGGGCAAAAACAATCTAAGTGCTATATCTTCCGTATCATCTTGTTAGAAAGAAGAGCATGGAGTGGCGACGGTTCTAGCAGGGGCAGGGCGGCGATGACTTCTCCTTACAACAACTTTCAGAAACGAAGAGATGATAGCCTATAAAGAGACGACAAAAAATTTGCCATTCCCACGTCATGTTTCATGGAGCAAACAGATGTTTGCTGCCTCTATTTTCTGCATAAACAAAATCCATGTTGTTATGTTGTTGGCCTTTGTTAATACTTGCTTACTTCTGAAACCGTGTATCTGAATTTGAGGTGATCGTTTTCTTGCTTACTTCTGAATCCCGGTATCTGAATTTGGGGTGATGGTTCTCCATATTACATTGCTTCCAAATAAGTATTAATCCATTACCTTAGCTGTTAATCTCCCTTTGTCATGTTCTCTTTTAACATTCGTTATTCTTTGGCGGATTTTTTTGGATTAATCTAGGTCCAACTGTTAATCAAGACACTGAGTTGAGAGATGTCATAGTCATCAACATGTTTATAAGGTTGTTGGTAGCAGAATCTGCATTGAATTGTAGACTTGGCTATGGTGCTTGGCACATTTTTTATGTGTTCTTCAGAAGGAGTTGTGCAAGATGTCAATATTTATTGTGAAAATGAGAAACTTCTACCGAAGGCTGAAAGCTTTATAGTTTTGGGATTCACCGAGTGGCGTCCATGAAACATCATCTTTTATTGAGGTATGCAATGTTTCATATCTGTACCAGCTACTGCAGTTTCTTAAGAGAAATACACAAGCCAGTTTCATCAGTAAAAAATAGGCATGCTTGCTTTGTAAAGGACAGTGACATTTGCCTGTTGTTATCTGTTTTTTTTAGAACTTGTTGTTATCTGGTAACCCTTAACAGGAGGGAAACACCTGTTGCAGCTTTTGTTCATTGACCTTTTCTGCTCCCTCAGATCTGCTGAAGCTGAATAGAGTATCTTATATCTTATTCAAACTTTCCTTGCTCCAGTAGATCTGAAAGTAGTAGTTTAAGATCTTCATGTCTGTAGTAGTGTTGACACCATTGATATATTATGGGAACTGCTTTGGGCAAAAACAATCTAAGTGCTATATCTTCCGTATCATCTTGTTAGAAAGAAGAGCATGGAGTGGCGACGGTTCTAGCAGGGGCAGGGCGGCGACGACTTCTCCTTACAACAACTTTCATAAACGAAGAGATGATAGCCTATAAAGAGACGACAAAAAATTTGTGGTCAGGAACGACCAAAAAGCACTGGGGTGTACTGGTTCACAAGGTTGGATGCGTGCCATCTACTTTGCTTCCAGTATGTGCCTCTCTTCTATCATTTATTGTTGTTTTGTTTCAACTTTCTTCTGTAAATTTTACAGTACGCAAGTTTCAGTGTCCAAAAGTTGGTTTCAGGACTTCAGATCCACAAGATTGATAAGATGTGATATATTTGTGGAATGTTTAACTCGGTTGTTTCTGTTTACTTAGGAGTGGAGTTCCAACTCTGCCAGTAAAACAAGATCAAGTGGAAAGGGTTGAAACTCTTTTGCATGTAAATGCTTAACTGAATTATTTCAGATGGTCTAAATTCTTTAGCTTACAAATATTTAATGAAATTATTTTAAGTGAGCTAATGACACCATGGCTTGAGTGCCACTTATTACATATGATAAGTTTATGATAATTGACCTTTCATGATTGTATCTCATGGCAATCATGATATTCTATTTTGCAACTTCAAATTTACGATATTGTATTTGCTTCACCAGCTATATAATTGTATTAATACAACTAGAACACCATAGTTAGATTTACCATAAAAATATATTCTCAGCATAGTTGTATTACATTTGAGAATTCTGACTGCAGTGGTATTTGGTGACTTGTGATTCTCGGGATTGATGCATAAAAAATGTGGTGTATTTGTTATTTGCCATTCTGCTCAAGAACTTCATCCCTATCATGCATTTTTCCCTTTCATCTGAGTTAGTAAGTGGTTTCTGAATCTGTTCGAAGTCTGCAAGACAAATATAACAAATATAAACTGGTAATGTTATTGCAATGCCATTGAAATTTTTATGGTGCTCATCAAACTCTTTGACCTTGCAGCCTAAAATATAAAATTAATTACTGGATTATTAAGTGGTTTGAAAGATTGGTTTCTCTAGCAAGCAGGGAATTTCCCTCACTGTATGGGCTGAAAGTGAATGTATTATTGATGTTTTTGTTACACCATCTGTATCCATTCCAAGTATGTACCCTTATTTCCTTTTATTTGAGTTGTCCTTTTCAAAACCACTGCTCCAATGGCTCATATGGTAGTTCTTGTACCCTATTTATTTCTTCACATTTTGTCAGGCAGTTGATTTATTAAAATGATGCACTGCCATGCTACTTGTCTTGATATGTTTATGCTTCTCGCAAAATTTGTTTTCCATTCAAGTCGCAAGTGGTCGGATCCATGACATTGGATATCATGAAAGGCGCTTGAATGTCTAATGATTATTTTTAATTACTGCAGTTCTAAAAGTTAGCGATGCCTCCCATTGTACAAATTGTTTGATCAATCTTCCTTTTCTTAACAACACTGAATCAAAAGTGATAAAAATATATAAAAAATAATGCGTATATTTCCATAGTGACAATACTAATACGGGTTTTGTGCTCTGTTAAATCTTGAAAAAAATTGCTTCATAACTAGGATGAACGAGAAACCTCTTCCCGCGAAGGCACGTGCATGGTTACTATTCAAACTCATCTGGTTGTTTGGCTTTGATGTGTGACATACACATACAATTGTGATTTTTCTTTCTAAAAAAGAGTTTTTCTGTTAATTATGAAGGGAGAAATTCCTTGGTACGGCTATTCGTGCGTTGCACGTGCACGCTTACTAGTTTGAGTAGGAAAGAGTTTCACGGAGGGGTCCGCCAGCGACGGGGTACTTTTTTTTTTGGAATAGAGACCGTGTACTTTTCTTTCTCTAGCGTTGGTGGGCTCAGCCATACGATTCATTGGCCTATTGCCCCGGCCGAGGCCCAGGCTGGCACGCGAGCCGAGCGACGGAGTACGTAGAGCCGTTGATCTGTTTCTTCCTTACTTATTACACGTATGTAGATCTATTTTTAAATCTCAGCCATCAATCTTTGTGGTTTACACAAAATAAATGAATATAAATAGATGACGGATGAAGAAGTATGAAAGCTTCCGTCGTTTATTATTAGGTAAAGATTTATTAGAAAACATGCACCTACAGGGTCTTTTATATCCGAATTTCACTCCCGAGGAACTCGGAGAATCAAATATTAGAATAGAAACCAACAAGGAGAAATTGCAAGGCCTTCCCCCCTATGAAACCGTAGCCACCCCACATCTCTCTTCACTAACGGTTCCACTATGGTAGGAAGAGAGAATATGGGGTCCAAACAGATCCATGACGATTCTCAACCACGCGCAAGCTTTTGAAGGCAACAGTGCACGTCCCTTGGAGTGGGGAAGATACCCCCACGGTCGTGGTCACGGAGCATTGGTAGAACTATGCCAGTTAAAAGCACAAAAAGATGAAGATTTAAAGAAAGTAACAGAGGCCCAGAGAGTAGCAAAGGTAAACTAACATAGCAGAGGCACAACTATGCCAGTTGCGCCTTCTGAAGCTTACATCGATGGAACAGAATCAAAAGTTCAAACTGTGATACTACTTGTAGGATCGGTTTCCTAACTGCTTGCACGCTCGGGGAAGCGGCCGCCTCGGCCCTTTCCTCTGCGCGTTTGACATATAGCGTTGAAAATCATCATATAAGTAAGAAGCGGAAACAACGATACTAACACGATGAGGTTGGCTTTCTTAGGGTCTCATTCATTCGTTGCCTGCTATTGCTGAGGCTGGAAACGGAGACGTTTACAGCTTATTTTGAGCATTTTCTCCAGCATCGACTCTCAGGGCCGACTTGAGCCAGGCAATCCAAGAAATAGTTCCGTCTCTACATCTGTGACATCATGGGGGTCATCATCGTCTGGGAAGGTTGCCGTACAGGCCACCGCCGCCACCGCAAGGTGGTGCTCCTTCTTGTACTGCACAAATTATCGAGGGCAAGCCCATATTATATATGTTACGCTGAGGTGAGCTCCTTGCTAGATGCATGAATGGGTGGTGATCTCTACTAGGATGCATATGAGGGATGGGATACATGTTCAGAGTTGGGTCCTTTCATTGAAGAAGGCACTTCCATTGTCCATCTATACCTGGCAATATAGTTCTTCTTTCTTGTGGCTCAAGTTCACCACATTCTGCCTTAGCTTAGCGAGCTGCTCTTCCAACCGCCGAGTCTGACATGCAAGATAATTGAGTAGCATTAAGCCTGCATGCTAAGTTTCTATTATCTTTGCACATAGATATAGATACATACTATGTCATCAGAGACCGCAGGTTAAACTTTCTTAATGAAAATGGTCATTAGTACTTGGCACACCTCATAAAGCTTTTCGGAGCGAGTGGTGTAAGCTTTCTGTAAGTTTATGGCCCGCATTCCCCTTCTTCAACTAACCACAAATCTGATGTGGTAACTCTTATAATCTACTGACGTCACCTTAGTATAATTGCTCTAAGATAATTAAGCATTTACATAGCATTAACGATTTGTAAGCTTCCATCGTCCAGCTTATGTACTCTCTCCGTCTAGGTGTGTAAGTCACCTTACGAAAATGAAATAATCCCAAAACACTAAGGCGCGAAAGAGTAGTACTAGTTGCATGCATATTAATTAGACCCCATCTATTAATTGGAGGACCAATGCATGCAATTTCTGGGGCACGCTATTGGGATTTGAAGATGTCTTCTAATTAATAACACGCTTTTAATTGAGAAAGAAATTATGTGATTGGCTTCATCCGTGATTCAAGTTTTTTCCTTGCCCAATCTCTTTGCGCCTAGGTTGCGGTGCACCTTTTAAGATGTCTAATTCACCTAGACGGAGGGAGTACCATTAAATGCACACATAGATTCATTATTTCTAAGTGCATGTAGACTGAGTTTGAATTTCCAAACCTTCATTTTTCGGATGCTAAGGAGGCTTTTTTCAGTTTTGTCCTCTAAGCTTTGCAGTTCTTCGATAGAGCATCCTTCCAAATTACTACCCAGAATTTTCCTGCATCTCAACAGGTATAAGACGGTGCAAATGATAATTTGGCCGATAGTGCATAAACAGTAGTCTCATCACTCATAGCGGTTACCTTTTGTAGGCTTCAAGAGCATCGAGCTTCTTTGACAAGCTCTGTGCATCAGCTTTTATTTTCTGTGGTTGAGATTAAATAGCGTTTTTGAATATTTTTTTGTCACATTCAATATAAAATCACAAGGTAATATTTATCGTCAATCCATGCCAAAATCCATTGTATATAGGATATTTCTGAAGTCAAATTTTATAATATTAGACTGAGTTTATAGAGACAAAAATATGAACATTTGCATACCAATACATATGATATCAAAAAAAAAATTTGTGATGAGATTAATGGTATTGTAGATTTTGATAATTTTTCTACAAACTTGATGAAAGCTTACAAAGTTTGAGCAGGAACACAAACTATGCACCTCTATATCTTGATGTACCGTCTGGCTGATGGTACTGTCCTTTGTTCTTGTGTTATTATAACGTCCAATTGTTTTCTGCATGCTGAATTTGAATTTAAGATGTAAAATATATGATAATAATAAAGTTAAATACTCTAAAAAGACTAATTAACTCAGAGTTACCAACCATAACTAAATAGGTAGTTGTACTACGCGGTAAATGATCTCAAGGTTAGCCCGATACAACCATAGAGGTGCATTAAGGCCCACAATGCTGGTACGCCTCCTCTCCCCCATCTAACTGCGTTGTCGGCGGTAAGAGAAGTGTGGATCTGTCTGTTTCGTTTATCTTTTCCTTAAGTTTTGTTTCCCTGGCGGCATCGATGAGGTGGTGGCAAAGATGACGCCTTTGAATAAGACCTCTCCAAGATTGCCCTACCTCAACGACGTTTGATATACTGCTGACGAAGGGCTTGTGCAATTTTGTGTTTCCAAAATATGTTTGCTCTCTTCGAATCTTGACGGTTGGTGTGTCTATTAAGGAGAAATATTGACTGGCAATTGGTGGGGTGACTTCGACATCTTCTTCCATGTTGTTTTGCGGCATATCCCGTTTTCTCCAACTATATGGTCCTATACTGCGTGGGGTGATGCTCCAACAAATGTTTCTTTAGCGACTTATAGTATAATATAAACATGTTTCAAGCAGCGAGTGAATATTTAGGTCCTTCAAGCATGGTATGACAAAGGCATTTGCACGTGCCCCTTTTACTGTTGGTTTAGATCAATTTTCATTCGCCGACGGGTGGGAATCATACGGAGGAAGAAGAATGCTAGTATGATTTTCAATGTAATTTCGTTTCTTGTTGGTCGTTCTGCTTCCGGTTCTCGTTCCATTGTACTGACATTTTTCCTTGATAATTATCAGTCTTACTATACTCTAGAAAAAGTTAGGCTGACAAGCTATTCAGAAAAGCATTAGTGTGTCCCAGGTAATTCAATCCCGGATAGTAATAATAATAATAATAATAATAATAATAATAATAATAATAATAATAATAATAATAATAATAATCTTTGCTTTCCATGCATCCCAATTATCTTACTGGTTAGAGAATCTAGGCCATAGGGAAATGAGCAGCCTAGATGAACTAATCGTCCTTCCATCCCGAGGCCCTTTTGTTTAAAAAATAGCTCAAATTGCATCAATAGCCAGATGTACGGGAGATGGTCTGGAGGAGTTGGAAACTTGAAATCATCGGTCAACAGACCCAGCTAAGTACTCATTCCTTTGGAGTTGTAAACGTATCATAAGATTGGAGGAAGGAATAACTGATGACAGAACCTTACATTCCTTTTTAGAATGATAACATTTCTCCGTGTGCAAATAACTCATCCCCTTGCATGTGCACAGTTAACACATCTTTCTTTTTGTCGTGCACCTCTCCTTTATCTACCAATTAACGCACGTGAGGAAGCCAACACGAAGAGAGAGGGGGGGGGGGGCAATTTACTGGAGATATGCTTTTTCTGGGAAGGTGCCACTAAAAAAAAGCACTGGAGAACCTGAAATAAATTCAGGAAATATGCGAGCATCTGTGTCAGTTTTTGGATTTGAACTCCAGTGGGCTGTCTATACTTAGTTCACCGGGAATGCATATATAATATTGTGCTGAGTTGGCGCGATCGATCCATGCACGTGGGGTTTTTCTTTCAGGCCAGCGGGCAAACAAAGGAAGGAGGGGGTGCTTAAATAATTACCCTGCATTGGCGAACTCGTAGAGCTTGCCGCTTTGAGAGAAGACGATGAGGGCGACCTCGGCGTCGCAGAGCACGGAGAGCTGAAAAGCCTTCCTTTGCAAGCCGCTGCGGCGCTTGGAGAAGGCCACCTGCCGGCTCGTCCGGTCCTCTATCAGCTTCACCTGGGTCTTCCCCCGGCCCATCCTCTTCCTCTTCCTCCTCCCACCACCACCACCACCACCACCAGTAAAAAGGAAATCTAGCTAAGCTATTTTTTTTTAGAAAAGGGGCATTCCCCGGCCTCTGCATCAAACTGATGCATACGGCCATCTTATTAATATAAAAAATATAAGGTCAAGGTCTCAAGAAAGTCTGCGAAATAAAAGTACAAAATGCTCCGACTGAGCTAGAAAAGAAAAAACGAGAGAACCCCACAAACGGATGCGATAATGCAAACAGGACCTAGACTCCTAGCCTATTACATGACCGCCATCCAAACCGGCTGAAGATAGCCCGAGCTACCATCTCCCATCGGATAGACCCAGTAACCAAACGCTCCCTGGCATCCATCGGAGTGAGTAGCGACCACATACGGATCAAAGCAGTGGCCCTGTGGATAACCTGCAAAAAATGGACATTCGTTGAATTGTTAAAAACCAAATCATTCCTGCACTTCCAGATAGCCCATAACAATGCACAAGCACCCACTCGAATATGGCTCGCTAATTCTTTCGCGACTCCATTCAACCACGTCCCAAAAAGCGTGGTGATACTAGTGGGTGGAGTAATGTTAAAGGCTATATGTACCGAGCGCCATAAAACTTTAGCCATAGGACAATCGAGAAAGAGGTGTTTAATAGATTCATCCTTGTCACAAAAGCTACATCGCAAAGACCCCCCCAGTTGCGTTTGGCTAGATTATCCTTAGTAAGAATTACTTGTTTATGAACAAACCACATAAACACTTTAATTCGAAGGGGCACTTTGACCTTTCAAATGTGAGCAGACCTAGGGATAGGCACCGAGTTAATCAAATCTAAATACATCGATTTCACTGTAAACATCCCGTTCTTAGTCAGTTTCCAATGAATACGATCTGCCTGTTGAGTCAACTGAACATCCATCAGTCTTCTCACCAAATGGAGCCAGGCTTCCCAACGATGTCCAACCAGCGCCCTTCGGAATTGAATATTAAGAGGAGTTGACTGTAACACTGATGCAACGTAATCCTCTTTACGTTGAGCAATATTGTAAAGAGAAGGATATTGGGTGGCGAGGGGCGTCTCTCCCAACCAAGTATCCTCCCAGAATCTTGTGGAGCCACCATTACCCACCAAGAACTGTGTTCTGTTGAAAAAGGCCGACTTTACTTTCATCAGTCCTTTCCAAAAGGGTGAATCCGTTGGTCTAGCTGTCACCTGAGCTATTGTCTTGGTTGTAAGGTATTTGTTATGTAGAATCTGGGCCCAAGTGGCCTCAGTCTCCGAGAGTAACTTAAACAGCCACTTGCTGAGTAAGCACCTATTTTTAACCTCCAAATTTTCAATTCCGAGACCTCCTTGATCCTTCGGTCTGCACATAACATCCCATCTAGCCAGTCTATACTTGCGCTTGACCTCATCACACTGCCAAAAGAACCGCGATCGATAGAAATCGAGTCTTTTCCTCACCCCTACTGGGATCAAGAAAAAAGACAGAAGAAACATGGGCATACTCGTGAGTACCGAGTTAATTAAAATCAACCGGCCCCCATACGACAAGAGCTTGCCCTTCCAGCAGCTAAGTTTCTTCTCGAAACGGTCTTCTAGACTCTTCCACTCTTTATTAGAGAGTTTCCGATGGTGGATCGGAATGCCAAGGTATGTGAACGGTAACGCCCCTACCCCGCAACCAAAAAGCTGCATGTAAGCTTCTTGTTCAGCTTTGGCTCTTCCAAAGCAAAACAATTCACTCTTATGGAAGTTAATCTTTAACCCCGAGAGTTGCTCAAAAAGGCAAAGCACAAGTTTCATATTTCTCGCCTTAGCCAAGTCATGCTCCATGAAAAGAATCGTATCATCCGCATATTGTAGAATAGAAAGTCCTCCATCCACTAGATGAGGAACGAGACCACCTACCTGCTCATTCTCCTTTGCTCTACCAATAAGGATTGTTAACATGTCTGCTACAATGTTAAACAAGATAGGAGACATCGGGTCCCCCTGTCTTAACCCCTTGTGAGTCTGGAAGAAATGACCAATATCGTCATTGACTTTTATTCCGACACAGCCTTGTTGAGTGAAGGAGTCCACCTGTTTCCGCCAGGATGGATCGAATCCTTTCATCCTTAAAGCTTGCTGAAGAAACGGCCACTTGACCTTATCATATGCCTTTTCAAAGTCCACCTTGAAAATAACCCCATCGAGTTTTTTCGTGTGAATTTCATGGAGAGTTTCATGCAGGACAACAACCCCTTCCAGGATATTCCTATCCGGCATGAAAGCCGACTGAGAAGGCTGCACCACGCTATGTGCAATCTGCGTCAATCTGTTTGTTCCCACTTTAGTGAACACCTTAAAACTGACGTTAAGAAGACAGATTGGTCGAAATTGCTCTATTCGATTTGCCTCTGCCTTCTTAGGAAGCAGCGTTATTGTACCAAAATTAAGGTGGAATAGTTGCAGATGTCCATCGAACAGATCATGGAACATCGCAAGTAGATCATCCTTAATAATATGCCAACACCTTTTATAAAACTCTGCCGGAAAACCGTCCGGGCCAGGAGCTTTATTATTCTTCATCTGCGAGATCGCATCAAACACCTCTTTCTCCGAGAACGGCGCAGATAAGATGGAATTCTCATCTGACGCTAATTGAGGGACATCCTGAATTCGACTCTCATCCAGAGATACAAAACTATCGTCAGGGGGTCCAAACAACCTCTTATAATAGTCAGTAATGTATAGTTTGAGGTTCTCGTGCCCCACAATCGTTCCCTCATCCTGCTCCAGTTGAAAGATTCTCTTCTTTCGATGTTTACCATTGGCTATCAAGTGAAAGAATTGTGTGTTATCATCCCCTTGGATGACTTCACGCACTTTAGCTCGAAGTGCCCATTTCAATTCTTCCTCTCGCAGCAGTTCTTTCAACCTAGATTCGGCCATTCCCTTAGCCTCCAGTTCACCGGGCTCAAGGATAGATGACTCCGCCTTAACATCTAGAATTTGAATAAGGTTGATAAGCCTCTCCTTTTCAACCTTATACACACCACTGAGATGTTTAGCCCAACCTCGAAGAAACTGCCTTAAATGCCTAATCTTATTCTGCCACCTGTCTATAGCCGACCTACCTCCTCCACCCTTCGCCCATTCCCTGGCAACCAAGTCCAAGAAACCTTCTCGTTCAAACCATGCTAGCTCGAAGGAGAATGTATTTTTATTTCCCGTGTATGTTGCCTCTCCAGAATCAACCAAAAGTGGAGTATGGTCCGAAATAGCTCTCGACAAAGCCTGAACGGTAACCATGGGGAACTTCTGTTCCCACTCCACACTAGAGAGAACACGATCTAGCTTCTCATAAGTCGGATTTGGTAGGGAATTAGCCCAGGTGAATTGTCTGCCTGAAAGCTCTATCTCCCGGAGATCCAAGCTCTCGATAATAGCATTGAACATAAACGACCATCTGCCGTCAAAATTATCGTTATTCTTCTCCTCCCGCCTTCTAATAATATTGAAATCACCACCCACCAGAATTGGGAGCTGCTCGTCTCCGCAAATCCGGACAAGGTCAGCCAAAAAGTCTGGTTTGAGTTCAGGTTGTGCAGCTCCGTAAACTGCCACCAAAGCCCAGTGAAATCCATCTACCCTAGATCTCACACGAAACTTTACAGCGAACTCACCCAAGACCACGCTTCGGACTTCTAAAGACTCTCTTCTTACCCCTAGTAAAATCCCACCGGACCTTCCTCTCGGGGGTAAGCAATGCCAGTCGAAAGCCACACCTCCCGAAAGAGTACCCAGAAACTGAGAGGTGAAGTTATCTCTACCAGTTTCGGAGAGTGCTATGAAGTCAAGCTTGTGTTCCACCGATGCCTCCGCCAAGAACCTACGTTTAGCCAAGTCTTTCAGACCTCTGCTATTCCAGAAGATGCCTCTCATTTTTCATCATGGAATTTCTTGGCGGTCCGAATACGAACACTCCTCCGTACAGCCGACACGGGATAGATCTTGCGGTTCCATTTCCGCTTGTGAACCGCTTGCTCCTCTTCCCGGTCCGAACAACCCTGTTTGGGTGCGAGAGGAACCACTGTAGCAGCCTGGAGGCACTCCTCCAGGCCTTCGCCAATCCCCTCATCCTCCGACTGAGCACTAGCTGAATCGAGGTCCGCACAAAAACTATTCAACGCCCTCACCCCTAGAGCATTAAAATCAGAATTGTTTAAAGGCTTAACGGCTGCTAAGTTTGAAATGACCTCGATCGCCCGTTCTGCCTCACGATCAAACAAGTCGTTAACAGATTGAGCAACCTCTTTCCCATTACCACCCAACGAAACCCCCAATTGATTTGCATTATTAATAACATCATCAGCAGAAAAATGCAAGATCGAATTGGAAATACAAACTGACAAACCCGTCAAGTCCTCAATGTCCCGCAGCTTGGCCTGCGGCATGGCACGGCCCATCTGCAGAGCATCCGCATCCGGCTGGTCCTGCAAGCGACTGCTGAGACGTCGGCCTTCAGTCACGGGATCCGCTATCCCTCCGAAAGCAACGACATCGGCGGTAGACGGTCCACTTAGAGCAGGGCCACCCGCCAAAGACCCCAGTAGACCCCCACCGACCAGGCCACGAGACCCTGGGCCTCCTACCGCAGGTGTCTCAGGAACAGCACCAGGCGCCAGCAAAGAGGACTCCTCTCGAGGCGCAAAATCTGCAGAAACAACCATACTCGGGCTAGGGACAGAAGCTCCAGCAAGCGCATCAAAAGCAGGTAACAAAAAACTCGGAAACGAACCTCCAGACTCAGAAACCGCCTCCCGATGAGCACCCTCCTCCAAGGTGCCCTCGCGACGCTGAACTGCTGGAGACGGCGTGACCTGAGGAGACTCCCCCATGGTACCCACCTCACTAGGAAGCTCCGCATCCAGAAGCGACGATGACAGCGAGGGAAGTACCATCTCCACCGCACCGTCCCGCTCAGCACAGGCAAGCTTCCCCTGTGGGCGAGGAGGCCGCTTTATGGGGATGAGCATGCTGCATGCAATGCAAGAGACGACAAGGCCACCCATATACTATGAGGTCCAAAGAGGGTTTATTCCCCTGAGGCTAAGAGCATCTATCCTTTTTTTCTTTTTCTTATTGTATCTTGTTTCTTTCTAGACGACTGTTCACTACAATGAAAGAGCCAAATTGGGGAAGGGCAGGCATCGTCAGCTAGTATTATATTTTTGCCTTTGGCCACTAGCTGGCTACGCCCCTGAATTAGTGTCAAAGAAAACAAAAAAGCTAGTAGGTACCCTGAATCTATTCCCTTCACCTGCATGCAGCCGTGCCTTGCTGTCCTACCGGTAGGATAGTGCACAATTTCTATATCCAGTCGATTCTATATCGCACCATATGCAGGACTGTCGGCTTTGCCCTTTTACTCAAAGTGTTGAGGGTGCACATCACGCGATCTATACAATACCGATGTTTGAGGGCATCTCCAACGCCGACCCTCAAACCGCCTACATAAGTTTGGACCACAGAAGCCATCTAACGCGGGCGTGTATCGATCCGCAAAGCAGTCCGGACGTCTCTTCCATCGAACGCGCGCGTTACATTCACGCCGGCCCAGAGCGTGGGTCACGATGGACGTAGCGCTAGAATGTCAACTCTTCGACTGAACATTCGTATAATAGGAACTATTTAGGTATATAGTAAGATATAAGATTGCTGATGGCAGTTTGAATGTCAACCCAATATCTTGAAAACATTTATTGTTAGATATTATTTATGACACCAAAATTTCATATTATTGTATTATTTAATTTTGTAATCTGATATGTTTTGGGCTTGTTACTATATCAGTCTGTAGTTTTCTAGAAAAATATCCAAATGCCCTGCGTATAACCCGCCTACAAGGGGCACATCTATATCTTGCTTCATGCAAGATCAACCATTGCCCCGCCAAAAGCTCTGCGCTAGTGGGCCGGCCCAATAGCATAATGCTTCATTCCTTAGTTAGTTACATTCTTTTTTTCCTCAAATTAAAGTTCTGTTATTTTCCTTTTTTATTTCTTTATATATATTTAAACAACAAATATTTCAATTAAGATGAAAACTGTTCACCATGCACCGAAAATAATTTTTTTTTTGCGGAAACACTGAAATAATGCTAATGCTGTCTAAATTTTTTTCCATGAAAGTTTTAAAGAATGCTTGAACTATTCAAAAGGATGTGGGTCCGTTTTACAAAATCACACGTTTTCAATTTTGTGAATTTTCGTTTAAAAATAAATTTCACCGCACATTTAAGAAATGTTCATGCAATGTAAAAAAAATATTCACTCAATTTTTGTATTTTCATACCATTAAAAAATATTCATTACAAATTGTTCAAATTTATAAACTTGTCCATAAAATTCATTAAAATGTACCACGTTTGTAAAAAAAATGGATGTATAATTCGAAAAATTATACATGGCATGTAAAAAATGGTCACACATTTTAAAATATGATATGCGGCATGTTTTAAAATATGTTAATAAAATGTAAAAAAATAATGCAATTTTGAAAATATTCAACTTGTGTTTAGAAAATGTTCACTGTGTATTAAAAAATTAATGTACAACGTGTATTCTGCTAAATGTTTAATATTTCTTTATAAAATATTTAACTTATTTCTGAAAAATATTCCACCTATCTATAAGAAAAATGTTCAACGTATATTAAACCAAGGCAACTTGTATTTAAAAAAAATGAAAAGTAAAGTAAAAAAGATATCCGGTTATAGAACATGATGTTTTTTGATATGTAGTAAGATTATTGTTTTTTATTATATTTAACATGATTATTATTGGATTTTCATTGACTTTATTTGCATTATAATCCAGTCTAAATATTCCCATATCTGAAATGGCGAAACAAATTTCTCTAAAAGTTAAGACTGACCAAGTGTGGCAACGGGTTCCTAATTTTTTTCATACTGGTTGATTCCATGCGCGTTGCTGCGGTAAATTATGGTTATGAATTTGCTTAAAATAAAAAACAACATATGCCTATATATATAGTATTAAAATGGATAGCCCATGGTTGTGGATGGCAACGGGAATCAGGAATAATAAATCAAGAAACTGCAGATCCCTTTAATGGGAAAATAAATGGCATTAAAAATACCTGATTGTCGTGGAGTTAAACTGCAACCACCAATATACTATACGTAAATAGGCCAAAATATTATGCAGAGAAAAAAAATATACTGCAGCAAATCCAAGCGAAGAAAATCAACCCGAAAGTTCAATATATAAGATAGCTTGTTAGGTGAGAAACACACACCTACATAAAGCTCTTGCCAATTGATTACTTCAATGTTTTTTAGTTTGCTCTTTGGATGTTGCCTACACTGTATTTCCTTTTCTGGCTTCGTACAATCTTGAGGGACATTTTGTATTTGTCACCATGACACAGATTCATGTGTCATCTTCTTTCATGTGTCACCTTCTTTCCTCATAAATCAGTGTGTGTGTGTGTGTGTGTGTGTGGAGCGCAGCATGTTGTAATAACTGATAAGGCTGGCAGGTTAATTGTTCAGAAACAATAACATGTAAATTCACAGACTTCAAGCAAATAGGATTTAGAGATCCACTTCACTCAAGATCGTGAGATTGTGGCTTACCGGGACACTCCTTACGACCAGCTAAACAAACCTAGTAGTTATCAACATCCACATACTGCAGAACCTAAAGTAGTACCGACACTTGCTAATTAGGTTACTCCTCCCCGATGCTTCCTAATCTCAAAGCAATACCTCATGTCCACGTACACATCCCATAATCTGCGAGCAAAACTCACACATACATACTCTGATATAAGATAGATTCACTAGAACAAAAATAACTGCACACCATCTCCTTGTAGAAACTTCTTTGTGTCTGGCAGATAGCCTTACTATCTTTGATTGAGCAGAATAGGAACCCCTTTGCAAAGATTCCACATGGCTGATTGTCCGCAATGTTACCATCCCATTCCTAACTACAAAACGGAATATGGTTATTTTAGACAACATGTAACCTAGCTTGTAGTCAATGAATTAATTGCTTACTGAACAACCCTGAGGAAGGAAGAAGAGGTACCATGGCCTTTTTCTTGCAAACAGCTATAGGTGGTCTTCGCCTGCGCCTCACAACCAGATGCAGACGACGAATAGCACAGTGCTGGACCCTCTACCCCCGCATACACATGCTTGAGGTGGAACAGCTTGCCGTCCGCGGCGTGGAGGAATGTCTGCAAGGCCATCTATCTTCAAGCGTGTCGCCGACACCGGGGAAGAAGAAGATGCAGCGTCCAAGGCAGTGCGGTGCCGGCGCCGATGGCTGCAGATTTGTCCTGTCCAGTACGGGAAGGAGATGAATCACGTTGGGGGCTTCAACTCAAGTTAACGAAGGCGTACCAGCAAAGGGATCCGGATTCAGATTCATTGATCAGGCTTCGGCGGCAGCGCATAGGTGCAGCAAGGACTCCAGTTCGTTCGGCCACCAGAAGGAATCGGGAAATAGAATACATCACCGGCTCGCATGCCGCCATCCGTTCAGGCATGTGAGTTTGTGGCCGGGAGATCGGGGGGTTGGAACGTTTCCGGAAGAGAAGTGGATGACGCATCAATTGCGAAGTTGAACCGAACGACGCATGGTTTACACCTGAGGCTGAGAGAATGCACGCGGTGGGGTGGGTCGGCTCAATCGGGATTCGAGATTTGGACCATGTAGGCGTAGCGCTGGTGTGAGCATCTGGTCCGTCCTGTGAACTGGTAACTCATCGCTGAGTTGGCCGTCCTCTGGGTTGGTGGAAAGATGATATGGCTGACCTGCTGATGTGGATAGGCTGCATGTCAAAAAAAATAACATAATGGGGACGACCTATTTAGGTATTATAGATAAGTTTAAAGTTAAGCCACACTTCATCACCTATAGCCACGGGGGACATCTATGAGGTGGATACTCCTACACATATATTTCGATTTGGGCTTGAATTCACATGTCACGGAAATGTCCAACAAAAATGCCATCTTTTCGGTTTGTACTGGATTCTCCTACCACCTCCGTCTAGGTGAATAAGTCATTCGTGTAGTTCTAGATCGACGATTTAACTATCTAAATATGTATTATATGTGACAAAAATTATATATTAGAACTACATCCGTGTAAAAAACTAGTGATATACTTTTCATGGCATATAACACATAATTAATTCCTCAAATCGATGACCTAGAACTACGCGAATGACTTATTCACCTAGACGGAGGTAGTACTTGTAGACTTTCTTCATTTGACACAAGTGTAAAATGAAATACCTTCTGTTCGAATAAACAAACAACTAAATCAACAGTAAGAATTCTTATCTTTGAGCATGGAATTTTGAGCTAGCTTTTGAGGCAACACACAGTTCATTTACAATGCCCAGCCTAGACATCGACGGCAATTCATCAATACGTACCACAAACATCAACCAAAAATATGAACTTATTTGAACCTTTTGTAGTCACAAGTAAAGGGGACTACCCTTCCGAGGAGTAGAGCTCCCAACAGTCTGTGAGAGCAAAAGGGCAAAAAGTCAACCGCATTTTTGGGACTGGGATTCTCGAACAAGTTCTCATGAAACAACACTAAGAAATGTGGCAATTGTACTTTTTGGGAGCTTAAAGCAGGTAATTTCTTTTTGTCAGGAAGGCAAATGTACGAAACATGCAGCACACAAAGCTTGGCTCACATAAAACATGAAACACTACACTGATCGTCACGAACTCCAGACACACGAACAATCATGCGTAGGCGTCGGGCACGAGCCGCGGCGTGACGACGGCCTTGAGCGGGACGGCCTTGGGCAGTGCCAGCCCGAACCTCTCGGCCATGTCCACCTTCTCCTCGCCGTCCGGCAGCCGCCACTCGAACGCGTGCACCAGCGTTCCCAGGAAGTACTGCACAAACACCATTCCGGCCAGCTTCCCGGCGCATATCCTTCTGCCGGCGCCGAACGGGATCAGCTCGAAGTTGTTCCCCATCGGGTCGATCTTGGCCGCCGGCCCGGACAGGAACCGCTCCGGCCGGAACTCCAGGGGGTCCTCCCACGTCGCCGGGTCGCGGCTGATGGCCCAGATGTTGATGAGGAGCCGCGTGTTGGCGGGGACGTGGTGGCCGTCGACCTCGCACTCCTCGAAGGAGAAGTGCGGCAGGCTGAGCGGCGTGGACGGGTGGAGGCGCATGGCCTCCTTGCATACGGCCTGCAGGTAAGGGAGGTTGGCGATGTCGGATTCCTCCAGGCGGCGGTCACGGCCGACGACGCGGTCCATCTCCTCCTGGGCGCGCGCCATGATAGACGGGTTGTTGATCATCTCCGCCATTGCCCACTCCACGATGATCGACGACGTGTCCGTCCCGGCCGTGAACATGTCCTGCATGCATGCATACATACACGGGTTTAAAATTCCAAGTGCTACTATGGTTTCGCTGCATTTCTTCTTCTAGTTGCGTGCATGCATCGCATGTGTTCGAGATTCGTGCCTCGGAATACATGTCATTTTCTCTTTCTGTATGTATAACAGCCTCACATATCTTAGCTCTTTCCACGCCTTGTGGGAGATGGCTATGGGATGTAAGTTATGAAATGACACGTCCTGCCCATTGCATGACCCCACTAGCCCACCACTCTCACTGCATTATTTTCTATCTCACAAATGTCTTCTCTCTTCTTCTTTTTCCATTATCAAAACAATATGGGTGCCTAAGAATATTTCGAAGCATTGGTTGTGTGCATCACAATGATGCGGAGTCGGGATATTCCTCTGTTTCTTAAAAAAATTGAGGAAGAAATTTGATTTATATTGTGTTTGAACAGCTGTGTTTATTCTCAAGGAGATATTTAAAACAAGATTAATATTAAATATATTATTCAAAATGATTTTTCTTGCAACAAAAAATACAAATATTTTTATTAACCTTCTCGAGGTTCATTCTTTTCCGGAGTTCACGACAATGTTTCATTGTTTTTAAATGCACTTTGAACTTGCATGATGCAAATTTGTTTTCTTTTAATAAGTAGAACTAGTATAAATTTCCGCTTTGTTTTGTCCTGTTTTAGTGCATCATAATGTTTCCTTTTGTGCTATGTGCTACCAAACCAACTCAATGTGAATAGGCCACTGTGGGTACAAATATCCAACTCAATTAATGGCTGATGCTTGCATGCACAAGATATACAGTGTATGCTAGAATTGTGTTTGTCATGCTATGTGTTCTGGTATGAAGCACTAGAGAAAAAGCATGCATTGGCTCCAGCGGCGAATTGGGAGGCTGTTTGGATGAGAGCCCTCGCCTACCTCGTGTCATGTTTGGATGGACTCCAAAATATTGGCACGCCGGCCCACCTCAACTTTTGCTCTCTATCTTTGCGCCAAATCCCTGGCAAGATGCGGGCAGGCGAATCATCCACCAATATTTTGGCACGCCCACAACGCCCGCATTTTGGCAGGGCTGTGCAGGGCAAGAACCAAAGAGCCCCTGGGTCCTCCAACTTTTCTATATGATTAATAATTAAATGCACACGCAATCATCAACTATGATTATCATGACCGGAGGGCACTACTAATGCATCATCTTAAACGATATCATATATAAATAAATATGTGTTTCGATACAAATTTTACAATGCGTTGTATCTTATAATGTTGTACTCCATCTAAAAGAACTGTTACTTAATGCGTTTTGCGAGGGAGTATAATGTAAGACTTTTTTGCAAGCTAAACTAGCTTGTAAAAATGTATTACATTGTTAGACGGAGTAGTAGTAGTTATCGTTTTGATTCCTGTGCTAAGAAGTATATATATATATCTAGATTTCTTTTTCGAAAACGAAGGTAAAAGAATCGCCTCATCGATTAGTTAAGCAGAAGAGAATTAAGATGCAACAAAACTCGCTCTCCTCATTAATAAGCCGTCACATCAGATTTTGCCTACTCCGTATGGCAAGTTTTCGATATAGTACACCATGAGGCATTGGGACTGCCATGAGTGCACTTTGCATAGCAATCTGATCAGTTTGTTGTACTTAATTATATTGTTACCACTAATACATAGAGAATGACTTGTGCCCGTACCGTTTCAAGGGGAATCAAAGCGAAGACAAAGCTACACTGCACCAACCAAGTACTAGAGAAATTGGTGTCACCTTCACTCTTTTATTCCCAACCCAAGAAACTAAAATCAGTTCTGTTTACAATTGTGAGTGATTGCTATCAAGGGGAAGGGTGAGTAATTGCTATCTATCGATCAAGTATGGACTGAGACCAAGACGGACAGATCGATATGTAACATGACTTTTTCCTTTTGCCAAAAATGAGGATGTATGCTGCCCTCTGCATTGATTGATGTACACTTTAAAATGAGGAAACCTCTTCTTTAAACAGAAGAAACATCTTTTGGGACTTGCTACACAGCTGGTTCTCAAATTAGTTGCACATTTCAAGCACTGCTTTTAGCTCTTTTGATCTTGTCTAACTATATGGCACGTGATATATATCCCAGTTTGTGTCAATCGACGTCAAAGATATTTGCTAATACCAAGTGTTTAATAGAAGAAATTAGTGCATATGCGTCATGGATCAATAGTAGTGGTTTGGTTTGGTGCTTAAATAATTTCTACGATAGTTTTTTCTTTTGCGGGTCATTTCTACTATCGCTTAGTTGTTATATAATCACTGTCGCATTCCACGGGCAACAACGAAATGTGTGACTGCAATTTTCCAACACCAGCTAGCTAGGCTTAAAGTTCACATATGGTTGTACTGAAATTGATGCATGATAGTAGTTGGGATACTCACAGTCTGGGCCATCAGCTGTGTATGGCTTGACTGGTTTTGAACGTACTATAATATACTCCCTCTGTACCGAAATATAGGTCGTTGGGGCAAATGTTCCGACCAGGTGAAAATGGGCAAATGGACATTTATACCCTCAGTTTAAATTTTGAATCGGGTCGCTCGATCGTCTTCTACCTCCGCTTCCGCCCCCGCCCCCGTCCTCCATCTCCGTCCTCCACCGCTGCCTCCGCCCCCGCCCTCCACCTCCACCTCTGCCTCTGCCCTCGCCCTCCACCTCCACCTCCACCTCCACCCCGCCTCCGCCCTCTGCCTCCACCCCCGCCTCCGCCCTCTGCCTCTGCCCCCGCCCTCTGCCTCCGCCCCCGCCGTCCTGGGGCTCCTCCTGGCCCGCGCCCAGGTGGTGCTCTGCTGCCGCCCGCTGGTGGAGGCGGGCTAGTGCTCTGCTGCTCCCGGCGAGCTGCTGCTGTCCGCTGGTGGGGTCGACCTGCTGCTCTGCTGCCGGCTGTTGGTGAAGGCGAGCTGGTGCCCGTGCGCACGCAGGGGAGCTGTTGTCGCTGAAGTACTCGTCGATGCCCAAGAGCTGCTCGCCTAGGTTCATCTCCTCGCCCAGTACCCGCTCTGCATCAATTTGATGATCATAAACAATCTGATGATCACAAACTAAGACTTGCTCATCTGAGCAAACAATTTGATGAATTATTGTACTGAATTTGGCATAACTTGGTACTGATATGTGTATATATAGATGTACTGATGGAGTAGAAGAATGCCAAACGCGAATTAAACTTGGAGTATACTCATGGAGTAGGAATTAACATGGAGTACATAAAGCAAAATTTAGAACAGTGTGGGTATTACTCCAAAGCAAAATACTCCTTTCAAACTTCTTTTAGTCCTTCAAAATGAAAGAGAAAAAGGAAAATGTTTCAGTTTACCTTGATTAACAGGAAAACTCCTACTCCAAAGTTTAGGTTTAGCAAGGAGTACTTTAGGTTTAGCAAGTGCTCCAGGTTAAGCAAGTTTGAAGTTTATCTTGATTTACAGTAGCAGGAATTAGAAGATACTCCAGAAATGTTTCAGTTTAGCAAGTTTCCATTGATTATCTGCTAATCAGTGGACTAGTATCCATCACCTAAAAATTGTTGTATCACTAGAAATAGTGCAATACCTGTTGTTTAGGAGTACATTTTAAGTACTTGGCTCTTGTTTCAGTACTTGGCTCCATGGCCAGGAGAGAACCTGCATCATTTAACAGCATTTTAGGCAAATCTTCACTGGAAAAAAAGAGTGCCGCATTAAATCTAATGACATCATTTCAGACATTTTCAGGCAAATGAAAGCATTTAATAGCTAGACTTTCACTGTAGCATTTTCAAGCATTTTCAGGCATACTCCTAGACTTCACTGTAGCATTTCAGGCAAATCATACTCCTAGATTGAGTCGATGGAGTAGATGAAAAAGAGAGAACTTATAACTAAGAGCTCCTACTTCAAAACCAGTCTTCAAAATGTAGCATTTCATACTCCTAGTCTTGCATTTCATACTCCTAGTCTTGCATTTCATACTCCTAGTCTTGCTTGAATGCATTCCAAGCTGTACCTTGATCTGTCCTATTGCAGTGAAGATCATTGACATGATGATTGACAAGAATTTCATTGAAATGGAGTAAATAACAGAATCTGGTCAAACTATTGAAGCATTCTCCTAGCTTAGTTCCTAGCTACTCAAAATAAGTAGCAATACTATCAAATCCAGTTTGCATAGTCTGAAAAATTCTACTCTAAAAAGTAACAGCAGTGACAACTAAATATACTGACACTTTATTACAGGTTGTACTCCAAGCACACAGCAGCAGTACTGAGAAGCAACAACACTACTACCTGAAAGCAGCACAAGATGGTTGTCCCAGACCTCAACTGCACTCCGCCTGCAGAAGATGAAATGGATGATGATGATCCAGGAGTACAAATGGATGAAGATGCAGGAGTACAAATGGATGATGATGCAGGAGTACAACATGCAGGTACAGTTATAGTGGCATTTCGAAAATTTGCAGTTAAGGATGAAAGAAAAAAATCAGTTAAATTACATAATACAGTTTGATGATATGATCATATCATCATTTGATCATTTGATGATATGATCATATCATCAAATGATCATTTGCTTATGTTCATTTGACCATTTTCCTTTGATCCTTTGATCATTTTTCCTTTGTTGTATTTCTTCGTGCAGGTGTTGAGCATTCAGTTAAAAAAAGGGATGGCCTCGATGACAAGCAAAAGTATGCTGCTTATGTTGCACTGCACACACTGTGCATGAGTAGAGGGGGCAAATTTGAAAGAGATGATAGGAAAAAGGTTGCCAGTTTCTTTGGAGTGGGTGTATGGAATGTACAAAGAGTTTGGAAGAAAGCCATGAAGCAAATTGCTCAAGGTCTGGAGGTGGATCTTTCAAGTCAGAGAAAAGGGAATTGTGGAAGAAAGCCAAAGGACATCAATCTAGATCAAATACCTACCATCCCACTTAACAGGAGGTCTACTATCAGGTCACTTGCTTGGCAACTCGGGTGCAGCCCTACGACACTCCACCAAAAGTTCATGCTGAAGTTGATAAAGAGGCATACAAACTGTTTGAAGCCAGCTCTGAATGAAAAGAACAAAAAGGATAGAATTAAGTTTTGCTTGTCAATGCTCGATGAGACAACAACACAAACTGAAAGGCCAAAATTCAAGACCATGCACAACATTATTCACATTGACGAGAAATGGTTCTATATGACCAAGAGAAAAAGGAACTATTATCTGCTGTATGGGGAGGAAGAGCCTACGAGAACTCTGCAAAATGGCAGTTGTATTGGAAAGGTTATGTTCTTGACGGCTGTTGCTAGGCCGAGGTGGGATAATGAAGGAAATGTGACCTTCTCTGGGAAAATTGGAATTTGGCCGTTTGTGAAAGAAGTTCCGGCTCAGAGGAGAAGCGACAATAGGCCCAGAGGAACATTGGAGACGAAGTCCATAAAAGTCAACAGGCAAGTAATGAGAGAGTTCATGATAGAGAACCTACTGCCAGCAATACAAGCATCTTGGCCCGAGAATGATGCTGGGCAAACCATCTATATACAACAAGACAATGCCAAGCCCCATATCTTGCCTAACGACCCAGAATTTGTAGCGGCTGTGGAAAGAACTGGACTCGACATCAGAATAATTCAACAGCCCGCCAATAGCCCTGATCTGAATGGCCTTGACCTTGGGTTCTTCAACTCGTTGCAATCTCTGACAGATTGTCTAAGCCCTAAAACGCTTCAGGATCTTATCAAGGGTGTGCTAGATGAATTTGAAAACTATGAGGTTTACAAGCTGAACAGAGTTTTCCTATCTCTACAGGCTTGCATGGTTGAAATCTTGAACCATGCAGGGGGCAATGGGTATAAAATACCCCATGCGAACAAGGAAAGGCTAGAGAACCTTGGGATGCTACCTCCAAGACTTACATGCCCTCAAGAGGTATATGCAAATGCCCTGCACAATCTTGGGATAATGGAGAGAGTTGCTTGTTGAGATGCTTTTCGAGATGCTTATCGAGATGCTTAAGGAGATGCTTATCGAGATGCTTGATGAGATGCTTGTCGAGATGCTTGTCGGGTTGCTTGTTGAGATGCTTGTCGGGATGCTTGTCTAGATGCTTGTCGAGTTGCTTGTTGAGATGCTTGTCGAGATGCTTGTCGAGATGCTTGTCGGGTTGCTTGTTGAGATGCTTGTCTAGATGCTTGTCGAGTTGCTTGTTGAGATGCTTGTCGGGATGCTTGTCG
>LR738712.1:795629709-795644622 GCA_902687465.1 Secale cereale | reverse complement strand
AGAGAAAATATATATTATATGAAGGCCATCTCACGACAGAAGACACCGATGCAAAGTCGCGGAGACACATCACGCATCAGGGGATTAGTCACACAGGCGTAGTATGTGCTCCTAAAAAAACATGCAACGGAGGTTCTCTAGAGCAGCCGCTTACTGGCCGCCGGTGCACAGACACATCAGTGCCTCCACGCCCATACGGCCCACCGGCGACCAACGCACAGCTTACTTGCCCGTCAGCCCTCACTCAAGAGCAGACCCACGGAGCCATGTAGTGGCGTGGCAGGTACCCAGCTAGCCAAATCCTTTTCTGAATCCATCTAAATCCCTGCAAGTTGCATATGTAAATCTATTTGAACCATTCTCAGTTTAGTTCCGCTAAATTTCACTGAAGTCGTCGTTCATTGAATCATCCTCTAAATCCCCAAATGACTACATGTGTAAGGCATCGTTTCTGTACATTTTTACAGCTTGTAGTGGCAGCCATGGGCAAGGTCAGTCGGCTTGTAGTGGCAGCCATGGGGAGGGGGTGTAGGGGAGGGAAACGTACCTGTCCACGGAGTGCTCGCCGGCGTTGCTGGGCGTCGCCGGCGTTGCTGGGCGTCGCCGGCTGCTTGGCGGAGGGAGGCGCTGCAGCGGGCGCTGGGGCAGGGAGACGTCGGCGGGCTCGGCGCGCCGCAGCGGAACCTTGGCAGTTCCTGGCGTTGGGCAAGGGCGGCGGACCGCTGCTGCTTGACTGGATCGGGGCGGCCGCGAGATCTCTTGATCGGAAGACGGAAGCGGCGGCGGCGGCGGCTATGCGGAAGAGTTATCTGTGCGGGGGGTGGACGAGCTAATTATCTTCTGAACGGATTGATTTTTTTTTTTACCATTCTACCCTTTTGACCAAAAAATAAATCTCTAACTGTTTTTTCAGATCCGACGGTCAGGAAAATACAGGGGTGGAGTTACATGAAATTACGAGTTGTAACTCGCCAATCACCCTAAAAGAGCTCCAAAATATTGTGCAGAGAAAAAAACATACTGCAGCAAATCCAAGCTAAGAAAATCAACCCGAAAGTTAAATATATAAGATAGCTTGTTAGGTGAGAAACACACACCCACATAAAGCTCTTGCCAATTGATTACTTCAATGTTTTTTAGTTTGCTCCTTGGATGTTGCCTACACTGTATTTCCTTTTCTGGCTTCGTACAATCTTGAGGGACATTTTGTATTTGTCACCATGACACAGATTCATGTGTCATCTTCTTTCATGTGTCACCTTCTTTCCTCATAAATCAGTGTGTGTGTGTGTGTGTGTGTGTGTGTGTGGAGCGCAGCATGTTGTAATAACTGATAAGGCTGGCAGGTTAATTGTTCAGAAACAATAACATGTAAATTCACAGACTTCAAGCAAATAGGATTTAGAGATCCACTTCACTCAAGATCGTGAGATTGTGGCTTACCGGGACACTCCTTACGACCAGCTAGCTAAACAAACCTAGTAGTTATCAACATCCACATACCGCAGAACCTAAAGTAGTACCGACACTTGCTAATTAGGTTACTCCTCCCCGATGCTTCCTAATCTCAAAGCAATACCTCATGTCCACGTACACATCCCATAATCTGCAAGCAAAATTCACACATACATACTCTGACATAAGATAGATTCACTAGAACAAAAATAACTGCACACCATCTCCTTGTAGAAACTTCTTTGTGTCTGGCAGATAGCCTTACTATCTTTGATTGAGCAGAATAGGAACCCCTTTGCAAAGATTCCACATGGCTGATTGTCCGCAATGTTACCATCCCATTCCTAACTACAAAACGGAATATGGTTATTTTAGACAACATGTAACCTAGCTTGTAGTCAATGAATTAATTGCTTACTGAACAACCCTGAGGAAGGAAGAAGAGGTACCATGGCCTTTTTCTTGCAAACAGCTATAGGTGGTCTTCGCCTGCGCCTCACAACCAGATGCAGACGACGAATAGCACAGTGTTGGACCCTCTACCCCCGCATACACATGCTTGAGGTGGAACAGCTTGCCGTCGGCGGCGTGGAGGAATGTCTGCAAGGCCATCTATCTTCAAGCGTGTCGCCGACACCGGGGAAGAAGAAGATGCAGCGTCCAAGGCAGTGCGGTGCCGGCGCCGATGGCTGCAGATTTGTCCTGTCCCGTACGGGAAGGAGATGAATCACGTTGGGGGCTTCAACTCAAGTTAACGAAGGCGTACCAGCAAAGGGATCCGGATTCAGATTCATTGATCAGGCTTCGGCGGCAGCGCATAGGTGCAGCAAGGACTCCAGTTCGTTCCGCCACCAGAAGGAATCGGGAAATAGAATACATCACCGGCTCGCATGCCGCCATCCGTTCAGGCATGTGAGTTTGTGGCCGGGAGATCGGGGGGTTGGAACGTTTCCGGAAGAGAAGTGGACCACGCATCAATTGCGAAGTTGAACCGAACGACGCATGGTTTACACCTGAGGCTGAGAGAATGCACGCGGTGGGGTGGGTCGGCTCAATCGGGATTCGAGAGTTTGGACCATGTAGGCGTAGCGCTGGTGTGAGCATCTGGTCCGTCCTGTGAACTGGTAACTCATCGCTGAGTTGGCCGTCCTCTGGGTTGGTGAATTGTTGGTTGGTCTTACTTGTAAGTCAGTAATGGAAAGATGATATGGCTGACCTGCTGATGTGGATAGGCTGCATGTCAAGAAAAATAACATAGTGGGGATGACCTATTTAGGTATTATAGAAGTTAAGCCAGACTTTGTCACCTATAGCCACGGGGGACATCTATGAGGTGGATACTCCTACACATATATTTCGATTTGGGCTTGAATTCACATGTCACAGAAATATCCAACAAAAATGCCATCTTTTCGGTTTGTACTGGATTCTCCTACTTGTAGACTTTCTTCATTTGACACAAGTGTAAAATGAAATACCTTCTGTTCGAATAAACAAACAACTAAATCAACAGTAAGAATTCTTATCTTTGAGCATGGAATTTTGAGCGAGGTTTTGAGGCAACACACAGTTCATTTACAATGCTCAGCCTAGACATCGACGGCAATTCATCAATACGCAGCACAAACATCAACCAAAAATATGAACTTATTTGAACCTTTTGTACTCACAAGTAAAGGGGACTACCCTTCCGAGGAGTAGAGCTCCCAACAGTCTGTGAGAGCAAAAGGGCAAAAAGTCAACCGCATTTTTGGGACTGGGATTCTCGAACAAGTTGTCATGAAACAACACTAAGAAAAGTGGCAATTGTACTTTTTGGGAGCTTAAAGCAGGTAATTTCTTTTTGCCGGGAGGGAAAATGTACGAAGCATGCAGCACACAAAGCTTGGCTCACATAAAACATAAACACTACACTGATCGTCACGAACTCCAGACACACGAACAATCATGCGTAGGCGGCCGGCACGAGCCGCGGCGTGACGACGGCTTTGAGCGGGACGGCCTTGGGCAGTGCCAGCCCGAAGGTCTCAGCCATGTCCACCTTCTCCTCGTCGTCCGGTAGCCGCCACTCGAACGCGTGCACCAGCGTTCCCAGGAAGTACTGCACAAACACCATTCCGGCCAGCTTCCCGGCGCATATCCTTCTGCCGGCGCCGAACGGGATCAGCTCGAAGTTGTTTCCCATCGGGTCGATCTTGGCCGCCGGCCCGGACAGGAACCGCTCCGGCCGGAACTCCAGGGGGTCCTCCCACGTTGCCGGGTCGCGGCCGATGGCCCAGATGTTGATGAGGAGCCGCGTGTTGGCCGGGACGTGGTGGCCGTCGACCTCGCACTCCTCGAAGGAGAAGTGCGGCAGGCTGAGCGGCGTGGACGGGTGGAGGCGCATGGCCTCCTTGCATATGGCCTGCAGGTAAGGGAGGTTGGCGATGTCGGATTCCTCCAGGCGGCGGTCACGGCCGACGACGCGGTCCATCTCCTCCTGGGCGCGCGCCATGATAGACGGGTTGTTGATCATCTCCGCCATTGCCCACTCCACGATGATCGACGACGTGTCCGTCCCGGCCGTGAACATGTCCTGCATGCATGCATACATACACGGGTTTAAAATTCCAAGTGCTACTATGTTTTTGCTGCATTTGTTCTTCTATAGTTGCGTGCATGCCTATATGCATGTGTTCGAGATTCGTGCCTCGGAATTCTTTCTGTATGTATAACAACCTCACATGTCTTGCCTCTTTCCACGCCATGTGGGAGATGGCTATGGAATGTATGTTATGAAATGACACGTCCTGCCCATTGCATGACCCCACTAGCCCACCACTCTCACTACATTAACTTCTATCTCACAAATGTCTTCTCTCTTCTACTTTTTTCATTATCAAAACAATGATGCAGAGTCGGGATATTCCTCTGTTTCTTACAAAATATGTTTTGAGGAAGAAATTTGATTTATATTCTGTTTGAACAGTTGTATTTTTTTTCTCAAGGAGATATTTAAAACAAGGTTAATATTAAATACATTATTCAAAATGATTTTTCTTGTAACAAAAAATACAAATCATTTTTATTAACATTCTCGAGGTTCATTCTCTTCCGGAGTTCACCACAATGTTTCATTGTTTTTAAACGCAACTTAAACTTGCATGATGCAAATTTGTTTTCTTTTATCAAATAGAACTAGTATAAATTTCCCCTTTGTTTTGTCGTGTTTTATAGTGCATCATAATGTTTCCTTTTGTGCTAGTATGTGCTAGCAAACCAACTCAATGTGAACAAGCCACTGTGGGTACAAATATCCATCTCAATTAATGGCTGATGCATCCACGAGATATCCTGTGTATGCTAGAATTGTGTTTGTCATACTATGTGGTCTGGTATGAAGCACTAGAGAAAAAGCATGCATTGGCTCTGGCGGCGAATTGAGTCCTCTCCAACTTTTGTAATAATTAAATGCACACGCAATCGTCAATTATGATTATCACATGACCGGAGGGCACTACTAATGCATCATCTTAAATGATATCATATATAAATAAATATGTGTTTCGATACAAATTTTACAATGTGTTGTATCTTATAATGTTGTACTCCATCTAAAAGAACTGTCATTTAATGTGTTTTGCAAGGGAAAAAGTATTCCCTCCGTCCCATAATGTAAGACATTTTTACAAGCTAGTAGTTCAGCTTGCAAAAAAGTCTTACATTGTGAGACGGAGTAGTAGTAGTTTTTGTTTTGATTCCCGTGCTAAGAAGTATATATATCTAGAATTTTTTCCGAAACAGAGGCAAAAAAATTACATCATCAATTAATTAAGCAGAAGAGAGTTAAGATGCAACAAAACTCGCTCTCCTTATTAATAAGCCGTCACGTCAGATTTTGCCTACTCCTGTATGTCAAGGTTTCGATATAGTACACAATGAGGCATTGGGACTGCCATGAATGCACTTTGCTTAGCAATCTGATGAGTCTGGTGTACTCAATTGTGCCATTACCACTAATTCGTGGAGAGTGACTTGTGCCCATACCGTTTCAAGGGGAATCAAAGCGAGGGCAAAGCTACACTGCACCAACCGAGTGCTAGAGAAATCGGTGTCACCTTCACTCTTCTATTCCCAACCCAAGAAACTAAAACCAGTTCTGTTAATTGTGAGTGATTGCTATCAAGGGGAAGGGTGAGTAATTGCTGTCAATCGATCAAGTATGGACTGAGACCGAGATGGACAGATCGATATGTAACCTAACTTTTTTCCTTTTGCCAAAAATGAGGATGTATGCTGCCCAATGCATTGATTGATGTACACAATACATGGTTATAAAATGAGGGAACCTCCTGTTTAAACAGAAGAAAAATCTTTTGAGACTTGCTACAGAGCCGGTTCTCAAATTAGTTCCATATTTCAAGCACTGCTTTTAGCTCCTGTGATCTTGTCTAACTATATGGCACGTGATAGATATCCCAGTTTGTGTCAATCGACGCATCAAAGATATTCGCTTATACCAAGTGTTTAATAGAAGAAATTAGTGCATATGCGTCATGGATCAATAGTAGTGGTTTGGTTTGGTGCTTAAATAATTTCTATGATAGTTTTTTCTTTTGCGGGTCATTTCTACTATAGCTTAGTTGTTATATAATCACTTAGTTCTACGATAGCTTTTTTTTGCGGGTCATTTCTACTATCGCTTAATTGTTACATAATCGCCGTCGCATTCCACGGGCAACAACGAAAATGTGTGACTGCAATTTTCCAACACCAGCTAGCTAGGCTTAAAGTTCACATATGATTGTCTTGATCTAGGTGGGAGTTTAGGTGGAAGCTCACACACCATGGTTGTACTGAATTTGATGCATGATAGTAGTAGGGATACTCACAGTCTGGGCCATCAGCTGTGTATGGCTTGACTGGTTTTGAACATACTATAATATATACAATCACTACTTGTCATCATGCAACGAAACCACTACCTCGCCGGCAAATCGTACTATAATACTCCCTCCGTTTCAAAATATTTGTCTTTCCAGAGATTTCAACAAGTGACTACATACGGAGCAAAATGAGTGAATCTACATTCTAAAATATGTCTATATGCATCCGTATGTTGTGTTCATTTGAAATGTCTAAAAAGACAAATATTTTGGAACGGAGAAAGTAATATATACGATCGCTACTTGTCATCCTATAATCGAGGGACTGTAGACATGACCATTTGTCTCGATCTCTTTCCAACCACTCCACTGGCTAAGCCCCAACCCCACAATTATATTGCACCACAACCATAGCTGCTTCCCTTGATTGCAAGCATTTGGTGGTTCCCATGTGGTGCAGACGTATATGTAGTAGATCGATGATGCGCTCATCGATCAGTACAAGTTGACGGTCCAACCAAAAGGTGGAACTAATGCATGCATGTTTCGATTAGTTGAGGATGCGGTAACTAATTAATCAGAAATAAACTGAGGAAATCAACAAGATGGAAAGAATGGGGGTGTTGCGAGCTTACGAAGATGAGGCCCTTGATGTTGACCTCGGTGATGTAAGAGAAAAAGTACTCTCGTTTAATGTGTTTTGTAAGAGAAAAAGTAGTTATTGCCTTTGTTCCATGTTAAGATCTGTATCTAGATTATATATACAATGCAAACTACATTTCCTCATTTGATAAGCCGCAACACCAGATTCTTACCTACTCCCTCCGTTCCTAAATATTTGTCTTTCTAGTGATTTCAACAAGTGACTACATACGAAGCAAAATGAGGGAACCTACACTCTAAAATATGTCTACATACATTCGTATGTTGTAACCATTTGAAATGTCTAGAAAGACAAATATTTGGGAACGGAGGGAGTAGATGACAAGTTTTTTGATATAGTAGTATAGTTATAGTACACCGTGAAGCACTGGACTGAGTGGAGTGGAGTGCACTTTGCCTGGAAATCTGGTCAGTTTGGTGCACTCAATTATACTATCACCACTGATCGGTTGAGAATGACGTGTCGCCTTGACGTGCATTTGTGGTGGTAAGTACACCATAATCAAACATATCGTTATGCCCACATCGTTTCTAGAGGAATCAAAGCAAAGGCGAAGCTACACTGCACCAACCGAGTACTAGAGAAATCGGTGTCACCTTCACTATTCTCTTCTCAACCCAAGGGACTAAAATCAATTTTGTTTACTATATAGAATGGAAAAGGTGAGTAAATGGTATCGATGGATATTGTGTGGACTTGAGAGCGAGTTGGACTAATATGTAACCTTGCCTCTTTTTTTCTATGCAATGCTCAGCGCCGGTCGACCAGCGCGAGCACTTGGCCAGTCACATACGAGGATATATATCCGAGTTTTTGTCAATTGACACATCAAAGATATTTGCTAGTACTATTGTTGGCTAATGCCAGCTCGTTAAGAGAAGAAATTAGTGCATATGCGCCATGGTTTAATAGTAGTGGTTCGGTTCAGTTTGGTTTGTTGCGGTTTGTTGCTTAAGTCATTTCTACGATAGCTTAATTATATAAATGCCGTGTCATTCCACCAACAACGAAGAAATTTAGGCTTTTCCAGCACCAGCTAGCTAGGCTTAATGTAAAGTTCATGTACATGCATGATTGCCTTGATTTAGGCTAGTACGTAGGTGGAAGTTTAAGGAATCGTGGTTGCCATGATTACCATAGATGCGTGTACGTACTGAAATTATTGCGTGGTACGTATGCAACAAGAGCAGGAGTTTGCATCATGCTAGTAGTACGGATAATACTCCACTCGATCACACTAGCTAGATGTGGACCATCAGCTGTACGTGTATGGCTTTACTGGTTAATTAATTTTGAACCCACTACCTATACCCATCATGGCAACGACGCCACTACCCTGCAGTAGCCATCAACATTTGCCTCCATCTCTTTCCAACCACTCCACTAGCTACGTGACGACCGACTATTCTATTGCACCACCACCACCACAGCTGCTTCACTCGATCGAGTGCATTTGGTAATGGTGGTTCCCATGTCCATCGTGCATACGTACGTATAGATGATGCGCATCCATCGTCGATCAGTCATCCGTACAAGATGACGGAGAACTACCAAAATGCATGTTGAATGAAACTAATGGTGATGCATGGTCTAGACGTTGCGGTAATTAATTAATCAGAAAGAAATAACCAAGGAAAACAAACAGGATGAAAAAAGAGTGTGGGGGCTAGCGATCTTACGAATATGAGGCCCTTGATGTTGACCTCGGTGATGGTCTCGCCGTCCTCGTCCTCGTCCCCGTCGTCGTCCTTGCTGCTGGCGCGGAGCCTGTCGACGAAGTCGAGGCGGCCCTCGCGGGCGCGGTCCTCGGCCGTCGCCGCGTGCTCCGCCAGCAGCTTGGTGATGAGCGCGTCGAACTGGCGGTGCACCCGGCGCAGCTTGGCCTGCACCCCCTGCAGGTCCAGCCACGCCAGCGCCGGCACGAAGTCGCTGATGTTGAACATCCCCGTGCCGGTCAGGAGCGACACGATCATCGCCTTGTAGCTGCTGGACTCGTCGCCCTGCCCGTCGAACACCCGCTTGCTCACCGTGATCTGCCCCACGATGTTGGCCAGCGCGCACACCAGCACCTCCGGCACCACCACTGCCCGCCCAGCCTCCGCGGCCTCCGCCATTCCGCGCAGGGCGCGCCCCGCCTCGTCGCGGCGCACGCCCGCCCAGTCCGCCACCGCGCGCGCCCCGAGCAGGTGCACGCTCGCCAGCTTCCGCATCAGCTTCCACTTGGGCCCGTAGTCGGCGAACACCATGTTCTGGCGCCCGTAGGTGATGTCCGCGGCGCTGGCCACCGCGGGGCGGTTCGCGAACCGCGCGTCCAGCGCCTTGAGGAACGTCCGCGCGGCCGACGGCGACGAGGCCACCACCACGTCGCAGGTGCCCATCCGCAGGTGCATGACGGGGCCGTACTTGCGCGCCAGCGCCGCGAGGCCGGTGTGCGGGGCCGGGCCGACGAACGGCAGCGCGCCGAGAATGGGGAGGCCGGGAGGCCCCGGCGGGAGACGGGCGCTGCGGTTCAGGGTGTGGCGGAGCGCTAGGTGGAGCAGCAGGCACAGGAAGGTGCAGGAGAGCACGAAGGGGTCGGTGCACAGAGCGGCGAGCTGCATGGCGACGGCGCGCGCGCGCTGCAGCTGTGCAAAGTGAGATGAAGTCGATCGCGGACTCCTCAATAGCAGCAGTTTAAGACCGCACTAGCTATAGGCTATAGCTAGCAAGGTGAACAGCTCCATCGTCTAAAGCTTTTGGCATGGCGTTCTTGTTGTGGTGTGGGGCGGGCAGTGTTGACTGCTGTGGAGAATGCTATCATCACCTTGCATTGGTAGTGCGGTGCGGTGTGCACTTTGAGCCAGGGGAGTAGGTGAAGGACAGTGATGGAGAATCCACCAGCAGTCCATATTGCAGGGAAGGACTATGGCAGATCGATGATGCATATCAATGGCGACGTGTCCTTGTCACGGTTCGTTATCGTTCATGGCGAAAGCTGTGGCATTGTTGGGTCTAGAGCTGGTCCGGTCGTACCATTCGCGCGACGGAACGTACTGTTCATCCACCATCCGACTCCGACAAGCATATGAGCCGGTGGCGGTTCACATTCTCATCATACAATTGTTTTGAGGAAAGACCATCATGACTAGCTTTATTGAAAGTGTGCCAATGTATGTCGGCTGTCAACCGGGGGCACGCCACAAGGGATGTTACGTACGCTGGAGTAAGCCCCTCCCAGTGAACGTTTCCGGTTCATTTTTTCGACCATACACATTTTCCGGTCCTCCAGGCCCAATCCCCAATGGGACCAAACTGTATATGACATAAATAATGCATATTAAGTTTGTTACAAAATGGTATACATAGATTTGCACATGGTTTAATTCATGCGAGTAAAAACTCCCTTGGAAAAAGATCACAGATTAGCCATGGATAATGCCATAGACTAATACACAATGCAATTTGACATGGTAAACTACCACAAGTCCAGAAGCATTATTTATCATGATTTTTTAAAAATAGTTATAAAACAAAGAAAAATGGATATTATCTAATTTAATGAAATAGCCATAAAGAACAAAATATGTCATACTACAAGAAAATAAAACCGCCACACTTTGGTTAATAAAAATGCCACAGTCTAATTGCTTAAAAAATGCGATGTTCTAAATAAACAAAACGACATGCTGCCTAAATTGGATATGAAATATTATACTTAAAATAAAAAAAATGCCATGGTAGCTAAAAAATTACCATTGTCCAATTAATAAATATTGCCATGCTCTAAAGAATATAAATGTCATGCTACCTAAAATCGAAACTTGGCATGGCCTACTTAGAAAATGCCATCGTCTAATTACTAAAATTTCAAGGTTCCTATAATAAATTTCCACATGGCAATATTTAGAAAAAAATACTCTAAAAATGTCATGCAGAAAAAACAACACAGCAAAAAAAAAATTGAATTTGCAAGTAAAAAAATAGGAAATAAATAAATTTTCTCTTAAAGGCTATAAAAATACCATGGTATTTCCTTCTTGATAAAATAAAATACAAATGCCATGAAAATGTGTCGTACGTTGCATGGCTTATTTATTGGCTAAACATGAACTTTAAAAAAAATGCGAAGTTAAGTTCAATAAATGTGCGATACAACATACAACAAAATTGCCGTGGTGTGGCCTTACCAAATTGCCATGATGTAACATATTAAAAAAGAAAAAACATCAGTAAAAACATTTGATTTGCCATGCTCATTGGAAAAAAAATGCCATGGCGAAACTTAAGAACATCAGAATGAAAAAAACCCAAGGGCCATGGTAATTTAGTTTTTAGATTAAGCCATATGTAGTTTCATTCGTTCGGAACTTCAAAAACAAAATATCCATCCTGAAACATTGTTAGGAAGTTACAAAATATTTACACATTTCCAAAACTGTTCACATTATGTACAAAAAATATTAGGAATTGATGAACTTTTCTCCACAATCATGAGCAGTTTTCCTAATTTGTGAATTTTTAAATTAGTGAAGTTGGTTCAATGTTCATGTGTCTTTTTAAGATTTATGAATTTTTCCACACTAGCGAAACAAAATTAAAAATACTCCCTCTGTAAACTAATATAAGAGCGTTTAGATTACTAAAATAGTGATCTAAACACTCTTATAATAGTTTACGGAGGGAGTAATAAATATTTCGAAAACTCTAACATTTTTTAAATACATGATTGTTTTTAGAAAATTTGATAAACATTTTTCATAATATGCGATGGACATTTAAAAAATATCTGGATCATTTTAATATAATATACAATGATTATTTTATAATAGATGTTAATATATTGAACCTTTTTAATATACGAAAAAATTTGTAATATATGATGAACATTTAAATACACATATTTGTTTTTATATTATAGGATGAACATGTTGAAAATACATGATGAACATTTTGAGACCACATATTCAACATTATTATAATTTGGTATGAATATTTTGATAGTGCATGATGAATATTTTTGAAATACATATTGAATTTTTTTATAATATGTGATGAACATTATCATAATGCACGATGAACATTTTTGAGAACATGAACATCTTCTAAGTAAAAACTAAATAAAGGAAATTCATATTTTTGAATGTTTTATGAATATTTTGAAAGAAAAAGAGAAAAAAAATGAAAAATGAAAAGAAAAGAAACAGAATACAATGAAAAAAAAGGAAAAACCGAACTGAAACAGTGCCCCAGCCCACCGAGAGGAACCTTCAGTGAAAGCTCGTCTATTTGAAGCACACATGCAAGAAATAGGGGTCACCACCATACCCGACCAGTTCAAAAATCTCTACTCCTAAAGGGGAGTTGATACTCTCGCCTTACTCCCACCAATATCTAGGCAAACACTATATTACATCGCGAGTATCATACCGATGACCTTTCGCGCAAGTGCAGCCAATTTGAGCCGGCACTTTTGACGCGCGCATTCACACAATCAAATCGGCATTGTCCCAAAATAAGGCCATGCATTAACTTGTTCAAATCAAATCTTCAGAAAATCTCAACTAAATCCAAACTTTCGTTGCCTTCCACTACTCATACCTAAATCAAATCAAATCTTAACAAAACATCAACTATGATCAAAGTTGGCCAGCCCATTTGATGCGTGAGCACATTTTTATTTTTATTTTTTTATGTTTCATTTTTTTTTCTGTTTCATTCTTTCTATGACCAACCTATATTTTTGTGCTCGACACCTCACTATTAAAGAGGAGCCTGCAACAGTGATGGTACGTCATTATGTCATTCGTTGGTTGGTTCGTCCATCCCTGTCCGTCTGCCTGTAAGAAAATCAACATTCAATCTAGCGTACTGGTAAGAAAGTTTCCCCTAAAAAATCAAGACATGATCTGATTTTGAAAGCATGTCGCGATACAGTGCCTAAAAGGAGGGCTGCCTGGAGCAAGAACAGAACAAACAAATACACGCATAGGGCGGAGGGTGGAGGAGGAAACCAATGAAGTGAAAAAAGGGCCCCCACGTCGCTAATCTAGGCGACACGGGCGGGGACCCAATCTTCAACGCCTTTAGCCCCGTCGCCTATCAACCGATTCTGGTGGTTGGCTTCATCTCCACGTCCCCTTGCATGCAATAGATAGATGCGTTGTTCCAACCCCTACAAACTAGCACAAGGTTCTTTGGACGCACCAGATGCGCTGCATTCATTGATCTACCGGCTGCTCCATGGCTTCCATTACCGATCTGCCATGGCTGAGATAGAGGAAATATGCCCTAGAGGCAATAATAAAATTGTTGTTTATATTTCCTTATATATCATGATAAATGTCTTTTTTTTATGCTAGAATTGTATTAACCGGAAACTTAGTACATGTGTGAATACATAGACAAAAGAGTGTCACTAGTATGCCTCTACTTGACTAGCTCGTTAATCAAAGATGGTTTAGTTTCCTAACCATAGACATGAGTTGCCATTTGATGAACGGGACCACATCATTAGAGAATGATGTGATTGACTTGACCCATTCCGTTAGCTTAGCACTTGATCGTTTAGTATGTTGCTATTGCTTTCTTCATGACTTATACATGTTCCTATGACTATGAGATTATGCAACTCACGAATACCGGAGGAACACTTTGTGTGCTATCAAACGTCAGAACGTAACTAGGTGATTATAAAGATGCTTTACATGTGTCTCCGATGGTGTTTGTTGAGTTGGCATAGATCGAGATTATGATTTTCCACTCCGATTGTCGGAGAGGTATCTCTGGGCCCTCTCGGTAATGCACATCACTATAAGCCTTGCAAGCAATGTTGTTGGGGAACGTAGTATTTCAAAAATTTCCTACGATCACGCAATATCTAGTGACGCGGTTGATGTAATCAAACTTCTTCGCGATCCAACCGATCAAGCACCGAACGTACGGAGCCTCCGCGTTCAGCACACGTTCAGTTTGATGACGTCCCACGAGCTCACTACTAGGAAAAGGCATATTAATGGCGCACCAGTTTTGGCCATTAATGGCGCACTACTGGTGTGCCATTAGTGCCACGCCATTAGTATATGATATACTAACGGCGCACCACAGGTGCGCCATTAGTATAGGCCACGGTGCGCCATTAGTATGCCTCCCAGGGGGCCATATATACCCAGCTGCTTTGGCATACTAATGGCGCACTACATAGAAGTGCGCCATTAGTAATTTTTTTTCAATTTTTTTTTCAAATTTTTTCTTAATCTCAGGTCATTATGGCTTAATATGGGGTCAATTTGCTTAATCTCAAGTCATATCGCATTCTGTGGTCAAACTTCCCATAAGGTCACCCATCCCACACTACTCCAGCCCGAGCACGCTTAACTTCGTAGTTCTATCCAACCCTAGCACCAGCTCACTTCACAGGCACTTGTTGATATATCTATCATATCAATCCTATTAACCCTTCTTGATGTCTAGGAGTATGTTAATGTTTATGAGTATGACGAAATTTTGAAAATATATTTCAAACTTCCCGGTCATATTATGTATCATATTTTGGAAAAAAAATCAAATTTTTTTCTTCGAAAATTGTTTTTTTTTCTGTTACTAGTGGCGCACCTAGCAAACGGTGCACCACTAGTAAGTTTTAAATTTTTTGATATTTTTTGCCTCTAGATCTTAAAAGCCCCGTAACTTTTTCTAGTTTTAAATTCGGACATAACTTTTCGAGTAGATGATTTTTCATATAAAAAACTTTTTAATCCGAGTTCGTATGCAAAAGTTATGCCCGTTTTAGTAAATTCCAGAGCTATTTTGCAAATAAAGTCAAAATTCATATTTTTAAATTTTCCCAACAAGTAGACCACATATCACATGGGAAACTTATTTTCTTTTATTTTTTTGACATTTCCATCATTTTATTTTAATTTTTTTGAACTGGAAAAGGCGGTCCATGCG
>LR738712.1:795466874-795629647 GCA_902687465.1 Secale cereale | reverse complement strand
ACCACTCCCACGGTCCGCCATTACTAGTTTTGAAAAAAAAAACAAACAAAATTTGAAAAAAAAATACTAGTGGCGCACCACTCCCACGGTGCGCCATTACTAGTTTTGAAAATAAAAAAAAATAAAAATAAAAACAAAATTAAAAAAAAATTACTAGTGGCGCACCGTGGATGTGGTGCGCCATTAGTAGTTTAACTACTAATGGCGCACTATCCACTAGTGCTCCATTAGTAGTTTTGAAAATAAAATGAAAAAAATGTTACTAATGGCGCACCGTTGATTTGGTGCGCCATTAGTATTTGGACACTAATGGCGCACCAACACATGGTGCGCCATTAGTATATACTAGTGGCGCACCGCATGTGTGGTACGCCATTAGTAACAATCCCATCTATAGCCCTTTTCCTAGTAGTGGCTCTTGATCCAATAGAACTTCGCGGGAGAGTTTCGTCAGCACGACGACGTGGTGACGGAGATGATAAAGCTACCGGTGCAGGGCTTCGCCTAAGCACTGCAACGGTATGACCGAGGTGTGTTTCTGTGGAGAGGGGCACCGCACATGGTTAGGAGAGATCAACTGATCAACTTGTGTGTCTATGGGGTGCCCCCCACCCCCGTATATAAAGGAGTGGAGGAGGGGGAGGGCCGGCCCTCTACTATGGCGTGCCCTGGGGAGTCCTACTCCCACCGGGAGTTGGATTCCCCTTTCCTAGTAGAACTAGGAGCCCTTCCAAGTAGTAGGAGTAGGAGAGAAGGAAAGGGAAAAAGAGAAGAGAAGGAAGGAGGGGGCGCTACCCCTCCTCTTAGTCCAATTCGGACTAAGCCTTGGGGGGCGCGCAACCTCCTCTCTTTCTTTCCCCTAAAGCCCAATAAGGCCCATATGCTCCCGGCGAATTCCCGTAACTCTCCGGTACTCCGAAAAATATCCGAATCACTCGAAACCTTTCCGATGTCCGAATATAGTCGTCCAATATATCGATCTTTACATATCGGACACTCCGAGACTCCTCGTCATGTCCGTGATCTCATCCGGGACTCCGAACTACCTTCGGTACATCAAAACTCATAAACTCATAATACCGATCGTCATCAAACGTTAAGCGTAGGACCCTACGGGTTCGAGAACTATGTAGACATGACCGAGACACATCTCCGGTCAATAACCAATAGCGGAACCTGGATGCTCATATTGGTTCCTACATATTCTACGAAGATCTTTATCGCTCAAACCGCATAACAACATACGTTGTTCCTTTTGTCATCGGTATGTTACTTGCCTGAGATTTGATCGTCGGTATCACCATACCTAGTTAATCTCATTACCGGCAAGTCTCTTTACTTGTTTTGTAATACATCATCTCGTGACTAACTCATTAGTCATTTGCTTGCAAGACTTATTATGATGTGTACTACCGAGAGGGCCCAGAGATACCTCTCGGACACTCGGAGTGACAAATCCTTCTTCTTGATCTATGACAACACCACGAACACCTTCGGAGACACCTGTAGAGCATCTTTATAATCACCCAGTTATGTTGTGACGTTTGATAGCACACAAAGTGTTCCTCCGGTATTCGGGAGTTGCATAATCTCAAAGTCATAGGAACATGTATAAGTCATGAAGAAAGCAGTAGCAGTAAAACTAAACGATCATAGTGCTAAGCTAACGGACGGGTCTTGTCCATCACATCATTCTCTTAATGATGTGATCACGTTGATCAAATGACAATTCATGTCTATGGCTAGGAAACATAACCATCTTTGATCAATGAGCTAGTCTAGTAGAGGCATACTAGGGACACTCTGTTTTGTCTATGTATTCACACATGTACTAAGTTTCCGGTTAATACTATTCTAGCATGAATAATAAACATTTATCATGATATAAGGAAATAAATAATAACTTTATTATTGCCTATAGGGCATATTTCCTTCAGTCTCCCACTTGCACTAGAGTCATTAACCTAGCTCACATCGCCATGTGATTTAATACCGATAGTTCACATCGTTATGTGAATAACACCCATAGTTCACATCGCCATGTGACCAACACCAAAAGGGTTTACTAGAGTCAATAATATAGTTCACATCGCTATGTGATGAACACCCAAGAGTAATATGGTGGGATCATGTTTTGCTTGTGAGAGAAGTTTAGTCAACGGGTCTGTCACATTCAGATCCGTATGTATTTTGCAAATTTCTATGTCTACAATGCTTTGTGTGGAGCTACTCTAGCTAACTGCTCCGACTTTCAATATGTATCCAGATCGAGACTCTGAGTCATCCAGATCGGTGTCAAAGTTTGCATCGACGTAACTCTTTATGACGAACTCTTTATAACCTCCATAACCGAGAAATATTTCCTTAGTCATCCAGTAACTAAGGATAATTTTGACCGCTGTCCAGTGATCTACTCTTGGATCGCTTTTGTACCTCCTTGCCAAACTCATGGCAAGGTACACAGCAGGTTTGGTACACAACATGGCATACTTTAAAGAGCCTATGACTGAGGCATAGGGAATGACTTTCATTCTTTCTCTATCTTCTGTCGTGGTCGGGTTTGAGTCTTACTCAACTTCATACCTTGCAACACAGGCAAGAACTCTTTCTTTGACTGTTCCATTTTGAACTACTTCAAAAAACTTGTCAAGGTATGTACTCATTGAAAAAAAACTTATCAAGCGTCTTGATCTATCTTTATAGATCTTGATGCTCAATATGTAAGCAGCTTTACCGAGGTTTATCTTTGAAAAACCTCCTTTCAAACAATCCTTTATGCTTTCCAGAAAATTCTACATCATTTCTGATCGACAATATGTCATTCACATATACTTATCAAAAAGGATGTAGTGCTCCCACTCACTTTCTTGTAAATACAGGCTTCACCGCAAATCTGTATAAAACTATATGCTTTGATCAACTTATCAAAGCGTATATTCCAACTCTGAGATGCTTGCACCAGTCCATAGATGGATTGCTGGAGCTTGCATATTTTGTCAGCACCTTTAGGATTGACAAAACCTTCTGGCTGCATCATATACAACTCTTCTTTAATAAATCTATTAAAAAAATGCAGTTTTGTTATCCAGTTGCTAGATTTCATAAAATGCGACAATTGCTAACATGATTCGGACAGACTTAAGCATCACTACGGGTAAGAAAGTCTCATCGTAGTCAACTCCTTGAACTTGTCGAAAAACTTTCGCAATAAGTCGAGCTTTGTAGATAGTAACATTACCGTCGGCGTCGGTCTTCCTCTTGAAGATCCATTTATTTTCAATGGCTTGCCGATCAACGGACAAGTCAACCAAAGTCCACACTTTGTACCCGTACATGGATCCCATCTCAGATTTTATGGCCTCAAGCCATTTTGCGGAATCTGGGCTCATCATCGCTTCCTCATAGTTCGTAGGTTCATCATGGTCTAGTAACATGACTTCCAGAACCGGGTTGCCGTACCACTCTGGCGCGGATCATACTCTGGTTGATCTACGAAGTTCAGCAGTAACTTGATCCGAAGTTTCATGATCATCATCATGAGCTTCCTCACTAATTGGTGTAGGAACCACTGGAACTAGTTTATGTGATGTACTACTATCCAATTCGGGAGAAGGTACAATTACCTCATCAAGTTCCACTTTCCTCCCACTTACTTCTTTCGAGAGAAACTCCTTCTCTAGAAAGGATCCATTCTTAGCAACGAATATCTTGCCTTCGGATCTGTGATAGAAGGTGTACCCAACAGTCTCTTTTGGGTATCCTATGAAGACGCATTTCTCCAACTTGGGTTCGAGCTTATCAGGTTGAAACTTTTTCACATAAGCATCGCAGCCCCAAACTTTAAGAAACGACAACTTTGGTTTCTTGCCAAACCACAGTTCATAAGGCGTCGTCTCAACGGATTTAGATGGTGCCCTATTTAACGTGAATGCAGCTGTCTCTAAAGCATAACCCCAAAACAATAGTGGTAAATCGGTAAGAGACATCATAGATCGCGCCATATCTAATAAAGTGCGGTTACGATGTTCGGACACACCATTACGCTGTGGTGTTCCAGGTGGCGTGAGTTGTGAAACTATTTCACATTGTTTCAAATGAAGGCCAAACTCGTAACCCAAATATTCACCTCCACGATCAGATCGTAGAAACTTTATTTTCTTGTTACGATGATTCTCTACTTCACTCTGAAATTCTTTGAACTTTTCAAATGTTTCAGACTTGTGCTTCATCAAGTAGATATACCCATATCTGCTCAAATCATCACTGAAGGTCAGAAAATAACGATACCCGCCGCGAGCTTCAACACTCATTGGTCCACTGATGGCTTCTCGCCCCTCGTTGGTTACCCCAAGTGGAAGGTTTGAGATGTAGCGTAACGGCAAGTTTCCCTTGGCAAAGATACCAAGGATCGAATCCCGTGAGACTCAGAGGGTCGACAAGTAGGTGTCAACGGCTAACGGTGCCAGATACTTAGCGGTTGACAGGACCTGCACACAGATACAAATAACTTTGCTCCCAACGAGTACAGAGAGGTTGTCAATCCCTCCGGCCTTGCTGTTTACAAAGGATCAAACACAAGAGATAATAATGATAGCTATGACTGCAACTAGGAAATAGAAACAGGAAGTAAATATAAGGTGTGATCAGTGGTGGTAATATGGACCGGGGTCCCATGATGTTCACTAGTGATGTCTCTCTCCCAAAAGACGATAAAACAGCTAAGCGAGGTAAACAAATTACAGCTGGGCAATTGACAGGATTATGTGCGCAAACCAATGCTAACTATGCTGTAAAGAAAGGTAGAGGCTCAAAAGCATGGGCGGTACGCCAAGGCAAGTAGACCGAAATCCATCTGCATCTACTACTAATCATCCACCTTGAGATATCTATCCAGAACATCTCGCTGGTATTAAGTTGCGAGTCCCACCCAAAGTGTAAACTCAAAGCAACAGACAACTGCATTAAAAGAACTTTGCGTAAAGTAAACTATCCTTGCACCCGCAAGTACAAGCACCGTTGTTTTCCCCCTTGTGGCAACATCACATCCCCTAGACTCATGTTTCTGTCACTCAAGCTAGTCATCAGGGGGCATGAACCCACAATCAAGCATAACGCTCCCTCTTGGAGTTACTACCTACTACTTGGCCAAAGCAATAAACATCAACGGAGAACATGCAAGAATTACTCAAGAACAAAAATATAAAAGAGGTGAATCAAATATATTACTCACACACAATCTGAACATAATCTCATAATCCATCGGATCCCAGCAAACTCAGCAGAGCAAAAGCATAAAGAATACATATGTGCCTCGATCATGTAGGGCAGTTCACGAGGTCTAATCCATGAAGAACAAAGAGGGGAGGAGAACATCACATAGCTACTGGTCATGGACCCATGGTCCAAGGGGGACTACTCACAACTCATCCGGGAAGCGTCCATGGTGGTGGAGAAGCTCCCGGTGGTGGTCCTCCCCTCCGGCAGGGTGCCGGGAAGAGTTCTCTTGATGCTCCCGATCTTGGAAGCGTTGCGGCGGCGGAACAGAGGCGAGATCGCGAAAAAGGGTTCCGTCCTCGAGGGTTTCGGGACGCGAGGAATATATATGCAAATGGGGGTCACCAGAGGCGGAGAGGGGGCCCCAGGCGCCCCCCTAGGGCGGCCAGGGGTGGGGCCGCCTCGGGTGGCCGCCTGGGCCGCCCCTGGCTCCCCTCTGGCCCCACCTTGGTTTTTCTCGAAGCTCCCTGTACGCTGATTTTTCCTGGAATTTTTGGAGCACTTTTAATATGGGGGAAATCTGAAATAGAAAAACAGCAGAAAACAGGAACTGGCACTGTGGTGCACTAAGTTAATAGGTTAGTCCAAATATGATCAAAGGTGTATGGAAGTGCATAAATATCATAGCAATATCACACAAAAGAAGCATGGAGCAAGCAGAAATTATAGATACGTTTTGGACGTATCAACATCCCCAAGCTTAATTCGTGCTCGTCCTCGGGTAGGTAAATGATAACAAGCATAATTTCTGTGGTGACATGCTATCAATCATATAAGAACTTTTTAAGTAAAGCAATCAAGGCATGTAATTCAATTCAAGTCATAACAAGCAAGAGTCTATATTAGCATTGTAACAAGTAACATAAGAACATAAAGGTGCAAGAGCTCTCGCTGTCCGTGACTCGAGTGTCTCCAAATGGTGTTTGCGTGCAAGAAAGGGGATAGGGATATACGAGAGAGTAAAACATAGTTTTTATATTGTTGAGAACTTAATCTACTAAAGTTTCACACTTGGTCTTCTTTGGAATCTTATCTTGACTCATCCCCAGACCGGCAGCCAGGTACAAGTCAAAATGATCCACTCCCTTTCGATATTTTGAGCACTCATGCAATGGATGAGCGTAAGCAAGAAAGTCGACACTTAGGATGGCAAAAAGAGAAAAATGATGGAGGGGGAAGACAAAAAAGGTGTGAAAGGCTCACATCAATGAGGACAATCATCGGCGAGAGAAAGCCAAATGATAGATATGATGTGAGGAGTAGGGATTGCCATGCAACGGATGCACATATGAGCTAAGGTAAGCTCTCCAATGGAACTAGTGGGGGTGCATCCAACTTGCTTGCTCAAGAAGACCTAGAGCTCTTTTGAGGAGGCTCATCATTGGAATATACAAGCCAAGTTCTATAGTGTGAAGGTCCCCACATAGCTATATGCATAAATGATAATCTCTATGGAGTACAAGGTATAAGATGGAGTACGAGTGTGGATCTCTCAAAAGGAAATAGTAGTGTGCCCCCTTCTCTCTTTTTATTTCTTTTTCTCTTTTTTTTTCTATTTTTTTTATTTTTTTGTGGCCTCCATGGCTCTTTCTATTTAACTCTCATTTGTCCTCTTTGGGATCTTTTGATTTTGTCCTCTTTGGGATCTTTTGATTTGTCCTCTTTGGGATCTTTTCCTCACTTTAGGGGCAACACTCTATATATTACAAGAAGTATAGAAGATCTTTCACACTTTACAAAAGTACTCAACATAAAGAAAATGAAACTATCATGATGTACGCAAATGTATGCCTCTGCCAGTGTAGCAGGATATGCAATGATACTAGCGCGTCATGTAGCAATGATTAGGGCAAGGACCAACTAGCATGCGGCTCATCGATCAAGCAAAAAACATGTATGACATGAAGATCAAGTCATGAGAAGATGGATGTTGCATGGCAATGTATCTCGGAAAGGCTATGGAAATGCCTTGATAGGTAGGTATGGTGGCTGTTTTGAGGAAGGATATAATGAGGCTTATGATGACAGAGCGTATCGTGCCAAGGATTTGGATGCACCAGCGAAGTATGCGCCAACTCTCGAGGTGAGAAAGGGCAATGCACGGTACCGAAGAGGCTAGAAAAATATGGATAGGTGGAAGTGTCAACTTTCGAATACTCACATTAGTCCGAAGAACTCATGCACTTATTATCGGTAACTCTCAATCTAATTAGGAGGTTCACAAAGAGACAAGTACCCCGAGGAGGAGTGTATGGGGGTTTGGTTATCCTTGCGCAGCCTCGGCTCATGGTACGTGAGTGTACTATATTATTCGATCCCTCCAAAGATTAGTGATCCATTTAGTAGCTAAAGTTCTCAACTATTTTGTAGGTTTTCGAAAATAAACACCGATTGCCCAAAATACGACATCTATCACTAATAGGCTAAAGCTCTTGACACCAAAAGTTCAGACATTACTCATGACAATACCTCAAAACTATTGCAAGTTACTACTAAAATTAAATAGCAACCTCAATTACCTACTTTAAGTTAAGACACACAACTCAGTGCAACATGCAAACTCTCTTAACAAGATAAGCATGAAAACTCAAGAGAGTTCAACAACCAACTAAACAAAAGCTCTTTAAAAAGAAAAGCATGAAAACTAAGAGCTAAACATGACAGCATCTATGGAAAGACAAAGAACACACACAGCAAAGATAAGCATGAAAATCCTATGTTGTGTTCTAGGTTGAAGCGGAGCGTGTTTCTCTCCCACACAAAGAAAGCTGGGTTCTAACTTGTTATGAACAGCAAGCAAAGCTAAAGAAAACTAAAAAGGAAACTAAGAGCAAGATGCTCCAAGCATAGCACATAACGCATGAAGTGATTAAAATATAGTGGAACGAAAGACGAAATGATAATTGTTGATGGAGAAGGGGATGCACGGGGGCATCCCCAAGCTTAGACGCTTGAGTCTTCTTGAATATTTCTTGGGGGTGCACGGGGGCATCCCCAAGCTTGAGCGTTTGACCCTCCGGGATCTTCTTTTATCATCTTCCCTCGCACACTTGAAAACTCCCTTCATACATAACTCATCATAATCTGATTAGCGAGGTTAGTACCCAAAATAATATAATTTTTCCCTACTGGAAATAAGGATAATCTTGAAGAGCTACTGTTTCTCAAGATTGCCAAAAGGTTTTTGCAAAGAAAAAGCAAGCTCAAGGTTTGCAAAACGAAGAAAAGGCAAAACAGGACAGAATCTATGAAAAACAGACCAGCAGGTAGTAAATAATTTTTTCGGGGCACTTTTGCAACTCAAATCAAAAAACTCAGAACAGACACTCGAAAGCCAATTGTATAGAGCACGCTGTCAAAAAAATTCAGATCAAAAAGATGATCTGGTGATTTTATATGAATTTTTCTGTCTAAGGACAGAATCTGTTTCCTGGACAGCACGTCACAACTTTTGAACTTTCTTGCAATCGGAGGCTAAACTTGGCACAAAGCTGAAAAGAAAAGATACAATGATGATGCTACTGTAGTAAAAACCATCAAGACACAACAAATGCAAAATAAAACCTAATTCGTTGTGGGCTGCCTCCCAAAAGCGCTTTCTTTTATGCCTTTAAGCTAGGCATGATGCAAAAAGAGAAGATCAAGTTTTATCAAGAGTAAGAGAATAGCTAGCCCGTGTAATGGACTCAAAAGGCAACTTAATCTTCTTTCTAGGGAAGTGTTCCATCCTTTTCTTGAGAGGGAATTGGAATTTTATATTCCCCTCTTTCATGTCAATGATAGCACCAACGGTGCGAAGAAAAGGATGTCCCAAAATAATTGGACATGAAGGTTCACATTCAATATCCATAATAGTAAAATCAACGGGAACATAATTGTCATTGACAATGATAAGAACATCGTCGATCTTCCCCAAAGGTTTCTTTACGGAAGAATCAACAAGACGAACACCAGAAGAACAAGGATCAAAAGGTTTCAATTTAAGCATATCATATATTCTTTTGGGCATAACGGAGGTACTAGCTCCAACATCACATAAAGCATAGCAAGAGAAGTTACTCAACTTAATTTTAATCATAGGATCCCAACCATCTTCTAGCTTTCTAGGTATGGAGGCTTCTACCCTAAGCTTCTCCTCCCTAGCTTTGATGAGAGCATTAGTGATATGCTCCGTGAAGGCAAGGTTAAGTGTGCTAGTGTGGGGATCTCTAGACATCATGTGAAGAAAACTAATAACTTCAGAAAGGGTGCAATTATCAAAATCAAGGTCACTGCTATCAAGTAAAGTGGTAGTGGTGTCCTTTAGGCTCACTTGTTTGGTAGCTTCTATGGTCATAGGAGTTTCTTCTAAGGTTGAGGTCATAGCATCACCATTAATAGGTCCAATGGGACTAGGAGTGCATTGGGTGCTAAGAGTTTGGATATTCTCAACAACTTGGATAGTAGCAACAGTGTGGTGGGTACGAAGGCTCTTAATTCTATCTTCTTCCTCCTTTCGGGGTGCAACCACTTCAGGTTTAGCTGCCATTTGGTTTATCAAAGTGGCTTGTGTGTGGGACATATTGGAAACTTGGGTCTCAGTGATGGTGAGCCTAGTCTGGAGGTTAGAAATTCCAATATTTAGGCTCTCCAGTTGTCTACCAATGTCTTGCAAGATAGCAGTATGCTCATCTAATTGCCTCGAGAAGGTCTTGTTTTGTTCATATTGGGTGTGCATGTAGTTCTTAGTGGCCTTCTCTATTTCTAGAAGTTTCTCATAACTAGGCATGTCTCTATCTCTTTGGGTGGAGTTCTTGGTGCTAGGATAAGTATTGTTGTTCCCATAGGAATTAGAGGGGAACGGTCTAGGGTTGCTACCAAAATTACTCCTATAAGCATTGTTATTGAAATTGTTTCTAGAGATAAAGTTCACATCTACTTGATCTTGAGCAATCAAAGAATTTAAAGGAACATCATGAGGATCAATAGAAGATTGCTTGGAAAGTAGAGACATGATCAAGTCAACTTTTTCATTTAGGGAGGAAATCTCCTCGACAGAGTTTACCTTCCTACCTGTTGGAGCGCGTTCGGTGTGCCATTGGGAATAATTGGTCATCATCTCGTCGAGAAGCTTCGTGGCAGCACCAAGTGTAGTTGACATAAAGGTTCCTCCCGCGGCCGAATCTAACAAGTTCCGCGAGGTAAAGTTCAAGCCTGCATAAAAAGTTTGGATAACCATCCAAGTAGTCAAACCATGAGTAGGGCAGTTCTTGACAAGAGATTTCATGCGTTCCCAAGCTTGGGCAACGTGTTCATTATCCAATTGTTTAAAATTCATTATGTTACTCCTTAATTGGATAATTTTAGCAGGGGGATAGTATTTCCCAATAAAGGCATCCTTGCACTTGTCCCAAGAATCTATACTATTACTAGGCAAGGATTGAAACCAGATTTTAGCTCCTCCTCTCAAGGAGAAAGGAAAAAGCTTAAGCTTAACAATATCACTATCTACTTCTTTGTACTTTTGCATATCACAGAGCTCAACAAAATTATTTAAGTGCAAAGCAGCATCATCTCCAGCACCGGAGAATTGATCTTTCATAACTAGGTTCAGTAAAGCAGGTTTAATCTCATAAGATGGTGCTGAAGTGGCAGGTGTAGCAATAGGCGTGCAGATAAAGTCATTGTTGTTATGACTAGTGAAGTCACACAACTTGGTGTTCTCGGTGGAACCCATAGCAGCAGCAAGCAAGATAACTATTTTTGTGATTTTTGATAGAAGACACTAAAGCAAAAACTGAAAGGTAAACTAACAAGACTAAAAAGCAAAGATAAAAGATAGCGTGCAACTCCCCTATCTTGAAGAGTGGAGTCCCCGGCAATGGCGCCAGAAACTTTGCTTGATGGCTTCTTGCCCCTCGTTGGTTACCCCAAGTGGAAGGTTTGAGATGTAGCGTAACGGCAAGTTTCCCTTGGCAAAGATACCAAGGATCGAATCCCGTGAGACTCCGAGGGTCGACAAGTAGGTGTCAACGGCTAACGGCGCCAGATACTTAGCGGTTGACAGGACCTGCACACAGATACAAATAACTTTGCTCCCAACGAGTACAGAGAGGTTGTCAATCCCTCCGGCCTTGCTGTTTACAAAGGATCAAACACAAGAGATAATAATGATAGCTATGACTGGAACTAGGAAATAGAAACAGGAAGTAAATATAAGGTGTGATCAGTGGTGGTAATATGGACCGGGGTCCCATGATGTTCACTAGTGATGTCTCTCTCCCAAAAGACGATAAAACAGCTAAGCGAGGTAAACAAATTACAGCTGGGCAATCGACATGATTATGTGCGCAAACCAATGCTAACTATGCTGCAAAGAAAGCTAGAGGCTCAAAAGCATGGGCTGTACGCCAAGGCAAGTAGACCGAAATCCATCTGCATCTACTACTAATCATCCACCTTGAGATATCTATCCAGAACATCTCGCTGGTATTAAGTTGCGAGTCCCACCCAAAGTGTAAACTCAAAGCAACAGACAACTGCATTAAAAGAACTTTGCGTAAAGTAAACTATCCTTGCACCCGCAAGTACAAGCACCGTTGTTTTCCCCCTTGTGGCAACATCACATCCCCTAGACTCATGTTTCTGTCACTCAAGCTAGTCATCAGGGGCATGAACCCACAATCAAGCATAACGCTCCCTCTTGGAGTTACTACCTACTACTTGGCCAAAGCAATAAACAGCAACGGAGAACATGCAAGAATTACTCAAGAACAAAAATATAAAAGAGGTGAATCAAACATATTACTCACACACAATCTGAACATAATCTCATAATCCATCGGATCCCAGCAAACTCAGTAGAGCAACAGCATAAAGATTACATATGTGCCTCGATCATGTAGGGCAGCTCACGAGGTCTAATCCATGAAGAACAAAGAGGGGAGGAGAACATCACATAGCTACTGGTCATGGACCCATGGTCCAAGGGGCACTACTCACAACTCATCCGGGAAGCGTCCATGGTGGTGGAGAAGCTCCCGGTGGTGGTCCTCCCCTCCGGCAGGGTGCCGGGAAGAGTTCTCCTGATGCTCCCGATCTTGGAAGCGTTGCGGCGGCGGAACAGAGGAGAGATCGCGAAAAAGGGTTCCGTCCTCGAGGGTTTCAGGACGCGAGGAATATATATGCAAAGGGGGGTCACCAGAGGCGGAGAGGGGGCCCCAGGCGCCCCCCTAGGGTGGCCAGGGGTGGGGCCGCCCCGGGTGGCCGCCTGGGCCGCCCCTGGCTCCCCTCTGGCCCCACCTTGGTTTTTCTTGAAGCTCCCTGTACGCAGATTTTTCCTGTATTTTTCTCGGAATTTTTGGAGCACTTTTAATATGGGGGAAATCTGAAATAGAAAACAGCAGAAAACAGGAACTGGTACTGTGGTGCACTGAGTTAATAGGTTAGTCCAAATTAGATCAAAAGTGTATGGAAGTGCATAAATATCATAGCAATATCACACAAAAGAAGCATGGAGCAAGCATAAATTATAGATACGTTTTGGACGTATCATCCACATACATCAGTATGTATGATTTCCAACAAATCTGTTGCTCGCTCCATTGTTCCGGAGAACGGAGTTTTAGTCATCTTGCCCATGAGGCATGGTTCGCAAGCACCAAGTGATTCATAATCAAGTGATTCCAAAAGTCCATCACTATGGAGTTTCTTCATGCGCTTTACACCAATATGACCTAAACGGCAGTGCCACAAATAAGTTGCACTATCATTATTAACCTTGCATCTTTTGGCTTCAATATCATGAATATGTGTATCACTACGATCGCGATCCAACAAACTATTTTCATTGGGTGTATGACCATCGAAGGCTTTATTCATGTAAACAGAATAACAATTATTCTATGACTTTAAATGAATAACCGTATTGCAATAAACATGATCAAATCGTATTCATGCTCAACGTAAATGCCAAATAACATTTATTTAGGTTCTACACTAATCCCGAAAGTATAGGGAGTGTGCGATGATGATCATATCAATCTTGGAACCACTTCCAACACACATCGCCACTTCACCTTTAACTAGTCTCTGTTCATTCTGTAACTCTCGTTTCGAGTTACTAATTTTAGCAACTGAACTTGTATCAAATACCCAGGGGTTGCTATGAACACTAGTAAAATACACATCAATAATCTGTATATCAAATATACCTTTGTTCACTTTGCCATCCTTCTTATCCGCCAAGTATCTAGGACAGTTCCACTTCCAGTGACCATTTCCTTTGCAGTAGAAGCACTTAGTTTCAGGCTTGAGTTTAGCTTTGGGTTTCTTCACGGGAGTGACAACTTGCTTGTCATTCTTCTTGAAGTTCCCCTTCTATCCCTTTGCCCTTTACTTGAAACAAGTGGTCTTGTTAACCATCAACACTTGATGCTCTTTCTTGATTTCTACCTTCACTGATTTCAGCATCGCGAAGAGCTCGGGAATTACTTTCGTCATCCCTTGCGTATTATAGTTCATCACAAAGTTCTACTAACTTTGTGATAGTGACTAGAGAACTTTGTCAATTACTATCTTATTTGGAAGATTAACTCCCACTTGATTCAAGCAATTGTAGTACCCAGACAATCTGAGCACATGCTCACTGGTTGAGCTATTCTCCTCCATCTTGTAGGCAAAGTACTGTCAGAGGTCTCATACCTCTCGACACGGGCATGAGTATGAAATACTAATTTCAACTCTTGGAACATCTCATATGCTCCGTCGCGTTCAAAACGTTTTTGAAGTCCCGGTTATAAGCCGTAAAGCATGGTGCACTAAACTATCAAGTAGTCATCATACCGAGTTTGTCAAACGTTCATAACGTCTGCATCTGCTCCTGCAATAGGTTCGTCACCTAGCGGTGCATCAAGGACATAATACTTTTGTGCAGCAATGTGGATAATCCTCAGATCATGGACCTAGTCCGCATCATTGCTACTAACATCTTTCAACTTATATTTCAATTGGAACATATAAAAAACATAGGGGAGCTATAACGCGAGCTATTGATCTACAACATAATTTGCAAATACTATCAGGACTAAGTTCATGATAAATTAAAGTTCAATTTAATCATATTACTAAAGAACTCCCACTTAGATAGACATCCCTCTAGTCATCTAAATGATCACGTGATCCAAATCAACTAAACCATGCCCGATCATCACGTGAGATGGAGTAGTTTTCAACGGTGAACATCTTATGTTGATCATATCTCCTATATGATTCACGCTCGACCTTTCGATCTCCAGTGTTCTGAGGCCATATCTGCATATGCTAGGCTTGTCAAGTTTAACCCGAGTATTCTGTGTGTGCAAAACTGGCTTACACCCATTGTATGTGAACGTAGAACTTATCACACCCGATCATCACGTGGTGTCTCGGCACGACGAACTTTCGCAACGGTGCATACCCAGGGAGAACACTTATACCTTGAAATTTAGTGAGAGATCATCTTATAATGCTACCGCCGTACTAAGAAAAATAAGAAGCATAATAAGATAAACACCATATGCAATCAAAATATGTGACATAATATGGCCATCATCATCTTGTGCTTTTGATCTCCATCTCCAAGACACCGTCATGATCACCATCGTCACCGGCGCGACACCTTGATCTCTATCGTAGCATCATTGTCGTCTCGCCAACTATTGCTTCAACGACTATCGCTACCGCTTAGTGATTGATGTCTACACACGCTTCTACTCTTGTAGACTATGTTGGGCCTCCAAGAGCAGAGGTTTGTAGGACAGCGGCAATTTCCCTCAAGTGGATGACCTAAGGTTTATCGAACTCAGGGAAGTAGAGGTTGAAGATGGTCTCTCTCAAGCAACCCCGCAACTAAGATACAAGAAGTCTCTTGTGTCCCCAACACACCTAATACACTTGTCAGATGTATAGGTGCACTAGTTCGGCGAAGAGATGTTAAATGGCAAGTAATATGGATGGCAAAACAAAGTAATATAAATATGTAATAAAAAGTGCAGCAAGCAAACAAGTGGTAAACGTGAGCACAAATGGTATTGCAATGGTGGAAACAAGGCCTAGGCTTCATACTTTCACTAGTGGCAACTCCCAACAACATTAACATAATCGAATCACATGATATTTCCCATAAAACATGCAAAGGGGACACACTCGGAGGTCATTCCTTCGTGGTCAAGAGAGGACGAGAATTATGTAGGGCTACAAAAGCACACCTCAAAGTTCGTAGTTCTCAATCTAAGGATTTCCCAATGTCACCGCGGCCATCCAAAGAGAGTCCCACAATCACCACAACGTATCTAAAGGATAGTCAAAGACAAGCACCAAGAGACTCTCAGTCTTCAATCAACACACAAGAGAGGAAATCACTCATGAAAATATTGTTCTAATCCATGTCCAATAGACCGCTGTCACCAAGGGGACACACTCTCAGTCTTCAAGCACCAAGAGACTCTCAGTCTTCAATCAACACACGGTGCCGGCGCAGGAATTCTGGTCCCCCGAAGCTTGATGGCGATGGCGGCGGAGATCGGAATCGTGTCTGGAGAAAAGGAGTCGGGAATCAGGGTTTCCTCGACACGCTTTAAATATATGCCAAAGGGGGGCCCAGGCGCCCCCCCGGCGCGGCCCAGGGGGGGGGGGCGCCCACAGGGCGCCTGGAGCCCCTGTGGGTCCCCCCGGCTGTACTTTGGCCGCACGGTAGCTCCTGGAACGCTGATTTTTTATATATTTTTTCTGGATTTTTCCTGGCAGTTCTCGTAATGTGAAAACCTGAAATACAAAAACAGCCGAAAACAGAAACTGGCACTGGGGTGCACTGGATTAGTAAGTTAGTCCAAATATGATCAAAAGTGTATGGAAGTGTATGAATATCATAGCAATATCACCCAAAAGTGGTATGGAGCAAGCAGAAATTATAGATACGTTCTGGACGTATCAGTGATAAAGTAAAGCAATTACATGGCGATTGTATTTCATACAATAAAGCGACAACTATATGGCTCCTGCCAGTTGCCGATAACTGTACAAAACATGATCATCTCATACAATAACGTATAACTCATCACGTCTTGACCATATCACATCACAACATGCCCTGCAAAAACAAGTTAGACGTCCTCTACTTTGTTGTTGCAAGTTTTACGTGGTTGCTACTGGCTTCGCAAAAACCGTTCTTACCTACGCATACAAAAACCACAACGATTTTTCGTCAAGTATGTGCTGTTTTAACCTTCACAAGGACCGGGCGTAGCCATACTGATAACCCTCAACCGTAAGGGATCGAGATAGTCTTCGCGGGTAAGAATAACCCAATTTATAGATTCGACACACGGGGAGCCAAAGAGTATTTATAAGCTTTGACAGTTGAGTTGTCAATTCAACCGCACCTGAAATATACTTACTTGCAACAACGGATAAGTGGTAACAGTGATATGATAGTGATGATAGTAATAGTAAAAGTAAACAGCAAAAGTAAATAGCAGTAGTAAATGGCAAAAGTAGCAACTAGTGACAAGCAGAGTTTAAAATACTGTAGGCTAGGGAGATGGATGGTTGGGCGCTGCATGGATGAGATAGATTCTAACTTGGGGCACAGCACACGGAAAAGTAATGATCATCTAGGCAAATATCAAACATTAGGCATGTATCCCGTAGGTAGTTGTACGTGCTTGCAATAAGAACTTGCACAACATCTTTTGTCCTACCATCCCGCTACGAACGGGGCCAAAAGGAACTAATGGATATTAAGGTGCTCCTGTCAAAGAGCACCGGAACAAAGCAATGAACTCAATGGATACATGTAATCCTCAAACTACGGACCATCCCCTTTGGTGTCCCAAGCTGTCACTTTTGGGATCGCCGGTTCCGAACCGTAACAGGTGCAAACAACTCATAGATAGGATCACGAACACAAATATATTCATACAAACACATATGGTTCAGATCTGAAATCATGGCACTCGGGCCCTAAGTGTCAAGCATTAAGAATAACAAGTTGAAGGAAAGATGATAAACACCATAGTAGATGATAGGCAACATGCCCCCAACAATCTGACGAACTATTACATGATCTAACTCATCCAATCCCTACCATCCCCTTCGCCTACAGCAGGGGAATTACTCACACATGGAGGGAGAAGTCATGGAGGGATGATGGAGTGGTGATGATGATGACGATGGCGACGATCTCCCCTCTCCGGAGGCCAAATCAGCCTCCAGATTAGCCCTCCCGAAGAAGAACAGAGGGTGGCGGCGGCTCCGCGATGAAAAACTGCGAAAGAACTTCCGATCTGGGGTTTCTGCGTCGGGAGTAAAAATACGGGATAAAGTAGGGCACCAGGGGGTGTGGGCCCCACCCAGGCGCCCCCCCGGCGCGGCCCAGGGGGGGGGGGGGGGGCGCCTGGGCACCCCCTGGCCCCCCTCTGGTCCCACTTCTGGTATTTGGCTCCTTCGGGTGCGTGGATTTTCTGTGATTTTTCGTGGATTTTTCTGAGATACTTAAAAATCCGTTTTCCTGCACACAAATAAACCATACAGGAAGCTCTGCTGAAAACAGCGTCAGTCTGGGTTAGTTTAGTCCAAATCATGCAATAATGAGGTCAAAACAATATCAAAAGTGTTTGGAAAAGTAGATACGTTTGAGACGTATCACATACTCGATTCAACTAAAGTGAGAGAGACAGACACCCGCCAGTCACCTTTAAGCAAAGAGTGCTCGTAACGGTGAAACCAGTCTCGTGTAAGCGTACACGTAATGTCGGTCCAGGCCGCTTCATCTCACAATACCGCCGAATCAAAGTATGACATGCTGGTAAGCAGTATGACTATTATCGCCCACAACTCATTGTGTTCTACTCGTGCATATCATCTACGCATAGACCTGGCTCATGATGCCACTGTTGGGGAACGTAGTATTTCAAAAAAAATTCCTATGATCATGCAAGATCTATCTACTAGATGCATAGCAACGAGAGGGGAGAGTATGTCTATGTACCCTCGTAGATCGAAAGCGGAAGCGTTTATCAACGCGGTTGATGTAGTCGAACTTCTTCGCGATCCAACCGATCAAGCACCGAACGTACGGAGCCTCCGCATTCAGCACACGTTCAACTTGATGACGTACCACAAGCTCTTGATCCAGTAGAACTTCGCGGGAGAGTTTCGTCAGCACGACGGCGTGGCGACGGAGATGATGAAGCTACCGGCGCAGGGCTTCGCCTAAGCTCTGCAACGGTATGACCGAGGTGTGTTTCTATTGAGAGGGACACTGCACACGGTTGGGAGAGATCAACTGATCAACTTGTGTGTCTATGGGGTGCCCCCACCCCCGTATATAAAGGAGTGGAGGAGGGGGAGCAGAGGCCCTCTACTATGGCGCGCCCTGGGGAGTCCTACTCCCCCCGGGAGTAGGATTCCCCCATTCCTAGTAGAACTAGGAGCCCTTCCAAGTAGTAGGAGTAGGAGAGAAGGAAAGGGAAAAGAGAAGAGAAGGAAGGAGGGGGCGCTGCCCCTCCCCTTAATCCAATTCTGGCTAAGCCTTGGGGGGGGGGGGGCGTAGCCTCCTCTCTTTCTTTCCCCTAAAGCCCAATAAGGCCCATATGCTCCCCGGCGAATTCCCGTAACTCTCCGGTACTCCGAAAAATACCCGAATCACTCGGAACCTTTCCGATGTCCGAATATAGTCGTCCAATATATCGATCTTTACGTCTCAGACATTCCGAGACTCCTCGTCATGTCCGTGATCTCATCCGTGACTCCGAACTACCTTCGGTACATCAAAACTCATAAACTCATAATACCGATCGTCATCAAACGTTAAGCGTGCGGACCCTACGGGTTCGAGAACTGTGTAGACATGACCGAGACACATCTCTGGTCAATAACCAATAGCGGAACCTGGATGCTCATATTGGTTCCTACATATTCTACGAAAATCTTTATCGGTCAAACCGCATAACAACATACGTTGTTCCTTTTGTCATCGGTATGTTACTTGCCCGAGATTTGATCGTTGGTATCACCATACCTAGTTAATCTCGTTACCGGCAAGTCTCTTTACTCGTTCCGTAATACATCATCTCGTGACTAACTCATTAGTCATTTGCTTGCAAGACTTATTATAATGTGTATTACTGAGAGGGCCCAGAGATACCTCTCAGACACTCGGAGTGACAAATCCTATTCTTGATCTATGACAGCACCACGAACACCTTCGGAGACACCTGTAGAGCATCTTTATAATCACCCAGTTACGTTGTGATGTTTGATAGCACACAAAGTGTTCCTTCGGTATTCGGGAGTTGCATAATCTCATAGTCATAGGAACATGTATAAGTCATGAAGAAAGCAATAGCAGTAAAACTAAACGATCATAGTGCTAAGCTAACGGATGGGTCTTGTCCATCACATCATTATCTTCATGATGTGATCCCGTTGATCAAATGACAATTCATGTCTATGGCTAGGAAACATAACCATCTTTGATCAATGAGCTAGTCTAGTAGAGGCATACTAGGGACACTCTGTTTTTTCTATGTATTCACACATGTACTAAGTTTCCAGTTAATACAATTCTAGGATGAATAATAAACATTTATCATGATATAAGGAAATAAATAATAACTTTATTATTGCCTCTAGGGCATATTTCCTTCAAATGTGACTAATGAGTTAGTTGCGGGATGATGCATTACGGAACGAGTAAAGAGACTTGCCAGTAACGAGATTGAACTAGGTATGATGATACCGACGATTGGATCTCGGGCAAGTAACATACCGATGATAAATGGAACAACGTATGTTGTTATAAGGTTTGACTGATAAAGATCTTCGTAGAATATGTAGGAGCCAATATGAGCATCCAGGTTCCGCTATTGGTTATTGACCAGAGATGTGTCTCGGTTATGTCTACATAGTTCTCGAACCCGTAGAGTCCGCACGCTTAACGTTCGATGATGATTTGTATTATGAGTGATGTGATTTGATGACCAACATTTGTTTAGAGTCCCAGATGAGATCACAGACATGACGAACAGTCTCGAAATGGTCGAGACGTAAAGATTGATATATTGGGCCTTAATGGGCCATACGGGAAAGGAGAGAAAGACCTCAAGGGTGGCCGCGCCCCTTCCCCATGGACTGGTCCGAATTGGACTAGGGAAAGGGGGCGCCCCCTTCCTTCCTTCTCCTTCTCCCTTCCCCTTTTCCTATTCCATGTGGGATGTGGAATCCTACTTGGAGTAGGGAGTCCTAGTAGGACTCCACACTTTGGGCACGCCCTATGAGGGCGGACCTCTTCCTCCCTCCATCCTTTATATACGTGGCCAGGGGGCACCCCATAGACACACAAGTTAACATCAGCTTTAGCCGTGTGCGGTGCCCCCCTCCACAGATACACACATCGGTCATACCGTTGCAGTGCTTAGGCGAAGCCCTGCGCCGGTAGCTTCATCATCACCGTCACCACGCCGTGGTGCTGACGAAACTCTTCGTGATGCTCAACTGGATCAAGAGCTCGTGGGACGTCGTCGAGCTGAACGTGTGCTGAATGAGGAGGTGCCGTACGTCGGTGCTTGGATCGGTTGGATCGCGAAGACGTTCGACTAAATCAACCACGTCACTAGACGCTTTCGCTTTCGATCTACGAGGGTACGTAGACACACTCTCCCCACTCGTTGCTATGCTTCTCCTAGATAGATCTTGCGTGATCGTAGGAAATTTTTGAAATACTACATTCCCCAATAGTGGCATCATGAGCCAGGTCTATGCGTAGATGATATGCACGAGTAGAACAAATGAGTTGCGGGCGATAATTGTCATACTGCTTACCAGCATGTCATACTTTGATTCTGCGGTATTGTGAGATGACGCGGCCTGAACCGACATTACGCGTACGCTTACACGAGACTGATTTCACTGTTACGAGCACTCGTTGCTTAAAGGTGACCGGCGGGTGTCTGTCTCTCTCACTTTAGTTGAATCGAGTGTGGCTACGCCCGGTCCTTGTGAAGGTTAAAACAACACACTTGATGAAAAATTGTTGTGTTTTTTTGTATGCGTAGGTAAGAACGGTTCGTGCTAAGCCCGTAGCAGCCACGTAAAACTTGCAACAACAAAGTAGAGGACGTCTAACTTGTTTTTGCAGGGCATGTTGTGATGTGATATGGTCAAGACGTGATGAGTTATACGTTATTGTATGAGATGATCATGTTTTGTAAATTATCGGCAACCGGCTGGAGCCTTATGGTTGTCTCTTTATTGTATGAATTGCGAAGGCCATGTAATTGCTTTACTTTATCACTATGAGTTAGCGATAGTAGTAGTAGCAATAGTTGGCGAGACGACCACGATGCTACGATGAAGATCATGGTGTCAAGCCGGTGTCGATGGAGATCATGACGATGCTTTGGAGATGGAGATCAAAAGCACAAGATGATGATGGCCATATCATGTCAAATATTTTGATTGCATGCGATGTTTATCTTATTACGCTTCTTATTTTGCTTAGTACGGCGGTAGCATTATAAGATGATCCCTTACAAAATTTCAAGGTACAAGTGTTCTCCCCAAGTATGCACCGTTGCGAAAGTTCGTCGTGCCGAGACACCACGTGATGATCGGGTGTGATAAGCTTTACGTTCAAATACAACGGGTGTAAGACATTTTTGCACATGCAGAATACTCGGGTTAAACTTGACGAGCCTAGCATGTACAGACATGGCCTCATAACACTGGAGACCGAAAGGTCGAGCGTGAATCATATAATATATATCATCAACATAAGATGTTCACCATTGAAAACTACTCCATCTCACGTGATGATCGGACATGGTTTAGTTGATTTGTATCGTGTGATCATTTAGATGACTAGAGGGATGTCTATCTAAGTGGCAGTTCTTCAGTAAAATGATTAATTGAACTTTAATTTATCATGAACTTAGTCCTGGTCGTATTAGCATATCTATGTTGTAGATCAATAGCTCCCGATGTAGCTCCCCGTTTATTTTTATATGTTCCTAGAGAAATATAAGTTGAAAGATGATAGTAGCAATGATGTGGACTTGTTCCGTGTTCTGAGGATTTTCCTCATTGCTGCACAGTAGAATTATGTCCTCGATGCACCGCTAGGTGACAGACCTATTGCAGGAGCAGATGCAGACGTTATGAATGTTTTGACAAAAGCTTAGTATGATGACTACTTGATAGTTTAGTGCACCATGCTTTATGGCTTGGAACCAGGACTTCAAAAATGTTTTGAATGCCACGGAGCATATAAGATGTTACTAAGAGTTGAAATTGGTATTTCATACTCATGCCCGTATCAAGAGTTATGAGACCTCTGACAGTACTTTGCCTACAAGATGGAGGAGAATAGCTCAACCAGTGAGCATGTGATCACATTGTATGGGTACTACAATTGCTTGAATCAAGTGGGAGTTAATCTTCCAGATAAGATAGTAATTTACAATGTTTTCTAGTCACTATCTCCAAGTTACTACAACTTCGTGATGAACTATAATATGCAAGGGATGACGAAAGTAATTCCCGAGCTCTTCGCGATGCTGAAATCGACGAAGGTAGAAATCAAGAAAAAGTATCAAGTGTTGATGGTTGACAAGACCACTAGTTTCAAGTAAAAGGGCAAAGGAAAAGAAAGGGAACTTCAAGAAGAATGGAAAGCAAGTTGCTACTCCCATGAAGAAACCCAAAGCTAGACCCAAGTCTAAAACTGAGTGCTTCTACTATAAAGGGAATGGTCACTGGAAGTGGAACTACCCTAGAAACTTGGTGGATAAGAAGGATTGCAAAGTGAACAAAGCTATATTTGATATACATGTTATTGATGTGTACTTTACTAGTGTTTATAGCAACCCCTCGGTATTTGATACTGCTTCAGTTGCTAAGAGTAGTAACTCAAAACGGGAGTTGCAGAATGAACAGAGACTAGTTAAGTGTAAAGTGATGATGTGTGCTAGAAGTGGTTCCAAGATTGATATGATCATCATCGCACACTCCCTATACTTTCGGGATTAGTGTTGAACCTAAATAAATGTTGTTTAGTGTTTGCGTTGAGCATGAATATGATTTGATCATGTTTATTGCAATACGTTTATTCATTTAAAGTCAGAGAATAATTGCTATTCCATTTATATGATTAAAACCTTCGGTGGTCATACACCCAATAAAAATAGTTTGTTGGATCTCGATCGTAGTGATACACATATTCATAATATTGAAGCCAAAAGATCCAAAGTTAATAATGATAGTGCAACTTATTTGTGGCACTGCTGTTTATGTCATATTGGTGTAAAGCGCATGAAGAAGCTCCATGCTGATGGGCTTTTGGAATCACTTGATTATGAATCATTTGATGCTTGCGAACCATGCCTCATGGGCAAGATGACTAAGACTCCGTTCTTCGGAACAATGGAGCGAGCAACTGACTTATTGGAAATAATACGTACTGATGTATGCGGTCTGATGAGTGTTGAGGCTCGCGATGGGTATCGTTATTTTCTGACCTTCACAGATGATTAGAGCAGATATGGGTATATCTGCTTGATGAAACATAAGTCTGAAACATTTGAAAAGTTCAAAGAATTTCAGAGTGAAATGGAAAATCATCGTAACAAGAAAATAAAAGTTTCTACCATCTGATCGCATAGGCGAATATTTGAAGTTACGAGTTTGGCGATCATTTAAAACAAAGTGAAATAGTTTCACAACTCACGCCACTTGGAACACCACAGCGTAATGGTGTGTCCGAACATCGTAACCGCACTTTATTAGATATGGTGTGATCTATGATGTCTCTTACCGATTTACCACTATCGTTTTGGGGTTATGCATTAGAAACATTTGCATTCAAGTTAAATAGGGCACCATCTAAATATGTTGAGACGACATCGTATGAACCGTGGTTTGGCAAGAAACCTAAGCTGCCGTTTCTTAAAGTTTGGGGTAGCGATGCTTATGTGAAAAAGCTTCAACCTGATAAGCTCGAACCCAAATCAGAGAAATGTGTCTTCATAGGATACCCAAAGGAAACTGTTGGGTACAACTTCTACCACAGATCCAAAGGCAAGATATTCGTTGCTAAAAATGGATAATTTCTAAGAAGGAGTTTCTCTCGAAAGAAGTGAGTGGGAGGAAAGTGGAACTTAATGAGGTAATTGTACCTTCTCCCGAATTGGAAAGTAGTACATCACAGAAACTAGTTCTAGTGATTCCTACACCAATGAGCGAGGAAGCTAAAGATGATGATCATGAAACTTTAGATCAAGTTACTACTGAACCTCGTAGGTCAACCAGAGTGCGTTCCGTGCCAGACTGGTATGGGAACCCGGTTCTGGAAGTTATGTTACTAGACCATAATGAACCTACGAACTATGAGGAAGCGATGATGAGCCCAGATTCCGCAAAATGGCTTGAGGCCATGAAATCTGAGATGGGATCCATGTATCAGAACAAAGTGTGGACTTTGGTTGACTTGCCCGATGATCTGCAAGCCATTGAAAATAAATGGATCTTTAAGAGGAAGACTGACGCCGATGGTAATGTTATTGCCTACAAAGCTCGACTTGTTGCGAAAGGTTTTCGACAAGTTCAAGGTGTTGACTACGATGTGATTTTCTCACTCGTAGCTATGCTTAAGTCTGTCCGAATCATGTTAGCAATTTCCGCATTTTATGAAATCTGGCAGATGAATAACAAAACCACGTTCTTTAATGGATTTATTAAGAAGAGTTGTATATGATGCAATTAGAAGGTTTGTCAATCCTAAAGGTGCTAACAAAATGTGCAAGATCCAGCGATCCATCTATGGACTGGTGCAAGCATCTCGGAGTTGGAATATACGCTTCGATAAGTTGATCAAAGCATTTAGTTTTATACAGACTTGCGGTGAAGCCTGTATTTACAAGAAAGTGAGTGGGATCACTACTACCTTTCTGATAAGTATATGTGAATGAAATATTGTCGATCGAAAATGATGTAGACTTTTCTGGAAAGCATAAAGGAGTGTTTGAAAGGAGTTTCTCAAAGAAAGACCTCGGTGAAGCTGCTTACATATTGAGCATCAAGAACTATAGAGATAGATCAAGACACTTGATAAGTTTTTTCAATGAGTACATACCTTGACAAGTTTTTGAAGAAGTTCAAAATGGATCAGTCAAAGAAAGGGTTCTTGCCTGTGTTACAAGGTATGAAGTTGAGTAAGACTCAAAACCCGACCACGACAGAAGAGAGAGAAAGAATGAAAGTCATTCCCTATGCCTTAGTCATAGGTTCTATAAAGTATGACATGTTGTGTACCAAACATGTTGTGTACCTTGCCATGAGTTTGGCAATGAGGTACAAAAGTGATCCAGGAGGAGATCACTGGACAGTGGTCAAAATTATCCTTAGTTACTGGATGACTAAGGAAATGTTTCTCGATTATGGAGGTGATAAAGTGTTCGTCGTAAAGAGTTACGCCGATGCAAGTTACGCCGATGCAAGCTTTGACACTAATCCAGATGACTCTAAGTATCAATGTGGATGCGTATTGGAAGTGGGAGAAATTAGCTAGAGTAGCTCCATACAGAGCATTATAGACATGGAAATTTGCGAAATACATACGGATCTGAATGTAACAGACCCGCTGACTAAACTTCTCTCATGAAGCAAAACATGATCACACCTTAGTACTCTTTGGGTGTTAATCACATGGGGATGAGAACTAGATTATTGACTCTAGTAAACCCTTTGGGTGTTGGTCACATGGCAATGTGAACTATGGGTGTTATTCACATAACGATATGAATTATCGGTATTAAATCACATGGCGATGTGAACTAGATTATTGAATCTAGTGCAAGTGGGAGACTGAAGGAAATATGCCCAAGAGGCAATAATAAAGTTGTTATTTATATTTCCTTATATGTCATGATAAATGTCTTTTATTCATGCTAGAATTGTATTAACCGGAAACTTAGTACATGTGTGAATACATAGACAAAAGAGTGTCACTAGTATGCCTCTACTTGACTAGCTCGTTAATCAAAGATGGTTAAGTTTCCTAGCCATAGACATGAGTTGTCATTTGATGAACGGGATCACATCATTAGAGAATGATGTGATTGCCTTGACCCATTCCGTTATCTTAGCACTTGATTGTTTAGTATGTTGCTATTGCTTTCTTCATGACTTATACATGTTCCTATGACTATGAGATTATGCAACTCCCGAATACTGGAGGAACACTTTGTGTGCTAGCAAATGTCACAACGTAACTGGGTGATTATAAAGATGCTCTACAGGTGTCTCCGATGGTGTTTGTTGAGTTGGCATAGATCGAGATTAGGATTTGTCACTCCGATTGTCGAAGAGGTATCTCTGGGCGCTCTCGGTAATGCACATCACTATAAGCCTTGCAAGCAATGTGACTAATGAGTTAGTTGCGGGATGATGCATTACGAAACGAGTAAAGAGACTTGCCGGTAACGAGATTGAACTAGATAGGATGATACCGACGATCGAATCTCGGGCAAGTAACATACCGATGACAAAGGGAACAACCTATGTTGTTATGCGATTTGACCGATAAAGATCTTCGTAGAATATGTAGGAGCCAATATGAGCATCCAGGTTCCGCTATTGGTTATTGACCGGAGATGTGTCTCGGTTATGTCTACATAGTCCCATAGGGTCCGCACGCTTAACGTTCGATGACAATTTGTGTTATGAGTTATGTGATTTGCTGACCGATGTTTGTTCGGAGTCCCGGATGAGATCACGGACATGACGAACAGTCTCTAAATGGTCGAGATGTAAAGATCGATATATTGGAAGGCTATATTCGGACATCGGAAAGGTTCCGAGTGATTCGGGTAGTTTTCAGAGTACCGGAGAGTTACGGGAATTCGTATTGGGCCTTAATGGGCCATACGGGAAAGGAGATAAATGCCTCAAGGGTGGCCGCACCCCTTCCCCATGCACTAGTCCAAATTGGACTAGGGAAAGGGGGTGCCACCTTCCTTCCTTCTCCTTCTCCATTCCCCTTTTCCTATTCCATGTGGAATGTGGAATCCTACTAGGAGTAGGGAGTCCTAGTAGGACTCCACACTTTGGGCGCGCCCTATGAGGGCCGGCCTCTTCCTCCCTCCATCCTTTATATACGTGGCCAGGGGGAACCCCATAGACACACACGTTAACATCAGTTTTAGCTATGTGCGGTGTCCCCCTCCACAGATACACACCTCGGTCATATCGTTGTAGTGCTTAGGCGAAGCCTTGTGCCGGTAGCTTCATCATCACCGTCACCACGCCATCGTGTTGACGAAACTCTCCCGTGACGCTCAACTGGATCAAGAGCTCGTGGGACGTCATCGAGCTGAACGTGTGCTGAACGTGGAGGTGCCATATGTTCGGTGCTTGGATCGGTTGGATCGCAAAGACGTTCGACTACATCAACCGCGTCACTAGACGCTTCCGCTTTCGGTCTACGAGGGTACGTAGACACACTCTCCCCACTCGTTGCTATGCTTCTCCTAGATAGATCTTGCGTGATCATAGGAAATTTTTGAAATACTATGTTCCCGAACATGAGACACAAGCCACCTCACGGCGATGACAACTTGCGGATGGGCTGATGGTTGCTTCGTGGAGAGCTATGGCATAACTGAGACACAAGGTTCTTTGGGATCGCTAGTGTTCATATTATTTAAGTCAATGGACTTTTGAAGGATCACATATAGATATTTCAAAAAGTAGTACGAAAATCGCTCCTCAAGGAATTTCCATATAGTGTAGGCACATTTGAAAGTTGGTAAGCAAACAAGCAAATTTCTAGGCAATCCTCTAGTGATAAGATCAACAGTTCTAAGATTGCGAACCATGTCAAGATGTTCATCAGAAGTTAGATTCAATGGGTCAATGGGGGGCACATAAGGGCTAACAGTATACTTGCTCAAATGATATTCATTGAAGATCTCAAGCATGCCATTTTTCCATTCCTTATAAAACTCTCCATCAGGCATAGGCACTCTACGTCTAATACTCCCAATCGTAGACTCATCCATCTTCCTCCAATGGTGATTAAACCAAAGCAATGGAGACCAAAGCTCTGATACCAATTGAGAGGATCGAAGAAGAGGTGTCTAGAGGGGGGGGGGTGATTAGACACTCAACAAGAAAAGTAGTAGTTTTTAAGTTCTTTAAGTTGAGGTGGAGTTTTTAGCACAATTTCACACATTCACAATACATTTCCAGCAAGCATGGCAAGAGTATATGAGGAGCGGAAAGTAAAGCATGCAAGTTGCAAGAAAGTAAGGGATGGGATTGGAGTGTGCAAACGCAATTGGAGACACAGATGTTTTTGGCGTGGTTCCGATAGGCGGTGCTATCGTACATCCACGTTGATGGAGACTTCAACCCACGAAGGGTAATGGCTACGCGAGTCCACGGAGGGCTCCACCCACGAAGGGTCCATGAAGAAGCAACCTTGTATATCCCACCATGGCCGTCGCCCACGAAGGACTTGCCTTACTAGGGTAGATCTTCACGAAGTAGGCGATCTCCTTGCCCTTATAAACTCCTTGGTTCAACTCCACAATCTTGTCGGAGGCTCCCAAGTGACACCTAACCAATCTAGGAGACACCACTCTCCAAAAGGTAATAAATGTTGTGTTGATGATGAACTCCTTGCTCTTGTGCTTCAAGTGATAGTCTCCCCAACACTCAACTCTCTCTCACAGATTTGGATATGGTGGAAATAAGATTTGAGTGGAAAGAAACTTGGGGAAGGCAAGAGATCAAGATTCTTGTGGTCGGACAGGAACATCTTGGTCTCAACACATGAATAGGTGGTTCTCTCTCAGAAAATGAATAGTGGAAGTGTAGGCACGTTTTGATGGCTCTCTCTTTCTGATGGAGAAGGGGTGGAGGGGTATATATAGCCTCCACACAAAATCTAGACGTTACACACATTTGACCCAACTCGGTCAGACAGAATAAACAAACTCGGTTAGACTGAAGCATGATATGTCTCCAACGTATCTATAATTTTTGATTGTTCCATGCTATTTTATATGATGTTTTCGATGTTTAATGGGCTTTGTTATATGATGACCCACAAGTGTATGGGATCTATCGTAGTCCTTTCGATAAGTAAGAGTGTCGAACCCAACGAGGAGCAGAAGGAAATGATAGGCAGTTTTCAGTAAGGTATTTTCCGCAAGCACTGAAATTATAGGTAACACATAGTTTTGTGATAAGATAATTGGTAACAAGTGACAAACGGTAAAAGTAAATAAGGTGCAGCAAGGTGGCCCAATCCTTTTTGTAGCAAAGGACAAGCCTGGACAAACTCTTATGCAAGGTAAAGCGCTCCCGAGGACATATGGGAATTATTGTCAAGCTAGTTTTCATCACGATCATCTGATTCGCGTTCGGTACTTTGATAATTTGGTATGTGGGTGGACCGGTGCTTGGGTGCTACCATTACTTGGACAAGCCTCTCACTTATGATTAACCTCTAATGCAAGCATCTGCAACTACAAAAGAAGTATTAAGGTAAACCTAACCATAGCCTAAAACATATGGATCCAAATCAACCCCTTCCGAAGCAACGCATAAACTAGGGTTTAAGCTTCTGTCACTCTAGCAGCCCATCATATACTTATTACTTCCCAATGCCTTCCTCTAGGCCCAAATAATGGTGAAGTTTCATGTAGTCGACGTTCACATGACACCACTAGAGGAGAGACAACATACATCTCATCAAAATATCGAATGAAGACCAAATTCACATGACTACTAATAGCAAGACTTCTCCCATGTCCTCAGGAACAAAAGTAACTACTCAAAAGACATAATATTGTTCATGATCATAGGGGTATTAATATGCATAATGGATCTGAACATATGATCTTCCACCAAATAAACCAACTAGCATCAACTACAAGGAGTAATCAACACTACTAGCAACCCACAGGTACCAATCTGAGGTTTGGGTACAAAGATTGGATACAAGAGATGAACTAGGGTTTGAGAGGAGATGGTGCTGGTGAAGATGTTGATGAAGATAACCCTCCCCAAGATGGGAGAGTTGTTGGTGATGACAGCGGTGACGATTTCCCCCTCCCGGAGGGAAGTATCCCCGGCAGAACGGCTCTGTCGGAGCCCTAGATTGGTTTCCGCCTCGGTTCCGCCTCGAGACGGCGGCGTCTGGTCCCGAAAGCCTCCTCCTGATTTTTTCCAGGTCAAAACGCTTCATATAGGAGAAGATGGGCACCTGGGGCCCACCGGCTGGCCCTCGAGGTAGGGGGGCGCGCCCCCACCCTCGAGGCCAGCCAGTGGCCCCTCTCGTGGGTTTCTTCCGCCAGATATTTTTTATATTTTCCGAAAAATGTTCTGTGAAGTTTCGGGGCTTTTGGAGTTGTGCAGAATAGGTTTCCAGAGTTTGCTCCTTTTCCAGCCCAGAATTCCAGCTGCCGGCATTCCCCCTTCTTCATGTAAACCTTGCAAAATAAGAGGAAAAAGGCATAAGTATTGTGACAAAACATGTATGAACAGCCCATAATGCAACAAATATCAACATATAAGCATGATGAAAAATGGACGTATCAACTCCCCCAAGCTTAGACCTCGCTTGTCCTCAAGCGAAAGCCGATATCGAAAAATATGTCCACATGTTTAGAGATAGAGGTGTCGATAAAAACAGAATACGGACATGAGGGCATTATGATCATTCTCACAACAGCAACTTATAAATATAGTCATATGATCATTATGGTAAAGTAAAAATTCATCCACAATATCAAGTATGCATCGTAAACTTCATTGGAAACTAACAAACTTTGATCTCGGTCATTGAAGCAATTGCAATTTATCGTAACATTGGAAAGAGTCAATATAAGAGCTTTTCAGCAAGCCTACATACTCAACTATCATATAGTCTTTCACAATTGCTCACACTCACACAATACCTATGTTTATGGAGTTTTAATTGGACACAGAGAAAGATAGGGGCTCATGGTGTTGCCTCCCAACCTTTTACCTCAAGGGTAATGTCAACAGGAATGGATCATGAAAACTTACATCCGAGTGGGTATAGATATCAGGATCTTTCCAACACAATGTGCTTGCCAAAGGATAAATAGAAAAAGGAAAGGTGGATCTCACCTTGACAGTTATAAGACAAGAATAAAAGATAAGCCCTTCGCAGAGGGAAGCAGAGGTTGTCATGTGTTTTTATGGTTGGATGCACAAAGTCTTAGCATAGAAGAACTTCGCTTTATATTGCCACTTGTGATAAGGACCTTCATTATGCAGTCTGTCGCTTTTATTACTTCCATATCACAAGCTCGTATAAACCTAATTTCTCCCACACTAATAAATCATACATTTTTAGCGGGTTTTCAACATGCAACTTACTTGGAAGGATCTTTCTCAATCCATAGGTACGTATGGTGGACTCTCACGGCAAAACTGGGTTTAAGGATGTATGGAAGCACAAGTAGTATCTCTACTTAATGCGAGGAGTTTTGGCTAGCATGAGAAGGAAAGGCAAGCTCAACATGTTGGAAGATCTATGACAATATACTTTATTTCGGATATAAGAAGATATAACCCATTATGTTGTCTTCCTTGTCCAACATCAATTCTTTAGCATGTCATACTTTAATGAGTGCTCACAATCATAAAAGATGTCCAAGATAGTATATTTGTATGTGAAGCCTCTCTTCTTTTATTACTTCCTATTAATTGCAATAATGACCAAAACTATGTTTGTCACCTCCCAATAACTTTTATTTATCATACTCTTGTATGTGAAGTCATTACCTCCCATAAGATCGATATGATCTCTTTGATTATCTTTTTGTTTTCTTTATTTTATCATGACCCAAGTTAGGAAATCAAGCCCTTGACTCAACACTAATCTTTATTATATAGCTCGCGGACTCGATTACAAAGGATAAAGCTCACAAAGCAAAAGCTCACAACTAGATCATGCTAAATTTATTCTAATAGATCAAATTACTACCAAAAGGATCGAACTAAGTAAAACGGTAAAGATAGGAGTGATGGTGATACGATACCGGGGTCACTCCCCCAAGCTTGGTAGTTGCCAAGGGGAGTGCCCATACCCATATGATTATGTCTCCTTCTTCGGGGTTGGTGATGATGACTTCTTCCTCAGCTTACGCTTAAGGGTAGAATTTTGCTCCTTCAGATCATTGATCTCTCGCTCAAGGTTTAATATCTTCTTGCATAATGCCTGCTTATTTTCCTGCAAGAGGTTAAAAGGGATAAATTTGATCTTAGGTTTCTTTACTCTGTCGGGGAGGCTTGACTTTTTGAACTCCACATGCATGTCCCCCGGTTGAGGCAGTGGGACTTCGTATTCATCCGAGCTAGTCCAATCCTTCCTCTTTGAATCATGGTCCTCTTCTTCTTTCGTGGTCCACCCATAATGCTCCAAATCACCATAGACCTTAGGGTCAGCAAGGGAATCAACCACATAGCTTTCTCCTTCCGAGTCCTGGGAGGACATGTTGCTTTTATCTGCGGCAGAAAAGGCTTGAAATGGAAACAGAGGAATTCTGCGTGATACAGAGGTCAAAACCTTCGGGGGTATATATAATGAATTTTTCCCGAACAAAAGGAGTAACCCACAAGAAAACGGAGTCCAGGGGACACACGGGTTTCCTTCGAGGCAGCGGGGCGCACCCTGGGAAGGGGGGCGCCCCCCTGCCCTCAAGGCCACCTCGTGTCTCCTCCGGACTGCGGTTTATTTTTCTATTTTTCTAAATATTCCAAAACAGAGAAAAATTGCCTTTAGAACTGTTTTGGAGTCGGTTTACTTATCATATCACGTACCTCTTCCTTTTCGGAGGCTGAATCGTTCTGGAAAGTGTCCCTTATGTATTCCTCCGGGGTTATGGTTTCAATAATATTAGTTTCAACATTTATAGGATTACCTGAGATATAATGTTTGATCCTTTGACCATTCACCACCTTAGGATTTGTGCCTTCGAAGTTGTTGATTTTTATGGCACCGAAACGATAGACCTCCTCGATAGTATAAGGGCCTTCCCACTTGGAGAGAAGTTTTCCTGCAAAAAATCTTAAATGAGAGTTGAATAGCAAAACCTAATCACCTATGTTAAACTCACGCTTTTGTATTCTTTTATCATGCCATCTTTTAACTTTTTCTTTAAATAACTTGGCATTCTCGTAGGCCTGGGTTCTCCATTCATCGAGACAGCTAATATCAAATAGCCTCTTTTCACCGGCAAGTTTGAAATCATAATTGAGCTCTTTGATAGCCCAACATGCCTTATGTTCTAGCTCAAGAGGTAAGTGACAAGCTTTTCCATATACCATCTTATATGGAGGCATACCCATAGGGTTTTTGTATGCAGTTCTATAGGCCCATAATGCATCATCTAGTTTCTTAGACCAATTCTTTCTAGACCTATTAACTGTCTTTTGCAAGATTAATTTCAACTCCCTATTACTTAGTTCTACCTGGCCACTAGTCTGTGGGTGATAAGGTGATGCAATTCTATGGTTGACATCGTACTTAGCAAGCATCTTACGGAAAGCACCATGAATAAAGTGTGAACCACCATTAGTCATTAGATATCTAGGGACTCCAAACCTCGGAAATATAACTTCCTTAAGCATCTTAATAGAGGTGTTATGATCAGCACTACTAGTTGGAATAGCTTCTACCCACTTAGTAACGTAATCAACAACAACTAGGATATGTGTGTACCCATTAGAAGCAGGAAAAGGTCCCATATAACCAAAGCCCCAAACATCAAATGGTTCAATAACAAGTGAATAATTCATAGGAATTTCTTGACGTCTACTAATATTGCCAATTCTTTGACATTCATTGCATGATAAGACAAACTTACGGGCATCCTTGAAGAGAGTAGGCCAATAAAAACCGGATTGCAATACCTTGTGTGCAGTTCTGTCTCCTGCATGGTGTCCTCCATAAGCTTCGGAGTGGCACTTGCGTAAGATCTGTTCCTGTTCATGCTTTGGCACACAACGTCTAATAATACCATCTACTCCTTCTTTATAAAGATGTGGGTCATCCCAAAAGTAATGTCTCAAGTCATAGAAGAACTTTTTCTTTTGCTGGTATGTGAAGCTAGGAGGTATAAACTTAGCAACAATGTAATTAGCATAATCAACATACCAGGGGGCAGTACGAGAAGTACTTATGATAGCTAGTTGTTCATCAGGAAAGCTATCATCAATAGGTTGTGGGTCATCAAGTATATTCTCTAACCTAGACAAGTTATCTGCTACGGGGTTCTCAGCTCCCTTTCTATCAATAATATGCATGTCAAATTCTTGCAGCAAGAGGACCCATCTAATAAGTCTAGGTTTAGCATCTTTATTTTCCATAAGGTATTTGATAGCAGCATGATCAGTGTGAATAGTTACTTTAGAATCAACGATGTGTGGTCTATACTTATCACAAGAAAACACAACTACTAAAAATTCTTTCTCAGTGGTAGCATAATTTCTTTGGGCACTATCTAGAGTTTTACTAGCATACTGGATAACATTCAATTTCTTATCAACTCTTTGCCCTAGAACAGCTCCTACAGCATAATCACTAGCATCGCACATAATCTCAAAGGGTAAATTCCAGTCAGGAGGCCGGACAATAGGTGCAGAGATCAATGCTTTCTTAAGTATTTCAAATGCTTCTAGACAATCATCATCAAAGACAAAAGGAATATCTTTCTGTAAAAGATTAGTCAGAGGCCTGGAGATTTTGGAGAAGTCCTTAATGAACCTCCTATAAAACCCGGCATGACCAAGGAAACTTCGTATACCTTTGATATCCTTAGGGCATGGCATCTTTTCAATAACATCCACTTTAGCTTTGTCAACTTAAATACCTCTTTCAGAAATTTTATGTCCTAAGACAATGATTTCATTAACCATAAAGTGGCACTTTTCCCAATTCAAGTCAAGGCTAGTGTCTTCACATCTCTGCAAAACTCGATCAAGGTTGCTTAAGCAATCATCAAAAGAGGTTCCATAAACGGAGAAATCATCCATGAAAACCTCAACAATCTTTTCACAAAAGTAAGATAATATAGCCATCAAGCATATTTGAAAGGTAGCAGGTGCATTACATAAACCAAAAGGCATACGTCTATAAGCAAAGGTACCGAAAGGACAAGTAAAGGTGGTCTTTTCTTGATCCCCCTTTGACACAAGTATTTGAGAGAAACCAGTATAACCGTCTAGAAAGCAGAAATGAGTATGTTTGGATAATCTTTCTAGCATTTGATCAATAAATGGCAAGGGGTAATGATCTTTCTTAGTAGCTTTGCTTAACTTACGGAAATCAATTACCATCCTATAACCTGTAACTATTCTTTGCGGGATCAATTCATCTTGATCATTAGGGACAACAGTCATACCTCCATTCTTAGGAACACAATGGACATGACTTACCCACTGGCTATCAGCAATGGGATAGATAATACCTGCCTCTAGAAGCTTTAGAATTTCCTTCCTTACCACTTCTTTCATCTTAGGATTTAACCCTCGCTGATGATCAATAACTGGTTAAGCATTTTCTTCCAATTTTATCTTGTGTGGACATATAGTGGGACTAATGCCCTTAAGATCATCCAGAGTATATCCAATAGCAGCTCGGTGCTTCTTCAGAGTTTTCAATAATCTTTCTTCTTCATGCTCTGAAAGGTTAGCACTAATAATAACAGGATATATCTTCTTTTCATCAAGATAAACATACTTAAGATTATCAGGCAAAGGTTTAAGTTCAAACACGGGATCACCCTTGGGTGGAGGAGGATCACATAGGATTTCAATAGGCAAATTGTTTTTCAATACGGGTCCTTGTGTAAGGAATATTTCATCTATCTCCCTTCTTTCATTCACTTGCATATTATTTTGATGGTCTAGTAAGTATTGTTCTAAAGGATCATTAGGTGGCACAACAATATAAGCAAGACCAATAAGTTCATCCTTACTAGGTGGTGCCTTTTCAAGGGGTTGTTTACGGAATTTAGTAAAGTTAAAATCATGAGACATATCCCCTAATCCGACAGTGACAATATCTTTCACACAGTCTATCTTGGCATTAACGGTGTTTAAAAAGGGTCTGCCAAATATAATGGGGCAAAAAGCATCTTGTGGGGAACTAAGAACAAGGAAATCAGCAGGGTATTTAACCTTCCCACATAAGACTTCAATGTCTCTAACAATCCCAACTCGTGAAATAGTATCTCTATTAGCAAGCTTAATAGTGACATCAATCCCTTCTAACTCAATAGGTGCAATATCATGCATAATTTCATTATACAAGTCAAGAGGGATAGTGCTCGCACTAGCGCCTACGTCGCATAAACCATGATAGCAATGATCTTCTATCTTGACAGAGATAACAGGCAAACCTACGATAGGCTTATGTTTATTCCTAGCACTGGGTTTGGCTATCGTAGCAGACTCTTCTTGGAGATAAATAACATGTCCATCTAAATCTTCTACCAAGAGATCTTTAACCATATCAACACTAGGTTCAACTTTAATTTTCTTAGAGGGTGTAGGTGTTCTAGTATTACTCTTACGGACTACAGCTGAAGCTTGAGCGTGATCCTTTATTCTAACAGGGAAATGTGGTTTCTCAATATAAGCAGTAGGTATAACATGATCAACATTATAAGTGATAGTATTTTCTTCAACTTTAATAGGTTCAACTACTTTTACTTCAATGGGGGGATGGTATTTAAACCACTTCTCCTTGGGGAGATCAATATGAGTAGCAAAAGATTCACAGAAAGAAGCTACTATCTCAGAGTCAAGTCCATATTTAGTGCTAAACTCACGGAAAACATCGGTATCCATAAGCTTTAACACAATCAAACTTAGGGGTCATACCTGACTCCTTACCTTCGTCGAGATCCCAATATTCGGAGTTGCGTTTAATTCTTTCCAATAAATCCCATTTGAAGTCAATAGTCTTTATCATATAAGATCCAGAACAAGAAGTATCGAGCATGGAGCGATTATTATGAGAAAGCCGAGCATAAAATTTTTGAATGATCATTTCTCGTGAGAGCTCATGATTGGGGCATGAATATAACATTGACTTAAGCCTCCCCCAAGCTTGAGCGATGCTTTCTCCTTTGTGAGGCCAGAAATTATAAATATAATTACAATCACGATGAACTTGGTGCATAGGGTAGAACTTCTGATGAAATTCCAACTTCAGACGATTATAGTTCCAAGATCCCATATCATCGCATAGCCTAAACCATGTCAATGCATCTCCCTTCAATGATAAAGGGAAAACCTTCTTCTTGATAACATCCTCGGGCATACCTGCAAGCTTAAACAATCCACAAACTTCATCCACATAGATTAGGTGTAAATCGGGGTGAAGTGTTCCGTCTCCTGTATAGGGATTTTCAAGCAATTTCTCAATCATACCCCAAGGAATCTCAAAGCAAACATTTTCATTAGGTGCAGTAGGTTGAGGAGCAACTCTTTTCTCTTATGTTTGGGGTGAAGATACTCCGAACAAGCCCCTCAAAGGATTTTGAGCCATAGTAACAAGTGACAATAAATTTCAGCACACTATATAAATTTTTCCTTACCAAATTCCACTTACCAAAGGCGCTTCACTCCCCGGCATCGGCGCCAGAAAAGAGTCTTGATGACCCACAAGTGTAGGGGATCTATCGTTGTCCTTTCGATAAGTAAGAGTGTCAAACCCAACGAGGAGCAGAAGGAAATGATAGGCAGTTTTCAGTAAGGTATTTTCTGCAAGCACTGAAATATAGGTAACACATAGTTTTGTGATAAGATAATTGGTAGCAAGTGACAAACGGTAAAAGTAAATAAGGTGCAGCAAGGTGGCCCAATCCTTTTTGTAGCAAAGGACAAGCTTGGACAAACTCTTATGCAAGGTAAAGCGCTCCCGAGGACATATGGGAATTATCGTCAAGCTAGATTTCATCACGATCATCTGATTCGTGTTCGGTACTTTGATAATTTGGTATGTGGGTGGATCGGTGCTTGGGTGCTGCCCTTACTTGGACAAGCCTCCCACTTATGATTAACCTCTAATGCAAGCATCCGCAACTACAAAAGAAGTATTAAGGTAAACCTAACCATAGCGTGAAACATATGGATCCAAATCAACCCCTTACGAAGCAATGCATAAACTAGGGTTTAAGCTTCTGTCACTCTAGCAACCCATCATCTACTTATTACTTCCCAATGCCTTCCTCTAGGCCCAAATAATGGTGAAGTGTCATGTAGTCAACGTTCACATGACACCACTAGAGGAGAGACAACATACATCTCATCAAAATATCGAACGAAGACCAAATTCACATGACTACTAATAGCAAGACTTCTCCCATCACTACAAGAAATATGTCAACTTGTGACCTTGACTATTGGTCACTGAATGGACATTATTTTCCATTTGTGACCTTTTTGTGACATAAAACAGATGGTCAAAAGCTGGCCGTCGTAAACTGAAATTAACGACCTTCTGTGTGAGAAGGTCATAGACGTTTACAACCAAAACAGAAGGTCATTGGTTCAACGACCTTTTGCTTTGGTCACTAGCTGGCTGCCCAGGTGTCGGGGAAACTGATCGCCCACGAACACCTATGGGACCGGATCCCCTTTTCGTTACAGCAAGGGAGCGGAGGATGCACGAAGAGCGGATCGAGACGAACACGCGAGCAGTTTACCCAGGTTCGGGCCGCGCGGAGGCGTAAAACCCTACTCCTGCCTTGGTTCGTATTGCGTTCTTGGCTCGGGAGCAAGGAGAGTTACAGTGCTTTTAGCTAGCAACACCGAGCGTAAGAGTGATCGAGCCTCGGAACCTCCTCTACGTTGCGCATGGGCCTCCTTTTATAGGTCAAAGGGGTCACCGACAGGTGGCAATGCAGTGGAGGGTAGAAATGTAAAAATGGTGGTAGTTGGAACAGTGTATGCATAGTGCTCTATACCTAACCCTGACGGCAGGGGACAAGGGCATTAAATGCCCGTCGCCGTCACCCCAAACAGTGCAAAAAGCGTCCGTCAGGGCATCTCCGTCCGCCACGATGGTGGCCTCGTCACCGCAGCTCGCCACCGTGTACCCCAGGCTAGACAGCCTTCCGCCACGTGCGCCTGGAAGGGCCCCAGGGCGACGCGTGGGCGGATGAGCTGGAGCGCAGGTACTTAGTGGGAGTTTGCCGCGGCTGCCATCTTGTCGCGCCTGGGAGCTTGTCGCTCTTCGGGCCTTGCCGCGACGCGCGGCGCGTCGCGGCGAGTTTCATGAAGTGCCGTGTTTGGCCTTCCCGGCAAGCTCGTCTTGCCAGGGTCTTGTACCAAAGAGGTGGTCTTGAGCCTTGAGTGGCCTTCCCGGCAAGCTCCTCTTGCCGAGGCCTTGTTTCTTTAACTTGAATACTTTGTTCTTGAATGGCTCCAAAGGAACCTTAGTGGGCCTTGGCGGACGCGCGGCAAGCCCTGCCACGGGACGCTGCTACTATCCGTGCACAAGTTCGGGATACTAAGGTACCCCTACTTTAGTACACCGACAGGAGCCCCCGGGCCTGGGCCACACACGGTGCCGAGCGTTGTTGGGCCAGGTCCAAAAATAGTGCATGGGCACACGCGGCCCACGGCGCGCCGCATCCCACTACGTATCCGCCGCGCCCCTCCCTAACGGCACGCGTCGATTGCGGCGTCGTGGGAGAGATCGTGGCCTGTTTCTTTAATGGGGAAAATGCGGAACGTCCCCCTCTTCCCCTTAAAAGCAGGGGAAACAGGGGCAGTTCCCTCCATTCGCCCGCTTCTTCTTCATCCTCCAGAAACCCCTGCCGCTCCCCTCCTCCCGAAGATCGAAAGAGAGCAGCGCTCCGCCCCCGTCCGCTGCTGCCAGGACCTCCAGCGCCGTCGACTTCCCTCGCCATCCCTGCCATGGCCCCGAAGAGCGACAAGGCGAAGGCCGCGAAGACTGCCAAGGCGCTGCGGCTAGCGTCAATGCGGAAGAAGATGGCGGTCTTTCTGCCACAGCTAAGCGCGGAGGAGCTGAAGGAAAACTTCTATCTCTTCTGGTCGAGGGAGACCAAAGCGCATCCATGCACCAAGGTACTCCCCGCCGTGGCCTGTGACATGTTCCCAGGCGGATATGCCTTTTTTGCTCTGTTCTTCTACTGCGGACTCTGCCCGCCATATTCCGAATTCTTCTGCGATATCATGAATACCTACGGGTTTCATCTTCTTGACTTCACCCCAAACGCCGTCTTGACCATGGCCGTTTTCGCACATCTGTGCGAAAATTTCGTCGGAGTTTACCCCAATGTAGCCCTCTTCCGCCATTACTTCATTCCTCGAGTCGAGTCTGGGTCTCCTCTGTCCGGCGGGATCTCTTGGATCTTTAGGCTTCATAAGAAAGAGGCTTACTTGACGGGGGAGCTCCGCTGCAAGTGGGATGAGTGGAGGGCCAACTGGTGCTGGATCATGGAGGACGCCCCAGAGCAGTTCACTTCCCGGCGCCAAGTTGCAGTAGTGCGCAGCAATGACTGGAGTGACCTGGCCCCTGAGGACGACAAGCTGAAGATAGCCACTACTAGGATTCTTCGCCTCCGGCAAGCCAAGCTCACCGTAGGATCTGTCGGGGCAGACTTTCTTCGCCACTGCATCGCCCCTTTGCAGGAGAGGAAAAGGCCAGCTTGGGAGTTCGATAACGCGGCGGACATTATGAGGCTGCGCCCGGGCCTCAACTACAATTTCACGGTCATGGAGCTCAACGGTATGCTCCGAGCGATATTCAAGTATGATTCCGCCCATCCAGAGTGGTTTGCGCTGCCGCGGGGCGTAGTCCCGCTATGCAACAATTCATCGCTCAGCGCTATCTGCGCGGCAATGCCGTGGTGTGACTCTCATGGGATTGACCCCACTTGGCGGGAGCCTTCTGACGAAGCCGTGCAAACGTTCTTCGACAACTTGGTGGAGCAGCCAGTCAAGTCCGACGAGAAGAGAGGCCTCACCCGCGACACCACCGACCAGGAGATGGCGTATATTGCCACCAGGTTGGAGGAGGCAGCTGCAGCCAGGGCCGCGGGCGAATTTGGATATACTTTAGAGGAGGCGGATTCCGCGGAGGCGGTAAGTCTGGCCGAGGAGGAAGAGTTCCTCAAAGTGGCAAAGCTTGCCGGGCAACCCGCTGGGACAAGCGAGGTCGCTGAGCAAGGCACGGAGTCGAGCGGGCCCGCCGAGCAGGGCGTCGGATCAAGCGATCCTGTCGAAGACTCAGGCGGGTCGCTGAATCTCGACTCCTCTTCTTCGTCCTCGGGGATTTCACCGCCACCGGCAAGTCCTCCGGCTCTAGCGAGGAGGCGCCTCCGCAAAGCCGCAGACGTGGCGGAGCGGCCGGCGGGCTAGCAGCCGCAGCGCCGTTCGACACGCGCCACCAGGACAAGCAAGGCAGTCAAGGGAGTGCCCCGTGCTTTGACGGCAATCGGAGAAAGATCTTCCCGCGCCGGCTCCACCGCTCCTTCCGCCCCTCGTGCCTCGGCGACAACCGGAGCGGAGTTTTCTCAGACCACCGCTCCAGCTCCCGCCAAGCGTTCGAGGGAGCCTACTCCTCCAGCTCCCCGCGCCGGGACGCGCGAGGCGGACTTTGACTTCTCCGCGCTCAGTTCCGATGAGGAGGAGGAGGAGTAAGTACTGGCAACTCTTGTTTCTCTTTGATTTTCTGTTGATCTTGTCTTGAATCTTCTTTGCCTGATTCTGAGCTTGTTTTTCTTCCAGGACCCTGGCCCAGAGGGCGGCGAAGAGGGCCAAAGTCCCAGTAATCGTCATCGAGGACGAGCCCGTCGGCGCAGCAGGGGGTGCGCCGGCGTCAAACTTGCCGGATCAGGCAGCTGCTCCCCAGAGCAGCTCCCAGCACAGCCCCCAGCGTAAGTCTTCTGTTCACTCTTTGCTTGTCGGGCGCACGTGGGCTTCTTATCCTTGTTAACGTTTTGTTTGTTTGTTGACTTGTGCAGAAGCAGAACCGCAGCCCCAGGAGCGCCAAGAGATTGCTCCCGACGAGCCGCACGTCTCGACCTCTCTGCCAAGGAGGAGCTCCCCGGTGAGGGAGGATACTCCGCCAAGGGCGAGTACCCCGCCAAGGGCGAGCACCCCGCCAAGGGAAGGCACTCCGCCAAGGGAAGGAGCCAGCGGCCCTCCACCGGCGGGGGCTACCACCACGCCGCCGAGGGAGAATTCCCCGGCAAGGAACCCCATCGAAGAAGAGGCCCGCGCAGGTAACCCTTGGACTCTTCTTCTCTTGAATTTTTCTTTTTGGATATTTGCTTGACCATTCTTCTTTCATCTTATTTTTCTTGTCTTCAGACCCGTCCGCCGCAGAGCCGATGGAGACGGAGGCTGCCACCGAGGAGGGCGCGCGCGGCAACACCGGCGACGCCGCAGCCACCGATGAGGCGGTCGACACTGACGAGCCTACCGTCGAGGAGGCAGCCAAGGCCGCCGGCACGGCAGCTGAGGAGGGGACCGGCAGTCGCACTGACGGCCCTGAGGCCGCAGGAGCGTCAGACGCTGCGCCGACCGTCGACCCTGCTGCTACCGCGGTCGAAACAGGCGCCTACCTGGAGGCCGGCAACGGGGTCTTCATTCAGCTCCCGTGGGCGTCCACGTCAAGGGCGCCCGCGGAGGGAGAGGTCTTCGACGGGGAAGTCCTTGCCTCCGCCGGGCTGAAATTCGTCGACGCGCCCGGCAGCAGCAGCGAGCCCGAGGAGGAGCGGCTTCTGCGGAGGCTTCTGGCCCTGTACCGCGCCAAGCAGGCCAAGCTGGAGTCCCGAGAGGCTCTGGCCGCCAAGGCGGGCGTCGACTTGGAGAAGCATGCTGAAGAGCTCCGGGCCGCCAACCAGGCGGCCCTCCGATCCTTGGCGGAGGAGCAGGAGGAGCTCGCCGAGGCGCATCAGGCGTTTATCCTTGAGAAGGCCGAAGCAGAGGAGCAGCAACGGCTCGCCGCCGAGGAGTTGTCCCGGCGGGAAGGTGAACTAACGCAGCGGAAGGTCGACCTCGACAGCCACGAGGACGACCTTGCCGCGCGCGAACAGTCTCTTGGCGGAGCTCTGCAGGAGGCGAAGGACGCCGCTGCAGCTGCTCAGACCGCCAAGAGAGACCTGGAGGCGAGGGTGGCGCAACTGGAGATCCACTTGAAGACGAGCGAAGAGAAGGTTGCTGCACTTGCGTCGGAGAGGGAGAAGGACGCCCACAGCCACTCCGAGCTGCAGGTCCGCCTCTCCGACAAGGGCAAGGAGCTTGTCGTCGCCAAGGACTCCATCGCCAATCTGGAGTTGAAACTTTCCACCCTCACCGCATCGCTTGACGGCGCCAGAGAGCGGGAAACGAAGCTGAAGGAGGATCTCAGGGCTGAGAGGGCACTGTTGGACAGCGCCGCCCTCTCCCAAAACAACTTCAGGCTGACGGTGGAGCACTGGACCGAGGAGCTTGTCGCCGCCGCCGCCGATATTGACAGGGAGTTGGCGGGGCTGGGGACGGAGCACCTCGGGTACTCCACCGACGGGAATCTCCCTCACATCGCCAAACTGAGCTTGTTCTTCAGGGGAGTGGCGCCGGCCCTCCAGCAGCTCCGGGAAAGGATCCCCAGGCAGCTGGCGAACGAGGCGCGCAGGCTCTGCACGGGCGTCTTGGAGAGGGTGTTGATCAAGATAGTCTTCCGCAACCCAGGACTCAACCTCAACAACGTCCTCAGGACCTTGCCGCCCGACGCCGACCAGGAGGCGCTCGTTATTGCTTACCGGGGATGCGTGCTGCACAAAGTGTCAGATAGTACATGCGAGAAAAATGAAAAGGCATGAAATGACAAGTTTTGCGAGGCACAAAAGTTTTACTGATGCACACTGCGCCCGGCTTTGTACAAAGGTTTACATGCAACAGCGGCAAGACTTGTACAAAAGGTGGTTGCCGGAGCGGATCACGGCAACCGCGCCTTATGGGTAAAACTTGCGAAGGTGCTCAATGTTCCAGGAGTTGCTCACCGGTAAGCCCTCTTCGGTCTCAAGGCGGACACCGCCGGGCCTTGTGACTTGTCTCACCCCATAAGGGCCTTCCCACTTCGGCGTCAACTTGTTGGAATTCTTGGCGGACTGAACGCGCCGAAGAACAAGGTCACCTTCCTCGACACTTCTGGCTCTAAGTTTGCGGCTATGGTAGCGGCGCAAAGCTTGCTGGTATCGAGCAGCTCGTACAGCAGCCTGAAGACGGTCCTCCTCAAGGAGCAGTGCGTCATCTTGCCGCAGCTGCTCTTGCTCGAGTTCATCGTAAGCGAGCACTCGAGGCGACGCGTATACGAGTTCCGTGGGGAGAACTGCCTCTGCTCCATAGACAAGAGCAAAGGGTGTCTGTCCAGTGACTCGATTTGGTGTCGTCCTGATTGACCAAAGAGCCGCTGGCAACTCTTCAATCCAGTTTCTTCCGCATTTGTGCAGCCTGTCGAAAGTTCTTGTCTTGAGCCCGCATATCACTTCAGCGTTTTCCCTCTCCGCTTGACCGTTGCTCCTCGGGTGAGCAACAGAAGCGAAGCAGACCTTGGCGCCAAGGTCTTGGACGTATTGCATGAAGGTGCGACTTGTGAATTGTGTGCCATTGTCGGTGATGATCCTGTTAGGGATTCCGAAACGGCAAACAATCGACCTGAAGAACTTGACTGCTGATTGTGCGGTCACCTTTCTCACTGGTTCCACTTCTGGCCACTTTGTGAACATGTTGATGGCGACGTACAAGTACTCAAAGCCCCCGGCTGCGCGGGGAAAGGGGCCGAGGATGTCGAGCCCCCAGACCGAAAATGGCCTGGACAAAGGGATCGTCTGGAGAGCTTGAGCTGGTTGATGTATTTGCTTGACATGGAACTGGCACGCTTCACACTTGGTTACTTGTGTAGTTGCGTCCTGGAGGGCTTCTGGCCAAAAGAAACCTTGCCGGAACGCCTTGCCGGCAAGTGCTCTTGCGCCGATGTGGTGACCACATATGCCTCCATGTATCTCTGCCAACAGCTTTTGCCCATCTTCCCGAGGAATGCACTTCAATTTGACACCATTGAGTCTTCTTCTGTATAGTTCATCGCCGACAAACTGATACATACTTGACTGCCGGGTTACTCTTTCTGCTTCTTCTGGCTCCTCGGGAAGTTCTCCTGTTTGAAGGAAACGGACAATCTGCTGTGCCCATGATGGAGCCTGAGGCTCAACAACAAGGACTAAAGGCATTAGTGCTGCTGCGGGAACGTTAGCTTCTACGGCCAGAACCTGTGGCTCGGCCGGAGCTTGACGTTACGCGGCAAGCTTGCCGGGGCAAAGCTTGTCGGGAACGCCTGCTTCAACTGTACAAACCCTAGGGTCTACAGGAGCAGACTGTTCCTCAGCAACTTTATCGTTGATCTTGGGGACCTTGTTCGCGGCGGCTTCGGGAAGTTCTGCCGGCAAGTAGTCACCGGAGATCAACTTTCTCTTCTTACTTTGTCCAGCCGATGGCGTTACGGATGGTTGAGTTAACTTGAGCACAAAGATCCCTGGTTCCACAGGTAGCTTCAGTGCAGCACACTTTGACAGGCCGTCTGCGATGTCGTTTTGAGCTCTTGGAACGTGCTCCATCTGCAAGCCTTCAAAGTGTTCTTCAAGTTTCCTCACTTCGTCGACGTATGCTTCCATCAACGGACTCTGGTAGCTCTTGTTCACTTATCGGACGACCAACTACGAGTCACCCCGCACAATCAGCTTCTTGATCCCAAGCTCCACCGCGATTCTGAGGCCGGCAAGCAAACCTTCATACTCTGCAGTATTGTTCGTTGCTTGCTCCTTGGGAAAGTGCATTTGGACGACGTACTTGAGGTGTTCTCCGGTGGGTGCGACAAGTAGCACACCAGCGCCGGCGCCTTGCAGCGAGAAGGCACCATCAAAGTACATTATCCATTCTTTGCTTGCTTCTTTGACGGGGATGCTTGTCTCTGGAATTTCTTCGTCTAGCGTTGGTGTCCATTCTGCTATGAATTCTGCCAATGCTCTGCTCTGAATAGTTGAAGTACTTTCAAACTTGAGGCCAAAGCTTGACAGCTCCAGTGCCCACTCGACAATCCTGCCCGTCGCTTCTGGATTTTGCAATATCCTTTTCAGCGGGAAGCGAGTGACCACTGTTATCTCATGTGCTTGGAAGTAATGGCGCAACTTTCTCGAGGCCATGAGGAGGCCGAAAAGCAGCTTCTGCACCCCAGAGTATCTTGACCTAGCCCCCTGCAAGAGGTAACTGACAAAATAAACTGGGCGCTGCACCATCTTCTTCCGCACTTCTTCCTGCATCTGCGCAGACCCATCCTTGTCGGGGCCAGAGGTTGTCGGGGAAGCCCCCTGCTTGTCGCTGGATGTGCTCGCCGGGGCTGTGGGCTCCTCATCTGCCTCCCTTTCCGCTACCAACGCAACACTAACCACTTGATTGGTTGCTGCTAAGTACAGCAGCAACTTCTCTCGTGGCCTAGGTGCGACAAGTATTGGAGTGGAGGATAGGTACCTTTTCAAGTCCTGCAGCGCTGCCTCCGCTTCAGGAGTCCATTTCATTGGACCTGCCTTTTTCAAGATTTTGAAAAATGGCAGGGCGCGTTCTGCGGACTTAGAAATGAACCTGCTGAGAGCAGCCACACAGCCGGCAAGCCTTCGTACATCCTTGACGCGCTTCGGAGCTTCGATCTGCTCGATGGCTTTGATCTTGTCGGGATTGGCTTCAATCCCCCTCTGGGACACAAAGAACCCGAGAAGCTTGCCGGAGGGGACTCCGAAGACGCACTTCTCGGGGTTAAGCTTGAGTTGTATCTTGCGCAGATTCGCAAAGGTTTCATCTAGATCTTGAATCAGAGTATCCTTGTCCTTGCTCTTCACCACTATATCATCCATGTAAGCTTCTACATTCCTGTGTATCTGTGGCTCAAAAGCAGTGTGGACTACCCTCGCAAATGTTGAACCGGCATTCTTCAATCCAAAGGGCATGCGTATGAAGCAGTAAGTGCCACATGGAGTAATGAACGCGGTCTTCTCTTCATCTTCTTCAGCCATAAATATCTGGTGGTATCCGGAGTATGCATCAAGAAATGAAAGCAACTCACATCCAGCCGTGGAGTCAACAATCTGGTCAATGCGCGGCAAGGGAAATGGATCTTTGGGACAAGCTTTATTCACATCAGTGAAGTCTATACAAAGCCTCCACTTCCCATTTGCTTTGCGCACGACAACAGGGTTGGCCAGCCACGTGGGATGGAGTACACCTCTGACAAGGCCTGCCGCTTCCAGCTTCTTGATTTCTTCTGCAATAAACTCTTGGCGCTCCACCGCTTGCTTCCTGACCTTCTGCTTGACGGGCCGCGCGTGAGGACAAACAGCAAGCTTGTGCTCAATCACTTTCCTGGGAACACCGGGGATGTCAGACGGTTGCCATGCAAACACGTCGACATTCGCCCGCAGGAAAGCAACGAGCGCGCTTTCCTATTTAGGATCGAGCGTGGCACTGATGGTGAAAGTACCACCAGTGCCGTCCTCCTTGGCGAACACCTTCTTGGTTGTGGGCGGAGCTGCCATCGCCTTCTTGCACTTGCCGGTGGAGCTCGATGGTGCGTCCTCGACGGCAGCGCAGCACTCCGAGGAGGTGCGTTTGCCGGAGTGGGCCCCAGAGCTCTTGCCGGACTTGGTCTTGTTCTTCCCCCCGGGAGCTTCAGCGGCAAGTGTCTTGCTGTCCGTTCCGGCTGCTGCGTCCCGGTAAATCTTGTCGGCACAGATAAGCACGTCCTTCTTGTCACCGGGGACAGAGATGACGCTTATCGGGCCTGGCATCTTGAGCATGTTGTAAGCATAATGAGAGGCTGCCATGAACTTGGCGAGCGCTGGACGGCCAAGTATCCCATTGTAAGGCAATGGGATATCGGCAACGTCAAAGATGATCCTCTCAGTCCTGAAGTTCAGCTCCCCGCCAAAAGTCACTGGCAGTGTGATCTTCCCCTTCGGCTTGCTCCTTCCCGGGTTGATCCCTTGGAACGTGCCGGTTTCTTCAAGCTCGCTGTCGGGGATCTATAGTTTCCGGACCACAGCAGAGGAGATCAGGTTCAGGCCGGCCCCTCCGTCAACCAACATCTTGGTGACCTTGAGGTTGCGGATAGTTGGTGAAACCAACATCGGCAAGCACCCGACCGCAGTTATGCGATCAGGGTGGTCCTCAATGTCAAAGACGATGGGCGTGCTGGACCACTTCAGAAGTTTGCTCGACTCGACGGGTGGCTTTGCCGCATTGACTTCCCGCACCCATTGTTTGTGTTGGCGGTGGGAAGTATGCAGAGAAGCTCCGCCGTCTACACACAAAACCTCTGTTGCCTTCTGGAACTCCTGCTCGCTGTTATCTCCGTCCTCCATTTCCTCGTCGTCGTCTTCGTCTTCGTCCTTGTCGCGGCCACGGGGAGGTCTATCTCCTTGCCGCTGCTTGGCTTTGCCGCGGCGTCCTTCCCGGCCATTGAATGGCCGCTTCTTCCCGGACTCTCCTCCACCTCCCTGGGCCTTCTCCTTGTCGCGTCGCTCGTACTCAGCTTTCTGCTGCTCGACGAGGTACTCGACCCTTTTGCAGTTCTAGAGGTCGTGGCCCTTGGTACGGTGGATCTTGCAGTAATGCTGGTCGGAGCCGTCCTGCTTGTCGGCGGCCGCCACAGTATCCTTGCCGGAGCTGCCAGCCTGGGCTTTCTTGGCGCCAGCCTCCTTGCCGGACTGCTCAACGACCAGTACTTCTTTGTTCTTCTTTTTCTTGTTGTTCCGCCGCCGGTTCTTCCTTGCCGGGGCGGCATCCTCACTATCCGTTCCCCCTGCTCCAGTATCCTCTCCGGGGAGTCTCCTCCCCTCCTCAGCGCGTGCGCACTTGTCGGCCAGGGCATAAAGCTCGCTGACGTCTCGGATTTTGCACATCGCCATTTCCTCCCTCATCCTACGATTACGCACGTTCTGGTGGAACGCGCTAATAACCGCGGCAGGGTGGATGTCTGGGATGTTGTGCTGGACGCGGCTGAATCTTTGGATGTACTTTCGCAGGGACTCTCCTTCCTTCTGGGAGAGTATGTGGAGGTCGCTCTCCTGGCCATGGGGCTTGTGGCCGCCCGTGAAGGCGCCGACAAACTGATGGCACAGGTCGGCCCAAGAAGAAATGGAGTTTTCCGGCAAGTGCATGAGCCAAGATCTGACGTTTGGCTTGTGCACGAGCGGGAAGTAGTTTGCGAGTATTTTCTCGTCTCGTCCCCCAGCAGCCTGCACCGCGATGGTGTAAATGCTGAGGAACTCCGACGGATGAGTCTTGCCGTCGTACTTCTCGGGTACGTCGGGCTTGAAGTTCTTCATGCTGGGCCACTGGACTTGCCGCAGCTCACGGGTGAACACATGGCAACCCGCCGCGTACGGCAAGTCGCCTGGTTCTCCGGGCGCATGCATGTCGACAGCGGGCCCAGCGTGCTGGTCGGACTGTCGTCGCGCTTCTCTTCGACGCTCGATGCGAGTTCGAGCGTCTTCTTGTCGTCTGTCGTCAAGGACTTGGCGTTGATCACGGTGAGCTCGTGGATCCGACGACGCCGTGGAGTCGTCGTCGATGTTGATCCGGCGATTCGGCGATTTCGGCCTCCGGGGCGGGGAGTGCACGGTAGTTGCACCCCCGGCGGTCTTGTCGCCATCAGCCCGCGCCTGGCTAACTTGCCGCGGCCGCGACGTCGTCGGCTGCTGTGGAGTGTCGTTATTGGCGAAGGCAATGAGGCTTTGGATGGTGGCCCTCCAGTCTTCGGCCTTGTCTGCCGCTGGAGGGAAGTGGAGGAGTAGCTGGGCTCGAGCTAGAGCTTCTGCTGGAGTGGCGGGGAGCGGTGGCGAGCGGTGCGAGGAGCGAGATATGCTCAGACTTCTAACAGCGTTAGAAGGAGCAACTACTCGACCCGGCGACCGCGCCTTGCTCGTGCCAGCGCGTTGGCCTTGAGCGTCCCGCGAACCGCCAGCTTGACCCTGGCCCAGCAAGCGTATGGTGCCTTGTGTACCACGTCGCTGTCGGTCCGGCACCTCCTGAGAGGGGCACGGTGCGTGCACGGACGCCGAGGTCTTGGAATGCGCCCGGTCGTCCGTCTTGTCCTTGGACTTGGCGGCGCCGTGAGTTTCCTCGCCGGCGTCCGTCCTTCCGCCAGCGTCTACCCCACCGACCGTTGGCTCCGATGGCGGCGGGATCGACGCGGACGGGCCTGCTACCTCCGAAGCCTTCTTCTTCGGCGACATGTCAATGAAGTTAATCGAAGTTGATGAAATTGCTGAAGATTTCGCCCGCGTGAACGCCGGATCAGGTTCACACAACCTCGACGCCCCCTACCTGGCGCGCCAAAGATGTCGGGGAAACTGATCGCCCACGAACACCTATGGGACCGGAGCCCCTTTTTGGTACGGCAAGGGAGCGGAGGATGCACGAAGAGCGGATCGAGACGAACACGCGAGCAGTTTACCCAGGTTCGGGCCGCGCGGAGGCGTAAAACCCTACTCCTGCCTTGGTTCATATTGCGTTCTTGGCTCGGGAGCAAGGAGAGCTACAATGCTTTTAGCTAGCAACACCGAGCGTAAGAGTGATCGAGCCTCGGAACCTCCTCTACGTTGCGCATGGGCCTCCTTTTATAGGTCAAAGGGGTCACTGACAGGTGGCAATGCAGTGGAGGGTAGAAATGTAAAAATGGTGGTAGTTGGAACAGTGTATGCATAGTGCTCTATACCTAACCCTGACGGCAGGGGACAAGGGCATTAAATGCCCGTCGCCGTCACCCCAAACAGTGCAAAAAGCGTCCGTCAGGGCATCTCCGTCCGCCACGATGGTGGCCTCGTCACCGCAGCTCGCCACCGTGTACCCCAGGCTGCACAGCCTTCCGCCACGTGCGCCTGGAAGGGCCCCAAGGCGACGCGTGGGCGGATGAGCTGGAGCACAGGTACTTAGTGGGAGTTTGCCGCGGCAAACGCCTTGCCGTGACTGCCATCTTGTCGCGCCTGGGAGCTTGTCGCTCTCCGGGCCTTGCCGCGACGCGCAGCGCGTCGCGGCGAGTTTCATGAAGTGCCGTGTTTGGCCTTCCCGGCAAGCTCCTCTTGCCAGGGTCTTGTACCAAAGAGGTGGTCTTGAGCCTTGAGTGGCCTTCCCGGCAAGCTCCTCTTGCCGGGGCCTTGTTTCTTTAACTTGAATACTTTGTTCTTGAATGGCTCCAAAGGAACCTCAGTGGGCCTTGGCGGACGCGCGGCAAGCCCTTCCATGGGACGCTGCTACTGTTCGTGCACAAGTTCGGGACACTAAGGTACCCCTACTTTAGTACACCGACACCAGGCCACGTACGATCCGACATGGCAAGCTGACGTGGCAAAATTGCGACCAAATGAAAAGGTCATTGATAAGAATCAGCCCGGTCCAGTTCGGTGTTTTACATGGGCCTAGCCCAACAATTCGGCCTTTTATATTTTTTCCCTATTAATTCTGGACAGCCACATGGGCATACAATTCGGCCTTTTTATTTTCTGGGTTGTGGCCTTTTTGCATTCTATATAATTTTTATTTTTGTCTTTTATTTTTTATTAGATTCAGTTTTCCATATAATTCCTTATTTGGCTTTTATTTTATTCGGTTATAGGTTCAATTTTCAGATTATTGTAGTCAAGCAAGTCCAAAATTATCAGATTCTTCTTGGCGATGGGTCCCAATAATCAGATTTTATTTTTTTCACAGCTTGTTACTAAACCATGTACGAATCAGAAAGGAGAAACACATAAAAATCTTTAAATAACAGCCACAATATTCCAGTCAGAATGGAGAAACACAATTTATTACAATATTGCAGTCAAAAAGGATAAACACAGTTTATTACAATATTCCAGCCACAACATAACCATACACTATTCCACTAGAGATAAAACGCTCAGCAAGTACAAGGACATCTCCAACACCTTCAACCTGCAAAACAGCACATACATCCACATATTAAGGACTGAGTTCACATCTATTCATCCCTTGACATAAGGCAATAAGAAAATGTGCTCATGTATGAACAAAAATAAAATAAATAAACTTTTAGACCATAGCGTGTGCCACAAAAATCTGAACAAATGCATATATATCCACAAGGAGCACATGCTACATGCATCAAGCATCCGGTCATCAAGCAACAGGCCCATATATGTTCGAGAAAATGAGTAGATACCTGACTTCGTGTCGATGTTGTGAATGGCGCTATAGTTGACGAAGATCTGGTTCGCGTCACCTTTGACATCGACGTAATCAAAGTACTTGAGAACCTGGGATACCAAATTGATCTAAGAAATGAAAATTGCAAAATATACATATATGGATGTACATAAACCAGTAGTAGAACCACTACAGCCTATTATATTGCCTTACCAAAAGTACTAGCAGAAAAAACTCTAATAACCAGGTCTACAACTCAATGCACCATAGCAACAGAACTAAGAAGATGAATGACACCCAAGTAATTTTAGATGGAAACAAGTACAGCTAGCAATCTAACATGTAATGTAGCACCAACAAAAGAGCAAGACACGAAGGAATTTTAGCTTTACGTAAGGTTCACAAGAACAGGACACCGATATAGGATTTAAACAAGCATAGGCCTTTGGTTATGCAGTTCTTCGGCGGTGTTAAACAATCATTTAAACCATGTGCGTTAAAAACCATGATGCAAGAAGCCATGAATCTGCATTCTCACTTGCTGACAAGTTACAAAAATATCCATTACATGGCCCAGAATTAGTTTTCTGAATAAAAACACTAACCGACAAAAATCAAGCACGCATCAATACATTCTGCAAAGATAGGATCATCTAGGCTCTAGTGATCATTTTAAGCACCCGTAGAACAGATATACGAAACCAGACCATGATCACCATGCATCAAGATTTATGGTTCTAGCAAAACATCAAATAGATGGGGATACACGCAGCAGGCATACCAGCTACTACAGTAAGAGGTTCATATGCTCCATGAACTGGAGGGAATATACATGATGGCAGTCGTGTAGTAGCTAGGGACGAGGAGGATGAGCTTGGTCCCATTGTACCTGGATGGTAAACAAGAAAACAAGTTATGGCAGCAGAAGCATCATGATTTATTCTTTATTAGAGGGATGGTGGAAGAAGGTCTAGCTACTACAATAAGAGGTTGCCAATTGACAATAAGCTCGATTTAACAACACAAGATTTTGATACATTTATACAGTTCATAAGGTCAGCTGACTATTAAGGGCTTTCCCTTAGATTACAAACAATTATGTGTACACGGCAATTTAGCATTTAAGTTGAAGGTGTTCGGTAGCAAAACAGAACATGATATATACTAAACAACTTGAACTGGTAATACACAACTAAATTGGCTATTAAGCAAGTTCAGGTTTCTTATCCAAACAAGGATGAGAAATCTGCTCCTAAAATAACAATGTTATGTGCAGACTTTGAGAATGACATGAAAGGCTATTTACTACTCCATAAATACACAAGCAGTATTTGCATCAGTATAGCTAAACTAGCACGTAGTACAAACATGGTATCACACACATTCTCTAATTGACTGGCAACCAAATATATACATGCACCAATTCAGGAAATTCATGACTTGGAACAGTGTATTAACGAAAAATCAGTGTCACATGGTAAGTGACTGATCAACACTGCAGATGGAAAAATTAACATACTCCGAACTAAACCTATCATATAAATTAACATACTCCGAACTAAACCAAGCACTAAATTTACATTCAGACAACACTGCAGATGGACAAATTCATATAGTCATGTGGAGCAGTAGCGTAATATGCTAATCCAAACACACCGATCGATAGAACCAACCATACTCCGAGTGAAACGAATATTGGGGAAGGGCTCTGAACTACAATCCGGCACCTGAACATGCTGAGGTACTTGCCGGCAACCTACGACGCGAGCCCGAATCTGGCAAACGGCAGATCTTGGACCCCCTCCTGTGTTCGTATGTCTGCAGTGGCACATCACATCCCTTCTAGGCTCGAGCCATCCCCCGCTCACCCCGAACCAAATTCCCTAGCCACAGATGTAGCCACCCACCTACGGTGCTTTCTCACGCGATCTTTACCGAGATGCAGTGACGAAGATCCTGGTGGGCGCCGGTGGTCTCGTCCCTGACAGAACGTTGCAGCGACGCATTAGTCAGATCGGGACCAAGCAATTTTAAGATCGGAGGGGACGGGATCGGGGCGTGCGCGTGCATGATACCTTGGGGGTACTGCTGCTGGTGGTGATGGGGCGGCGGCCTTCCTGCTGACCTTGGAGGGCTTGCCGGGGTCGTCATCGTCGTCTCCTCACGCACGGGCGCGCCGGCCGTCGTGGTTTCGGCGACCTCGGACGAAGAGGAGGGTGTCGACGTCCTCGGAGCGGAAGCAGAGGAGGCCGAGGGAGCGGTGACCGGTGGCGAGGTCAGAGACGAGCACGAACGCGTCGCTTGAGTTGTAGACGGTGAAGACGACCGTGCCCGTGAGCACGCGCGCGACCTCGTCGGGCCCGATCCTGATGAGGGGATCGTCGACGGTGGGGGTAGGCGGTGGTGGGAGTAGGCGACGGTGGAGAAGGGAGCAGGCGGGGAGGAAGGGGACAGGATCGAGAGGTAGGGAGGTCGTGGTCGATCTGGATCGGGAAGAGGGGAGAGAGAGGCGGCTACAGGTGTGTTCTGGGGGAGAGTGGGAGAGAGAGGTGGCCGATTCTAGGTTTTCGGTTGGGCTACAGTGGGGTGAGTGACATACGTTGGATCCGTCGGGTATGGACAGTTTAGATCTTCTACAATAGGGTGATCCGTGGGAAGTGTTCTGATTGGTTCGAAAAATCTCTGATTTAGAATAGAGGGATTTTGTGAAGTAGCTAACAAAAATATTTTGCAATAAGACAACACACAAATTTTCACTAGAGTTAGACCACATTTTATGGATAACGACCAATTTGTATGCATTTCTGATCTTTCTAGCTATTTTTAATCAATTTCCGAGTGGCAAAAATGGGTTTTTTATGAAGAAATTATCAAATATTTGTTGAAAAATTGGACTCCATCAATTTTCTAAAATACTAGGACATATTTAATGCATAATTGACCAAATGGTTGGGTGTAAAAAGTTTTGATCCACCTCTCGTGAAAAAACAAATTTTGGCCGATTCAGCTGGAAGCGGGTCAAATTCGAACTGTAGCTACCTCGTAGTTTGCTCTTTATTTTTTCCAAAAATATTTTGTAGGTACATAAGTATCTATTTAATCAAAGAAACACCAAAAAAAATACAAGATTCAACCACTAGCTAGGAACGGTTATTCCCGCCGTTTTGACCGCATTTTGAAACAGGCATAAAAATTTCAAAAACAATCAAAAAAATTGGAAAACCTTCGCATTGTGTCATTATTTGTGGCCAAGTTACCAGCAAAAATTATAAACTTGTAATACGGCAATTATTTTAAAAAGTGTTATCAGAAACGAGCTATCATGCATGACGATTCATGGCTTTCAAGCCAAATGATCAATCTTATGGCCACATTCATGACATTGTTTGTTAAAATGATCTCATATTGTGCACAAGGGTGCATCTTGGAATGGCATACAATGTTGCCTAAGGAAGTTTACATTTTCTTTGGACGAAAAATTCATTTTCCATTTTTCGAGTGCCCAAAAGGAGGTTTTTTTGTGAAGGACCTCCCAAATAATTGTTGAAAAATTGGACCAAATCATTTTTATAAAATACTAGGCCATATTTAATGCACAATTGACGAAATGGTTGGGTGTAAATTGTTTTGATCCACCTCTCGTGAAAAAGACAAATTTCGGCCGATTCAGTTGGAAGTGGATCAATTTTGAACTGTAGCTGCCTTGTAGTTTGCTCTTTATTTTTTACAAAAATCATTTCTATGTACATAAGTATCTATTTAATCAGAGAAACACCAAAAAATACCAAGATTCAACCACTAGCTAGGAACGGTCATTCCCGTCGTTTTGACCGCATTTTGAAACGGGCATAAAAAAATCAAAAAAAAAAAAATTGGAAAACCTTCGCATTGTGTCATTATATATGACCAAGTTACCAGGAAAAATAATAAACTTGTAATACGGCAATTCTTTTAAAAAAGTGTTCTCGGAAATGAGCTATCATGCGTGAAGATTCATGGCTTTCAAGCCAAATGATCAATCCTATGGCCACATTCATGGCATAGTTTGCTCAAATGATCTCATATTGTGCACAAGGGTGCATCTTGGAATGGCAAACAATATTGCCTAAGGAAGTTTTCATTTTCTTTTGACGAAAAAATCATTTTCCATTTTTCGATTGCCTAAAAGGAGGTTTTTTTGTGAAGGACCTCCCAAATAATTGTTGCAAAATTGGACCAAATCAATTTTCTAAAATACTAGGACATATTTAATGCACAATTGACAAAATGGTTGGGTGTAAAAAGTTTTGATGCACCTCTCGTGAAAAAGACAAATTTCCGCCGATTCAGGTGGAAGTGGGTCAAATTTGAACTGCAGCTGCCTCATAGTTTGCTATTTTTTTTTCCAAAAATCATTTCTAGTTACATAAGTACCTATTTAAGCATAAATACATGGTTTGGTGGCGATACGTCAAGGTTTGGGCGGTGGTCGAGGGCCCCAACTCTAGAGCGCGTAAACTCGCATGCCCGCCGCGTGGTCATCGCGTGACTGTGGTGTTGCCATGTGTTCTGGGCGGCCTAGGCATGTCTAGTGGGTTTGGCACTCCCGAGGTAGGTGCTAGGAAGAAAATTACAACATAAGATTCTCACGAGGAGACCGATCGATGCTCAAACATGAATTAGCAGCCAAGTGTTTGATTAGCGGTACGTGAAATGCACATGGCTAATGGGAGTGATTTTTGGTTGAGGATGATCAGTTACTAATAAGACCGTCTTCACAAATTTTCAGCTCAAAAGGAGGAGTCTAGGTGGTACTTGCTTTGCAAAGTACCACACTGGACATAAATACGAATGTTGACGCTGGGCTCAAAATAATTAATGGATTGAGCTGGCATTTGGTGGAGGATAGTTATTTGGGCATAGGAAAGCATTGTAGAAAATGGATACCATTTGGACATGCCAAAGTGGTACTTCCTTCACAAAGTGTTTTTTTGAACATAATAGGAAAATGAATATTTTTGAATTATTTTTGAACTAGGCAAGGAAGGTTTTTTACATATTTGACGAAGATATGATCCAAAGAATTTATGAGATTTTTTGGGGAATTTTGAGAATGACAGAAATATAGGTTGCTTCACAACCTAGGGGAAAAACTGCCACATGGACATGCCACATAGGCAAAGCTGATGAGGTGGCGCCTAGTCGTAGCAACCCACCACAATTTACAAGGTTATGACCATCTATATTGGTCATGATCAGCTAGAAATAAGGCAGCGGACCAGTGCTATCTGCTTTATGACCATTTTGTGTAAGGAAATTACGACCTTTCTGACCAAAATGGTCGTTATAGTTTAGGGTTTGGAGCCCCCCGGACAACTTTTGACCAATTGGTCTGAAATGGTCATAGATCTATGACCAATTCTTCCACGGTCACTAACAGAAGGTCACTAGTTGACATATTTCTTGTAGTGCATGTCCTCAGGAACAAAAGTAACTACTCACAAGACATAATATTGTTCATGATCAGAGGGGTATTAATATGCATAATGGATCTGAACATATGATCTTCCACCAAATAAACCAACTAGCATAAACTACAAGGAGTAATCAACACTACTAGCAACCCACAGGTACCAATCTGAGGTTTGGGTACAAAGATTGGATACAAGAGGTGAACTAGGGTTTGAGAGGAGATGGTGCTGGTGAAGATGTTGATGAAGACAACCCTCCCCAAGATGGGAGAGTTGTTGGTGATGACGGCGGTGACGATTTCCCCCTCTCGGAGGGAAGTATCCCCGGCAGAACGGCTCAGCCGGAGCCCTAGATTGGTTTCCGCCTCGGTTCCTCCTCGAGACGGCGGCGTCTGGTCCCGAAAGCCTCCTCCTGATTTTTTCCAGGTCAAAACGCTTCATATAAGAGAAGATGGGCACCTGGGGCCCACCGGCTGGCCCTCGAGGCAGGGGGCGTGCCCCCACCCTCGAGGCCAGCCAGTGGCCCCTCTTGTGGTTTTCTTCCGCCAGATATTTTTATATTTTCTAAAAAAATGTTCTGTGAAGTTTCGTGGCTTTTGGAGTTGTGCAGAATAGGTTTCCAGTGTTTGCTACTTTTCCAGCCCAGAATTCCAGCTGTCAGCGTTCCCCCTTCTTCATGTAAACCTTACAAAATAAGAGGGAAAAGGCATAAGTATTGTGAGAAAACATGTATGAACAGCCCATAATGCAACAAATATCAACTTATAAGCATGATGCAAAATGGACATATCATTATACACTTTTATATTATTTTTGGGACTAACCTATTAACCCAAAGGTCCAGTCCAGATTGATGTTTTTTTTCCTATTTCAGGGTTTTACAGAAAAGGAATATCAAACGGAGTCCAAACGGAATGAAACTTCGGGAGAGATATTTTTGTAGCAAAATACGCACGGGAGACTTGTGAACCACATAATAGGGCACACGTGGCGTCCACGAGGGTGGGGGGCGCACCCCCCCTATAGAGCGCGCCCCCTACCTCGTGGGCCCCACGTTTGGCCCCCGGTGTCGTCCTTCTTCCTATATATATCTACGTACCACGAAACCATCAGAACAACAGAGAAAACCATAGTTCCACCGCCGCAACCTTCTGTTCCCGTGATATCCCATCTTGGGGCCTATTCCGAAGCTCCGCCGGAGGGGGGGATCTACCACGGAGTGCTTCTACATCATCATCATCGCCTCACCATGAGTTGTGAGTAGTTTACCACAGACCTTCAGGTCCATAGCTAGTATCTAGATGGATTCTTCTCTCTCTTTGGATCTCAATACCAAGTTCTCCTCGGTCTTCGAGGAGATCTATTCGATGTAATCTCTTTTTGCGGTGTGTTTGTCGAGATCCGATGAATTGTGGGTTTATGATCAAGATTATCTATGAGAAATATTTGGTTCTTCTCTGAACTCTTTATGTATGATTATGATATCCTTGCAAGTCTCTTCAAATTATTGGTTTGGTTTGGCCTACTAGATCTATAGTTCTTGCAATGGGAGAAGTGCTTGGCTTTGGTTTCAATCTTGCGGTGTCCTTTCCCAGTGACAGTAGGGGCAGCAAGGCACGTATTGTATTGTTGCCATCGAGGATAAAAAGATGGGGTTTATATCACTATGTTTGAGTTTATCCCTCTACATCATGTCATCTTGCTTAAGGCGTTACTCTGTTCTTATGAACTTAATACTCTAGATGCATGCTGGATAGCGGTCGATGTGTGGCGTAATAGTGGTAGATGCAGAATCGTTTCGGTCTACTTGTCTCGGACGTGATGCCTATATATAATGATCATGCCTAGATAGTCTCATAAAGAGAGCATCATGAAGAATATGAGTAGCACATTTAAGCCTAACCCACTTCCTATGCATAGGGATTTTGTGAGCAACCAACTTATGGGAACAATAATCAACTAGCATAGGAAAACAAAACAAGCATAACTTTAAAACTTTAAGCACATAGAGAGGAAACTTGATATTATTGCAATTACTACAAGCATATGTACCTCTCTCATAATAATTTTCAGTAGCATCATGAATGAATTGAATAATATAACCAACACATAAAGCATTCTTTTCATGATCTACTTGCATAGAAATTTCACTACTCTCCACATAAACAAATTTATTCTCATCAATAGTAGTGGGAGCAAACTCAACAAAATAACTACCATGTGAAGCATAATCCAGTTGAATACTAAAATCAGGATGAAAAGTTTCATGGTTATCATTATTCTTAATAGCATACAAGTCATCACAATAATCATCATAGATAGCAACTTTGTTCTCATAATCAATTGGAACCTCTTCCGAAATAGTGGATTCATCACAAAATAAAGTCATGACCTCTCCAAATCCACTTTCATCAATATAATCATCATAAATAGGAGGCATGCTTTCATCATAATAAATTTGCTCATCAAAACTTGGGGGACTAAAGATATCATCTTCATCAAACATAGCATCCCCAAGCTTGTGGCTTTGCATATCATTAGCATCATGGGTATTCAAAGAATTCGTACTAACAACATTGAAATCATGCTCATCATGCACATATTTTATGCCAAGCATTCGATGTAATTCTTGTTCTAGTACTTGAGCACAATTTTCCTTCCCATCATTTTCACGAAAGATATTAAAAAGATGAAGCATATGAGGTAACCTTAATTCCATTTTTTGTAGTTTTCTTTTTATAAACTAAACTAGTGATAAAACAAGAAACTAAAAGATTCGATTACAAGATCTAAAGATATACCTTCAAGCACTAACCTCTCCGGCAACGGCGCCAGAAAAGAGCTTGATGTCTACTACACAACCTTCTTCTTGTAGACGTTGTTGGGCCTCCAAGTGCAGAGGTTTGTAGGACAGTAGCAAATTTCCCTCAAGTGGATGACCTAAGGTTTATCAATCCATGGGAGGCGTAGGATGAAGATGGTCTCTCTCAAGCAACCCTGCAACCAAATAACAAAGAGTCTCTTGTGTCCCCAACACACCCAATACAATGGTAAATTGCATAGGTGCACTAGTTCGGCGAAGAAATGGTGATACAAGTGCAATATGGATGGTAGATATAGGTTTTTGTAAACTGCAAATATAAAAACAACAAGGTAGCAAGTGGTAAACGTGATCATAAACGGTGTTGCAATGATAGTAGACAAGGCCTAGGGTTCATACTTTCACAAGTGCAAGTTCTCTCAACAAGGATAACATAAATGGATCATATTACTAGCCCTCAACATGCAACAAAGAGTCACTCCAAAGTAACTAATAGCGGAAAACAAACGAAGATATTATGGTAGGGTACGAAACCACCTCAAAGTTATTCTTTCTGATCGATCTATTCAAGAGTCCGTAGTAACGTTCAATCTATCATGGAGTTCGTACTAGAATAACACCTTAAGACACAAATCAATCAAAACCCTAATGTCACCTAGATACTCCATTGTCACCCCAAGTATCCGTGGGCATGATTATACGATATGCATCACACAATCTCAGAAACATCTATTCAACCGACACATAGAACTTCAAAGAGTGCCCCAAAGTTTCTACCGGAAAGTCAAGACAAAAACGTGTGCCAACCCCTATGCATAGATTCCAAATGTCACAGAACCTGCAAGTTGATCACCAAAACATACATCAAGTGGATCACAGGATATCCCATTGTCACCACAGATAAACACGTGCAAGACATACATCAAGTGTTCTCAAATCCTTAAAGACTCAATCCGATAAGATAACTTCAAAGGGAAAACTCAATCCATTACAAGAGAGTAGAGGGGGACAAGCATTATAAGATCAAACTAGAATAGCAAAGCTCGCGATACATCAAGATCGTGCCATCTCAAGAACACGAGAGAGAGAGAGATCAAACACATAGCTACTGATACATACCCTCAGCACCGAGGGTGGACTACTCCCTCCTCGGCATGGAGAGCACCGGGATGATGAAGTTGGCCATCGGTAAGGGTTCCCCCCTCCGACAGTGTGCTGGAACAGGGTCTAGATTGGTTTTTGGTGGCACCAGAGGCTTTCGGCGCCGGAACTCCAGATCTAGGTTAATTTCCGAAGGTTTTAGTATTTATAGGATTTTTTGGCGTAGGTCCCACGTCAGGGGGGCTTCTGGGCTGTCCACGAGGTAGGAGGGCGCGCCCCCCTGCCCAGGGCGCACCCCCCACCCTCATGGGTAGCTCGTGGCTCTCCTGGCCCAACTCTTTTACTTCGGGGGCTTCTTTTGGTCCAAAAAAATCATCAAAAATTGGCACGTCAATTGGACTCCGTATGATATTCCTTTTCTGTAAAACCCTAAAACAGGAGAAAACAGAAACTGGCACTGGGCTCTGGGTTAATAGGTTAGTCCAGAAAATAATATAAAAGTGTATATAAAAGCCCATAAGACATCCTAGAAGGATAATATAATAGCATGTAACAATAAAAAATTATAGATACGTTGGAGACGTATCAAGCATCCCCAAGCTTAATTCCTGCTCGTCCTCGAGTAGGTAAATGATAAAAATTGAATTTTTGATGTGGAATGCTAACCAACATAATTTTCAATTTAATTCTCTTAATTGTGGCATGAATGTTCAGATCTGAAAGATTCAAGACAAAAAGTCTATATTGACATAAGAAATAATAATACTTCAAGCATACTAACAAAGCAATCATGTCTTCTCAAAATACTATGGCTAAAGAAAGTTATCCCTACAAAATCATATAGTTTGGCTATGCTCCCTCTTCATCACACAAAATATTCATATCATGCACAACCCCGATTTCAGCCAAGCACTTGTTTTCATACTCTATTCTTTCAAACCTTTCAACTTTCACGCAATACATGAGCGTGAGCCATGGACATAGCACTATGGGTGGAATAGAGAGGTGGTTGTGGAGAAGACAAAAAGGAGGGAGATAGTCTCACATCAACTAGGCGTATCAACGGGCTATGGAGATGCCCATCAATAGATATCAATGTGAGTGAGTAGGGATTGCCATGCAACGGATGCACTAGAGCTAAATATGTATGAAAGCTCAACAAAAGAAACTAGTGGGTGCGCATCCAACTTGCTTGCTCACGATGACCTAGGGCATTTGAGGAAGCCCATCGTTGGAATATACAAGCCAAGTTCGATAATGAAAATTCCCACTAGTATATGAAAGTGACTAAACATGAGACTCTCTATCTTGAAGAACATGGTGCTACTTTGAGGCACAAGTGTGGAAAAAAGATAGTAGCAATTGTCCCTTTTCTTTGTTTTGTTTTTTTTGCGCCTCCCCTTTTTTTTGGCCTTTCTTTTTTTGGAGGGGCTTTATTGATTAAGCCTTTCCTCACATGGGACAATGCTCTCATATGATGATCATCACACTTTCATTGAATTACAACTCGATATTACAACTCGATACTAGAACAAGTATGACTCTATATGAATGCCTCCGACGGTGTACCGGGATGGGCAATGAATCAAGAGTGCCATGTATGAAAAATTATGCATGGTGGCTTTGCCACAAATACGATGTCAAGTAAATGATCATGCATGGCAATATGACAATATGATGCGTGTCATATGAACGGAACGGTGGAAAGTTGCATGGCAATATATCTCGGAATGACTATGGAAATACCATGATAGGTTGGTATGGTGGCTGTTTTGAGGAATAATATGGTGGCTATTTTGAGGAAGGATATATAGTGGGTGTATGGTACCGGCGAAAGTTACGCGGTACAAGAGAGGCTAGCAATGGTGGAAGGGTGAGAGTGCGTATAATCCATGGAGTCAACATTAGTCATAAGAACTCATATACTCATTGCAAAAATCTACGAGTCATCAAAACAAAGAAATCAACGCATGCTCCTAGGGGGGAGGTTGGTAGGAGTTAACCATCGCGCGCCCCCGACCTCCACACAAAGGTTGACACTTTACAAATACGTCATGCTCTAACTTCGTCACATAGCGGTTCACCATACGTGCATGCTACGGGAATCACTAACCTTAACACAAGCATTTCTCAATTTCATAATAACTCCACTAGCATGACTCTAATATCACTATCCTCATATCTCAAAAACAATTATCAAGCATCCAACTTCTCATCATATTCAATGCACTTAGTGTGAAAGTTTTTACTACATTGATATTGGATGTCTATCATGTGAAGACTATTTTTTTTAGCCTAAACACATTACCATGCTGTTTTAATAGACTCTCAAAAGGATATAACTGAAGCATGAGAGATCAACAATTTCTTCAAAATAAAACCACCGCCTTGCTCTAAAACATACTCCCTCCGTCCCAAAATAAGTTACTCAAAAATTACACAACATTGTACTAACTTTAGTACAAAGTTGAGTCACTTTTGGGTCACTTATTTTGGGACGGAGGGAGTATAAGTGAAGCACTAGAGCAAATGACAAACTACTCCGAAAAATATAAGTGAAGTTCAATGAGTAGTTCAATAATTATGTAACTATGTGAAGACTCTCTAACATTTAAGAACTTCAGATCTTGGGATATTATTCAAACAGCAAGCAAAACAAAATAAACTAAATTGACGGTCCAAGCAAAACACATATCATGTGGTGAATAAAAATATAGCTCCGAGTATAGTTACCGATGGATGAAGACGAAAGAGGGGACGCCTTCCCGGGGCATCCCCAGGCTTAGGCTTTTGGTTGTCCTTGAATTTTACCTTGGGGTGCCATGGGCATCCCCAAGCTTTGGCTCTTGCCACTCTTTGTTCCATAGTCCATCAAAGCAATACTCAAAACTTGAAAACTTCACAACACAAAACTTAGACAAAAATCTCGTGAGCTCCGTTAGTATAAGAAAACAAACCACTACTCAAAGGTACTACAATGAAATCATTCTTTGTTTATATTGGTGTTAAACCTACTGTATTCAAACTTCTCTATGGTTCATACTTCCCAATATTACTCATAGATGCATTGAAATAAGCAAACAACACACGAAAAACAGAATCTGTCAAAAACAGAACAGTATGTAGTAATCTGCAGGTTTCGCATACTTATGTAACTCCAAAAAATTCAAACTAAATTGGTAAATGTGAGGAATTTGTCTATTAATCATCTTCAAAAAGAATCAACTAAATAGCACGCTCCAGTAAAATCTGACGACCATTCTAGTGAGCGCTAACGATTCTATTTTTCACGGCAAGATCAAATAAACTTCATACACATCTTCCCAAAGGTTCTACTTGGCACAAACACTAAACAAAACATGAAACCACATCTAAACAGAGGCTAGATGCAATATTTATTCCCTAACATCAACAAAAACAAGAGATATAAAATTGGGTTGCCTCCCAACAAGCGCTATCGTCTGACGCCCCTAGCTAGGCATGATGATTTCAATGATGCTCACGTAAAAGATAAGAATTGAAACATAAAGAGAGCATCATGAAGAATATGAGTATCACATTTAAGCCTAACCCACTTCCTATGCATAGGGATTTTGTGAGCAAACAACTTATGGGAACAATAATCAACTAGCATAGGAAAGCAAAACAAGCATAACTTCAAAACTTTAAGCTCATAGAGAGGAAACTTGATATTATTGCAATTACTACAAGCATATGTACCTCTCTCATAATAATTTTCAGTAGCATCATGAATGAATTGAATAATATAACCAGCACATAAAGCATTCTTTTCATGATCTACTTGCATAGAAATTTTACTACTCTGCACATAAACAAATTTATTCTCATCAATAGTAGTGGGAGCAAACTCAACAAAATAACTACCATGTGAAGCATAATCCAATTGAATACTAAAATCATGATGAAAAGTTTCATGGTTATCATTATTCTTAATAGCATACAAGTCATCACAATAATCATCATAGATAGCAACTTTGTTCTCATAATCAATTGGAACCTCTTCCGAAATAGTGGATTCATCACTAAATAAAGTCATGACCTCTCCAAATCCACTTTCATCAATATAATCATCATAAATAGGAGGCATGATTTCATCATAATAAATTTGCTCATCAAAACTTGGGGGACTAAACATATCATCTTCATCAAACATAGCATCCCCAAGCTTGTGGCTTTGCATATCATTAGCATCATGGTTATTCAAAGAATTCATACTAAAAACACTGAAATCATGCTCATCATGCACATATTTTATGCCAAGCATTCCGATGTAATTCTTGTTCTAGTACTTGAGCACAATTTTTCTTCCCATCATTTTCACGAAAGATATTAAAAAGATGAAGCATATGAGGTAACCTTAATTCCATTTTTTGTAGTTTTCTTTTATAAACTAAACTAGTGATAAAATAAGAACCTAAAAAATTCGATTACAAGCTCTAAAGATATACCTTCAAGCACTAACCTCTCCGGCAACGACGCCAGAAAAGAGCTTGATGTCTACTACACAACCTTCTTCTTGTAGACGTTGTTGGGCCTCCAAGTGCAGAGGTTTGTAAGACAGTAGCAAATTTCCCTCAAGTGGATGACCTAAGGTTTATCAATCCGTGGGAGGCGTAGGATGAAGTTGGCCTCTCTCAAGCAACCCTGCAACCAAATAACAAAGAGTCTCTTGTGTCCCCAACACACCCAATACAATGGTAAATTGTATAGGTGCACTAGTTCGGCGAAGATATGGTGATACAAGTGCAATATGGATGGTAGATATAGGTTTTTGTAAACTGAAAATATAAAAACAGCAAGGTAGCAAGTGGTAAACGTGAGCATAAACGGTGTTGCAATGATAGTAGACAAGGCCTAGGGTTCATACTTTCACTAGTGCAAGTTCTCCCAACAAGGATAACATAAATGGATCATATTACTAGCCCTCAACATGCAACAAAGAGTCAATCCAAAGTAACTAATAGTGGAGAACAAACGAAGAGATTATGGTAAGGTACGAAACCACCTCAAAGTTATTCTTTCTGATCGATCTATTCAAGAGTCCGTAGTAACGTTGAATCTATCATGGAGTTCGTACTAGAATAACACCTTAAGACACAAATCAATCAAAACCTTAATGTCACCTAGATACTCCATTGTCACCTCAAGTATCTGTGGGCATGATTATACGATATGCATCACACAATCTCAGAAACATCTATTCAACCGACACATAGAACTTCAAAGAGTGCCCCAAAGTTTCTACCGGAAAGTCAAGACGAAAACATGTGCCAACCCCTATGCATAGATTCCAAATGTCACAGAACCCGCAAGTTGATCACCAAAACATACATCAAGTGGATCACAGGATATCCCATTGTCACCACAGATAAGCACGTGCAAGATATACATCAAGTGTTCTCAAATCCTTAAAGACTCAATCCGATAAGATAACTTCAAAGGGAAAACTCAATCCATTACAAGAGAGTAGAGGGGAAGAAGCATTATAAGATCCAACTAGAATAGCAAAGCTCGCGATACATCAAGATTGTGCCATCTCAAGAACACGAGAGAGAGAGATCAAACACATAGCTACTGATACATACCCTCAACACCGAGGGTGGACTACTCCCTCCTTGTCATGGAGAGCACCGGGATGATGAAGATGGCCACCGGTGAGGGTTCCCCCCTCCGACAGGGTGCTGGAACAGGGTCTAGATTAGTTTTTGGTGGCACCAGAGGCTTTCGGCGCCGGAACTCCAGATCTAGGTTAATTTCCGAAGGTTTCAGTATTTATAGGATTTTTTGGCGTAGGTCCCACGTCAGGGGGGCTTCTGGGCTGTCCACGAGGTAGGAGGGCGCGCCCCTTGCCCAGGGTGCGCCCCCACCCTCGTGGGCAGCCCGTGGCTTTCCTGGCCCAACTCTTTTACTTCGGGGGCTTCTTTTGGTCTATTAAAAATCATCAAAAATTGGCACGTCAATTGGACTCTGTTTGATATTCCTTTTCTGTAAAACCCTAAAACAGGAGAAAAACAGAAACTGGCACTGGGCTCTGGGTTAATAGGTTAGTCCCAAAAATAATATAAAAGTGTATAGAAAAGCCCATAAGACATCCTAGAAGGATAATATAATAGCATGGAACAATAAAAAATTATAGATACGTTGGAGACGTATCAAGCATCCCCAAGCTTAATTCCTGCTCGTCCTCGAGTAGGTAAATGATAAAATTGAATTTTTGATGTGGAATGCTAACCAACATAATTTTCAATTTAATTCTCTTAATTGTGGCATGAATATTCAGATTTGAAAGATTCAAGACAAAAAGTCTATATTGACATAAGAAATAATAATACTTCAAGCATACTAACAAAGCAATCATGTCTTCTCAAAATACTATGGCTAAAGAAAGTTATACCTACAAAATCATATAGTTTGGCTATGCTCCCTCTTCATCACACAAAATATTCATATCATGCACAACCCCGATTTCAGCCAAGCACTTGTTTTCATACTCTATTCTTTCAAACCTTTCAACTTTCACGCAATACATGAGCGTGAGCCATGGACATAGCACTATGGGTGGAATAGAGAGGTGGTTGTGGAGAAGACAAATAGGAGGGAGATAGTCTCACATCGACTAGGCGTATCAACGGGCTATGGAGATGCCCATCAATAGATATCAATGTGAGTGAGTAGGGATTGCCATGCAACGGATGCACTAGAGCTAAATACGTATGAAAGCTCAACAAAAGAAACTAGTGGGTGTGAATCCAACTTGCTTGCTCACGATGACCTAGGGCATTTGAGGAAGCCCATCGTTGGAATATACAAGCCAAGTTATATAATGAAAATTCCCACTAGTATATGAAATTGACTAAACATGAGACTCTCTATCTTGAAGAATATGGTGCTACTTTGAAGCACAAGTGTGGAAAAAAGATAGTAGCAATTGTCCCTTTTCTTTGTTTTGCTTTGTTTTTTTTGCGCCTCCCCTTTTTTTGGCCTTTCTTTTTTTTGGAGGGGCTTTATTGATTAAGCCTTTCCTCACATGGGACAATGCTCTAATATGATGATCATCACACTTTCATTGAATTACAACTCGATATTACAACTCGATACTAGAACATGTATGACTCTATATGAATGCCTCCGACGGTGTACCGGGATGGGCAATGAATCAAGAGTGACATGTATGAAAAATTATGCATGGTGGCTTTGCCACAAATACGATGTCAAGTACATGATCATGCATGGCAATATGACAATATGATGCGTGTCATATGAACGGAACGGTGGAAAGTTGCATGGCAATATATCTCGGAATGACTATGGAAATACCATGATAGGTAGGTATGGTGGCTGTTTTGAGGAATAATATGGTGGCTGTTTTGAGGAAGGATATATAGTGGGTGTATGGTACCGGCGATAGTTATGCGGTACAAGAGAGGCTAGCAATGGTGGAAGGATGAGAGTGCGCATAATCCATGGAGTCAACATTAGTCATAAGAACTCATATACTCATTGCAAAAATCTACGAGTCATCAAAACAAAGCAATCAACGCATGCTCCTAGGGGGGAGGTTGGTAGGAGTTAACCAACGCGCGACCCCGACCTCCACACAAAGGTTGACACTTTACAAATACCTCATGCTCTAACTTCGTCACATAGCGGTTCACCATACGTGCATGCTATGGGAATCACTAACCTTAACACAAGCATTTCTCAATTTCATAATAACTCCACTAGCATGACTCTTATATCACTATCCTCATATCTCAAAACAATTATCAAGCATTCAACTTCTCATCATATTCAATGCACTTAGTGTCAGGGATATTACTAGCAGGTATAAAATGGCTAGGGAGATCCGGATTATGGTAACATAGCTGTGTAGTTATAAACTCAGTAGAGGTTACGGCCCATGAAGGCTTAGGGCCCATGTGTAAAGTTTACCGTTTATCATGTAACTTGAGATACAAGGAAGAAAGAGTAGAGACCGAGGCGGACACGGTTATGAGCCAGCCTCGGGACTCTGTAAACCGGACCGGGCTTTGCCTCCTATATAAAGGAACGGCCCGACGACGGTTCAAAAAGGAGCAACGATCCGTCGAGAGACAGGCAAGCAATCTGCTCCCTGTTCATCAACGCCCAAGCAATACCAAACCAAACTAGACGTAGGCTTTTAGCTTCATCGAAGGGGCCGAACTAGTATAAACCCTTTGTGTCCTTTGCTTGCTTTTAACCTCTTCAAGCTAACCCGCGCGATGGCTCCACACCTAAGTCCTCTAAACCGGACATCTGCCGTGCTAATTCAACGATAGTTGGCGCCCACCGTGGGGCTATCGCACGATGGTTTCAAGTTCTTGAAGGGCAGCTTTGAAGGACTCAAGGGCTAAGCGGGCGGCCGGATGACCAAGAGTCGCCGCTGCCGGATCTACATCGACGACGCAGGCTGGGGCCCGGACGATTCCATCGAATACGGGTACCGGGTTCCCTTCGGCGGCATCCACGTCTTCATCGGTAAGATCGGTGAACCGGGACCTGAGCCGGACATCTTCCCCAACACCGTCGAGCCGGCTCAGCATGCGAGATCGGCCCGGATTCATCCTGCCATGAAGCACGTTTTCGTTGGAGCAATACATGGAGTTCACGCCGAGGACGGATCGGATTCTGGTGGCGAGACAGCTGTCTATTCCGACGATGAATCTTCATCTGGAGAGACTGAATCTTTGTATCTGTTGCGGGACGGTCGATCCGAGGGTGTATCCGATGGAGATAGTATTCCGGACCCCTTTGATCCGCCAAACCGGGCAGCTGTCTTTATGGCCGGATCACAATCTACACCGCAGCCCACGGCGACTGGGGCATTCACAGCAGAGGTAGCTGGTGTGGGGACGAGCAACCAAGCCCCCTCACCGTCCGACGCTCTATCCACCTTGGTTGAGGAGTTGACAGCCCGAGCAACAGCAGAGGTGGCTCCTGCTAACAAGGCGCAACATGATGCAGAGATCCTTCAGCTAAAGGGCCGGATCGAGCAAGCCAGACGGGATCTGGACGCAGAGAAAGTCATGATAGCGACAAGGCAAGCGGAGTTGGATTCTCAGGCTTTCCGGCTCAGGATGGATCAGGTTTTTGCGCAGGGAGTAAGGAACAGAAGGTATCAGACTCATCTACCGCCGGTTTATGAGGCGATGAATCTCTTTGGCACACCGGGAGCGAAAGCCAGCAATAATCTAGAAGTAAACCGGAGGGGAGCCCCAGCAACAGGCGCACCGGTTCAACAACCAATCGCGGAGCAAGATCGTCGGGTTGTGCCCACTCCGCACATCCCCACTCCTCTTGGCCATTACTCAAACCCCCTGGATAACATTGTTGCTGCCGCTTCACGGCCGGCCGCTTTACCCATTGAGGGAACATCTCCCGTGGCAGCAGAAGCGCGCAGGGTTAAGGAATTGCTAAACATAGCGTTGACACAACAGCAGGCGTACTCTTATAGCAGGGAGAGACTTCATTCAACACCTCGCCATAGCAGGAGTTATACTAGGCATTGGGATGAACCGGAGGTATCTAGCAGCGAGCGGAGACGTCACCGTCACAGGTAAGATAATCCGGCAGGAGCGGAGGCGCACGCCCAGGAGGCGATGAACCGGGCTAGACCTACTGCCCGTGAGGAGATCCGCCAAACAACACCGGTTCACATAGCCACATCAGAGACGGGAGTCACAGCGAGTTCCTTCGGAGTGCAATGTCTCGTTCCCGCTTTACGAAGCGTAAGGTTACCTAAGGACTTCAAAGGTCCACGTAAGGTGCCTAACTACACAGCAGATCTGGCTCCAGAGGCTTGGATTGAGAGCTATGAGATGGCTATGGAGATGCTGGACGTGTATGAAGCGGCATGCGCAAAGTATTTTACCATGATGCTTGAGGGTACAGCACGGACATGGTTAAAGGGCTTACCACCTAACTCCATCGGATCATGGGGTGAGTTGCGCCGCCAGTTTATCAAAAATTTCAAAGACACGTGCAAACAGCCAATGTCGGTAGTGGACTTAGCGGCATGCGTTCAAGGAGAGGAGGAGCTACGAGCGCATGGGTGCGGCGAGTGTCAGAAATCTTACACTCTTCGAACGGTATCAGTCCCAGTACGGCAATAGTAACACTGGAAAACAATTGCCGGTTCGAGTCTCTGAAGCTGAAGTTGGGACGGCTCAAGCGGGATTGTAATGACATGGGGACACTCATGAGTGCTCTGGTAAAGTATGGGGACTCTGACAACACCAAATACCCAGAAGCAGATGGGGATAAGTCCGGAAAAGCCAGTAAGCCTGGTAAACCGGCGCAGGCTAGTCCGGTCGGAACAATCTTCAACGGTAAGCGAAAGGCAGAGGGTGGCTCTGATTTTGTGGCCAATACCAAGGTTCAAGGAAGCTTTCAACGTAACAAGGGTAAGCCACCTCCTCGGAGCGGCAGAGGATTCATTAATCTGGATCAACAGTTGAACGAGCCTTGCCCGAAGCACAACATAGAGGAATGCCCAGCTAAACACACCTGGGGGGAATGCCGGGTCATGATGGAGGCCATGAACCGGGCCAGATTCAACAACGGACCACCGGGCGGCGGCTCAGGTCCCGGATTTCATGGTCCGGGTCACCAGGGTAATGGCTCCAGATCAGGATATCATGGTGGCAACAATGGCTACTGTTGGGGAACGTAGCATAATTAAAAAAAATTCTACGCTTTCACCAAGATCCAACTATGGAGACATCTAGCAACGAGCAAGTAAGAGTGCATCTACATACCGTTATGGAGATTGCGAGCGGAAGCTTTCGAAGAAGCGTGGATGAAGTAGTCGTACTCTTCGCGTTCTTCGTCACCGATGATCTAGCGCCGAACGGACGGCACCTCCGCGTTCAACACACGTACGGTGCAGCAACATCACCTCCTTCTTGATCTAGCAAGGGGGGAGGAGAAGTCGTCAGAGATCCGGCAGCACGACGGCGTGATGACGGATGCAGTGGAAATCCCAGCAGGGCTTCGCCGGGCACCCTGCGTGGGAGTATGGAGGTGTGACGGGAGGGGGAGAGGCGCCAGGGCTTGGGCTGCGGCTGCCCTCTCCCCCCCACATATATATAGGGGGCCAGGGGGGGCGCCAGCCCCCTGCAGATCCAATCTGCAAGGGGGGGCGGCGGCCAGGGGGGGAGTCCTTGCCCCCCAAGGCAAGTGGTGGCCCCCTCCCCTTAGGGTTTTAACCCTAGGCGCATGGGGAGATGGGCCCCTAGTGGTGCGCCAGGCCAGAGGGGCTGGACACTTCCCCTTGCGGCCTAGGAGCCCCACCGGGATGGGTGGCCCCACCCGGTGGACCCCCGGGGCCCCTCCGGTGGTCCCGAGACGCTCCCGGTGACCCCCGGAGATCACCCGTTGGCCGAAACTGGACTTCCCATATATCAATCTTTACCTCCGGACCATTCCGGAACTCCTCGTGACGTCCGGGATCTCATCTGGGACTCCGAACAACTATCGAGGTTCCACGTGCATTTATCTCTACGAACCTAGCGGTACCGAACCTTAAGTGTGTAGACCCTACGGGGTCGGGAGACACGTAGACATGACCGAGACGACTCTCCGGTCAATAACCAACAGCGGGATCTGGATACCCATGTTGGTTCCCACGCGTTCCTCGATGATCTTCATCGGATGAACCACCGTGTCAAGGATTCACTCAATCCCATATATCATTCCCTTTGTCCATCGGTACGGTACTTGCCCGAGATTCGATCGTCGGTATTCCCGATACCTTGTTCAATCTCGTTATGGCAGGTCTCTTTACTCGATCCGTAATCCATCATCCCGTGACTAACTACTTAGTCACATTGAGCTCATTATGATGATGTCTTACCGAGTGGGCCCAGAGGTACCTCTCCGTCATACGGAGTGACAACATCCCAGTCTCGGTTCGTACCAACTCAACAGACACTTTCGGAGATACCCGATGCGTACCTTTATAGCCACCCAGTTAGGTTGTGACATTTGGCACACCCAAAGTAATCCTACGGTATCCGGGAGTTGTACAACCTCATGGTCTAAGGAATAAATACTTGACACCGAAAAGCTTATGCATTACGAACTATACGATCTCGTGTTATGCTCAAGTTTGGGTCTTGTCCATCCCATCATTCTCCTAATGATGTGATCCCGTTATCACTGACATCTCATGTCCATGGTCAGGAAACCGTGACCATCTGTTGATCAACGAGCTGGTAACTAGAGGCCTACCAGGGACTCATTTTGGTCTATGTATTCACACATGTATCGCTGTTTCCGTACGATACAATTCAAGCATGAATAACAGACAATTATCATGAACAAGGAGATATAATAATAATGCTTTTATTATTGCCTCTAGGGCATATCTCCAACAGCCTCCCACTTGCACTAGAGTCAATAATCTAGTTACATTGTGATGAATCGAACACCCATAGAGTTCTGGTGTTGATCATGTTTTGCTCGTGAAAGAGGTTTAGTCAACGGGTCTGCGACATTCAGATCCGTATGCACTTTACAAATATCTATGTCTCCATCCCGAACATAATTCCGGATGGAGTTGAAACGGCGCTTGATGTGCTTGGTCTTCTTGTGAAACCTGGGCTCCTTGGTAATAGCAATAGCACCAGTGTTGTCACAGAAGAGAGTCATCGGGCTTGACGCGCTTGGAATGACTCCTAGGTCGGTGATGAACTCCTTCATCCAGACTCCTTCCTGCGCTGCTTCAGAAGCAGCTATGTACTCCGCTTCACATGTAGAAGCTGCCACCACACTTTGCTTGCAACTGCACCAGCTGACTGCCCCTCCATTCAAAATATACACGTATCCGGTTTGAGACTTAGAGTCATCCAGATCTGTGTCGAAGCTAGCATCGACGTAACCCTTTACGACGAGCTCTTCGTCACCTCCATAAACGAAAAACATATCCTTAGTCCTTTTCAGGTACTTCAGGATGTTCTTGACCGCTGTCCAGTGTTCCGTACCGGGATCACTTTGGTACCTCCCTACCAAACTTATGGCAAGGTTCACATCAGGTCTGGTACACAGCATGGCATACATGATAGAACCTATGGCCGAGGCATAGGGAATGACACTCATCTTTTCTCTATCTCCTGGTCGGCGACTGAGCCTTGCTCAATCTCATACCTTGCAAAACAGGCAAGAATCCTTTCTTTGACTGATCCATATTGAACTTCTTCAATATTTTGTCAAGGTATGTACTTTGTGAAAGACCAATGAGGCGTCTCGATCTATCTCTATAGATTTTGATGCCTAATATGTAAGCAACTTCTCCAAGGTCCTTCATTGAAAAACCTTTATTCAAGTAGGCCTTTACATTTTCCAAGAATTCTATATCATTTCCCATCAGCAATATGTCATCCACATATAATATGAGAAATGCCATAGAGCTCCCACTCACTTTCTTGTAAATACATGCTTCTCCATAAGTTTGTATAAAGCCAAACGCTTTGATCACCTCATCAAAGCGAATATTCCAACTCCGAGATGCTTGCACCAGCCCGTAAATCGAGCGCTGGAGCTTGCATACCTTGTCAGCGTTCTCTGGATCGACAAAACCTTCCGGTTGCATCATATACAACTCTTCCTTGAGGAAGCCATTAAGGAATGCTGTTTTGACATCCATTTGCCGTATTTCATAATCATAGAATGCGGCAATAGCTAACATGATTCTGACTGACTTAAGCATCGCTACGGGAGAGAAAGTCTCGTCGTAGTCAATCCCTTGAACTTGTCGATAACCCTTAGCGACAAGCCGAGCCTTATAGATGGTCACATTACCATCCGCGTCTGTCTTCTTCTTAAATATCCATTTGTTTTCTATGGCGTGCCTGTCATCAGGCAAGTCCACCAAAGTCCATACTTTGTTTTCATATATGGATTCTATCTCGGATTTCATGGCTCCAAGCCATTTATTGGAATCTGGGCCCGCTGTCGCTTCTTCATAGTTCGAAGATTCACCGTTGTCTAACAACATGATTTCTAGGACAGGGTTGCCGTACCACTCTGGTGCGGAACGTGCCCTTGTGGACCTTCGAAGTTCAGTAGTAACTTGATCTGTTTCTTCATGATCATTATCATCAACTTCCTCCCTTGTCGGTGCAGGCACCTCAGGAACAGTTTCCTGCGCTGCGCTACTTTCCGGTGCAGGAGGGGTGACTGTCACCTCATCAAGTTCTACTTTCCTCCCACTCACTTCTTTTGAGAGAAACTCTTTCTCCAGAAAGCATCCATTCTTGGCAACAAAGACTTTGCCTTCGGATCTGTGGTAGAAGGTGTACCCAATTGTTTCCTTTGGGTATCCTATGAAGATGCATTTTTCCGATTTGGGTTCGAGCTTTTCAGGTTGAAGTTTCTTGACATAAGCATCGCAACCCCAAACTTTTAGAAACGACAGCTTCGGTTTCTTGCCAAACCAAAGTTCATACGGAGTCGTCTCAACGGATTTTGACGGAGCCCTATTTAAAGTGAATGCGGCAGTCTCTAAAGCATAACCCCAAAAAGATAGCGGTAAATCGGTGAGGGACATCATAGATCGCACCATGTCCAACAGAGTACGATTTCGACGTTCAGACACACCGTTACGTTGAGGTGTTCCGGGCGGTGTCAATTGTGAAACAATTCCACAGCTCCTAAGGTGTGTGCCAAATTCATGACTTAAATATTCACCCCCCACGATCCGATCGCAAGAACTTTATTTTTATGTCACGTTGATTCTCAACCTCATTCTGAAACTCCTTGAACTTTTCAAAGGACTCAGACTTGTGTTTCATCAAATAGATATACCCGTATCTACTCAAGTCATCTGTGAGGGTGAGAACATAACGATAGCCTCCGCGAGCCTCAACACTCATTGGACCGCACACATCGGTATGTATGATTTCCAATAAGTTGGTCGCTCGCTCCATTGTTCCGGAGAACGGAGTCTTGGTCATCTTTCCCAAGAGGCACGGTTCGCACGTGTCAAATGATTCATAATAAAGAGACTCCAGAAGTCCATCTGAATGGAGCTTCTTCATACGTTTGACACCAATATGACCAAGGCGGCAATGCCACAAGTATGTGGGACTATCATTATCAACTTTACATCTTTTGGCATCTACACTATGAATATGTGTATCACTACGTTCGAGATTCATCAAAAATAAACCATTGACCAGCGGGGCATGACCATAAAACATATCTCTCAAATAAATAGAACAACCATTATTCTCCGATTTGAAAGAGTAGCCATCTCGCATAAGACGAGATCCAGAAACAATGTTCATGCTCAAAGCTGGTACTAAATAACAATTATTCAGGTTTAAAACTAATCCCGAGGGTAGATGTAGAGGCAGCGTGCCGACGGCGATCACATCGACCTTGGAACCATTCCCGACGCGCATCGTCACCTCATCCTTCGCCAGTCTCCGTTTATTCCGCAGCTCCTGTTTTGAGTTACAAATGTGAGCAACTGCACCGGTATCGAATACCCAGGAGCTACTACGAGTGCTGGTAAGGTACACATCAATAACATGTATATCATATATACCTTTGACGTTGCCGGCCTTCTTGTCTGCTAAGTATTTGGGGCAGTTCCGCTTCCAGTGACCCGTTCCCTTGCAATAAAAGCACTCTGTCTCAGGCTTGGGTCCATACTTTGGCTTCTTCCCGGCAACAGACTTGCCAGGCGCGGCAACTTGCTTGCCGTCCTTTTTGAAGTTCTTCTTACCCTTGCCTTTCTTGAACTTAGTGGTTTTATTGACCATCAACACTTGATGTTCTTTCTTGATGTCTACCTCCGCTGATTTCAGCATTGAATACACCTCGGGAATGGACTTCTCCATCCCCTGCATATTGAAGTTCAACACGAAGCTCTTGAAGCTTGGTGGGAGCGACTGGAGGATTCTGTCAACGATTGCTTCTTCTGGGAGATTCATTCCCAGCTGAGACAAGCGATTGTGCAATCCTGAAATCTTGAGGATGTGCTCACTGACAGAACTGTTCTCCTCCATCTTACAGCTGTAGAATGCGTCGGAGACATCATATCTCTCGACTCGGGCATGAGCTTGGAAAACCATTTTCAGCTCTTCGAACATCTCATATGCTCCGTGGTGCTCAAAACTTTTTTGGAGCCCCGACTCTAAGCTGTAAAGCATGCCGCACTGAACCAGGGAGTAATCATCACAACGTGACTGCCAAGCGTTCATAACGTCTTGGTTTGCCGGGAGAACGGGCGCATCACCTAGCGGTGCTTCAAGGACATAAGTTCTCTTGGCAGCTATGAGGATAATCCTCAGGTTACGGACCCAGTCCGTATAGTTGCAACCATCGTCTTTCAGCTTGGTTTTCTCTAGGAACGCGTTGAAGTTGAGGGAAACTGGAGCGTGGGCCATTTGATCTACAAGAGATATTGTAAAGAATTTAGACTAAGTTCATGATAATTAAGTTCATCTTAATCAAATTTTAATGAACTCCCACTCAGAATGACATCTCTCTAGTCATCTTAAGTGATACACGATCCGAATCGAGTAGTCCGTGTCCGATCATCACGTGAGACGGACTAGTCATCAACGGTGAACATCTTCATGTTGATCGTATCTTCTATACGACTCGTGTTCGACCTTTCGGTCTTCCGTGTTCTGAGGCCATGTCTGTACATGCTAGGCTCGTCAAGTGAACCCTAAGTGTATCGCGTGTGTAAATCTGTCTTACACCCGTTGTATGCGAACGTTAGAACCTATCACACCCGATCATCACGTGGTGCTTCGGAGCAACGAGCTTTAGCAACGGTGCACAGTTAGGGGAAACACAATACTTGAAATTTTAGTGAGAGATCATCTTATTTACTACCGTCGTTTTAAGTAAACAAGATGCATAAACATGATAAACATCACATGCAATCAATTAAAGTGACATGATATGGCCAATATCATCTTGCTCCTTGGATCTCCATCTTCGGGGCACCATGATCATCTTGTCACCGGCTCGACACAGTGATCTTCATCATCATGATCTCCATCATCGTGTCTTGAAGAAGTCGTCACGCCAACTATTACTTCTACTACTATAGCTAACGTTTAGCAATGAAGTAAAGTAATTACATGGCGTTATTCAGTGACACGCAGGTCATACAATAATTAAGACAACTCCTATGGCTCCTGCCGGTTGTCAAGTTCATCGACATGCAAGTCGTGATTCCCTATTACAAAAACATGATCAATCTCATACATCACATATATCATTCATCACATCTTCGTTTTGGCCATACCACGTCACATAGCACATGCTGCAAAAACAAGTTAGACGTCCTCTAATTGTTGTTGCAAGTTTTATGTGGCTTCTATAGGATTTCTAGCAAGAACGTTTCTTACCTACGCCAAAACCACAACGTGATTTGTCAACTTCTATTTACCCTTCATAAGGACCCTTTTCATCGAATCCGATCCGACTAGAGTAGGAGAGACAGACACCCGCGAGCCACCTTATGCATCTAGTGCATGTCTGTCAGTGGAACCAGTCTCACGTAAGCGTACGTGTAAAGTCGGTCCGGGCCCCTTCATCCCACAATACCGCCGAATCAAGATTGACTAGTAACGGTAAGAAAGTTGAACAAAATCAAACGCCCACAACTGCTTTGTGTTCTACTCGTGCAAGATGCTATGCATAAAACCTAGGCTCAGATGCCACTGTTGGGGAACGTAGCATAATTCAAAAAAATTTCTACGCTTTCACCAAGATCCAACTATGGAGACATCTAGCAACGAGCAAGTAAGAGTGCATCTACATACCGTTATGGAGATTGCGAGCGGAAGCTTTCGAAGAAGCGTGGATGAAGTAGTCGTACTCTTCGCGTTCTTCGTCACCGATGATCTAGCGCCGAACGGACGGCACCTCCGCGTTCAACACATGTATGGTGCAGCAACGTCACCTCCTTCTTGATCCAGCAAGGGGGGAGGAGAAGTCGTCAGAGATCCGGCAGCACGACGGCGTGATGACGGATGCAGTGGAAATCGCAGCAGGGCTTCGCCGGGCGCCCTGCGTGGGAGTATGGAGGTGTGACGGGAGGGGGAGAGGCGCCAGGGCTTGGGGTGTGGCTTCCCTCTCCCCCCCCACATATATATAGGGGGCCAGGGGGGCGCCAGCCCCCTGCAGATCCAATCTGCAAGGGGGGGCGGCGGCCAGGGGGGAGTCCTTGCCCCCCAAGGCAAGTGGTGGCCCCCCTCCCCTTAGGGTTTTAACCCTAGGCGGATGGGGAGGTGGGCCCCTAGTGGTGCGCCAGCCCAGAGGGGCTGGACACTTCCCCTTGCGGCCTAGGGGCCCCACCGGGATGGGTGGCCCCACCCGGTGGACCCCCGGGGCCCCTCTGGTGGTCCCGGGACGCTCCCGGTGACCCCCGGAGATCACCCGTTGGCCGAAACTGGACTTCCCATATATCAATCTTTACCTCCGGACCATTCCGGAACTCCTCGTGACGTCCGGGATCTCATCCGGGACTTCGAACAACTTTCGGGTTTCCACGTGCGTTTATCTCTACGACCCTAGCGTTACCGAACCTTAAGTGTGTAGACCCTATGGGTTTGGGAGACACATAGACATGACCGAGACGACTCTCCGGTCAATAACCAACAGCGGGATCTGGATACCCATGTTGGTTCCCACGTGTTCCTCGATGATCTTCATCGGATGAACCACCGTGTCAAGGATTCACTCAATCCCGTATATCATTCCCTTTGTCCATCGGTACGGTACTTGCCCGAGATTCGATCGTCGGTATTCCCGATACCTTGTTCAATCTCGTTCTGGCAGGTCTCTTTACTCGATCCGTAATCCATCATTGTAGGATCGAAAGTATGTCTAGAGGGAGGGTGATTAGACTACTTGTAAATATAAAAATTCTGCCTTTTGATCAAGAACAGTTTTTGGCAGATTCACAATTATGATCAAGTCAAACATCACCCTACACATGCAATTCTAGAGTATAGGCAGCGGAAAGTAAATTGCACATGTAGTAAAGAGAGGTGGAGAAGAGCAAACGCAATTTGGAGACGCGGTGATTTTTCCCGTGGTTCCGATAGGTGGTGCTATCGTACATCCACGTTGATGGAGACTTCAACCCACGGAGGGTAACGGCTGCGCGAGTCCACGGAGGGCTCCACCCACGAAGGGTCCACGAAGAAGCAACCTTGTCTATTCCATCATGGCCTACGCCCACGGAGGGCTAGCCTTACTCGGGGTAGATCTTCACGAAGTAGGCGATCTCCTTGCCCTTACAAACTTCTTGGTTCAACTCCACATCTCGATGACGGAGGCTCCCAAGCGACACCTAACCAATCTAGGAGGCACCACCCTCCAAAAGGTAATATATGTTGTAGATGATGATGAACTCCTTGCTCTTGTGCTTCAAATGATAATCTCCCCAACACTCAACTCTCCTCACTGATTTGGCTGTGGTGGAAGAAAGGATTGAGTGGAAAGCAACTTGGGAAGGTTAGAAATCAAGTTTCATATGGTAGGAGTGGAGCAACTTGATCTCAACACAAGGGTAGGTAGTTCTCTTCTCAGAAAGTGTAAGGTAGGAGTGGTAGTTCTTTCTGATGGCTCTCTCCATGAATGAAGAGGGGGTGGAGGGGTATATATAGCCTCCACACAAAAATCCAACCATTACACACATAATTGAGCAATCTCGGTGAGACCGAAGTGGACAACTCGGTCAGACCGAAAGTTCAAATAATGTGAACGTTGGGGTTTTCGGTGGGACCGAAAATACCATCTCGGTTATTCCGATTTGATCAAAGACAGGAACTTGCCAATTTCGGTGGGACCGAAAATATCATCTCGGTTATTCCGAAACGGTTACAGAAGCTTGGCAGCCCATGTTTCGGTGAGACCGATCTCAAACTCAGAATGACCGATTTTTCTAGGGTTTGGCTTATGGCTGAGGTGGTTCATCTCGGTGTGACTGAGTTTGGAAAATCGGTTGGTCCGAGATTACTTATGGGTGTGTATGGTAGTGAAAGTTGCTGATAGTTGAGGGAGATATTTCACTAAGCACTTGAGCAACCAGATCATCAACACAACCTCATCCCCTTTTAATAGTATTGGCTTTTCCTATGGACTCAATGTGATCTTGGATCACTAAACCAAAAATGGAGTCTTGAGCTTTTGCCAATGCTTGCCTTAGCATTTTGAGGGGTCCACTTCTTCAGTCATTGCCATACCCATATCACTGAACTTCTCTGAAATGATTCTCAAGTAACTATTAGTTCAATGATATATATGTTGTTATTAATTGCCAAAACCACCCGGGGATTAGTTGCACTTTCAATCTCCCCCTTTTTGGTAATTGATGACAACATATAGATCAAAGCTTCGACAAAAGATATAATCAATGAATAATATCGTCGCTTTGAGAAGTATGCGATAAGCAAGAGCTCCCCCTAAATTTGTGCATTATTTAAAATTTGCGTTTGAATGCAAATGCACAATCGATTAGGATCATGGGTCACTCTTCCATGTCACATACATCTTGGTGGAGCGCACAAAATGATAAGAATGAACAGCATGCACCCAATCACCAAGACATGAGTAAATAGTCATACAAGATAGGAATAGCATATGATAAGCATTAAGCACACATTAAAGCATAGTATGACCAAGCACTCAATAAGGTAGCATCAAACGTAGTATCAAGCACACTGAAAGCACACTGAAAGTTTCGAAAACCAAAAGTATCTCAAAGAAACCGCAAAAGAACAAAAGAGCACTCTCTCTCTCGAAGCCCTATGATCTATACAATTTCTCCCCCTTTGGCAACAAGTTACCAAAAAGTTTGAAAAAGCATAGAGCTAAACGTCACTGTGGGCTCTGCTGGCGGCTCCCGTCTGGGTAGATGTCGGAGTAGATATGACGGCATCGGCGAAGACTTCAGCTGAAGTCTGTGCTGGAGGAGTGGATGCTGGAGCTGTGGCTGGAGTGACTGCTGGAGCTGTAGGAGGTGCTGAAGTGGTAGTCCTGGAGTCAGTCACTGGAATAGCAGCTGATCGGGATCCTCTGGGAATCTGAGCAGTCTGTCGCTGAGAGTCCCGGACTAGGTCATCCTGCATGAGCTCTGCCCTGTCCTGCTTTGCTTCCTCCATGTCTGCCTCAAGCTTGTTGACGGTCACCTGAATTTCAGTCAGCTTCACGTCCAGAGCGTGGATCTTCTCGTCAACAATCCTCTCTAAGCTCTCCTGAGATTGTTCAATGCTGGCCAGGCGTTGTTCAATCCTTTGGGTAGCTTCAAGAATCTGCTCTCCGAAGCTCTTTGGTTTAGCTGCTGCTGCTGCTGCTTCCTTATCAGCTTTTATCTTGGCTTGACCTTCAACAGATGTAGGATCCTCCTCATCCATCACAACATCATTGTCTTCATGCTCTGGCTGCAGTGGTAAGTGCTTCCTATCCAACAGGAATTTGCCCGTGCCAAACTTGGCATTGATAAGCATCTGAATCTGTGGGGCAAATCCACATGACCTCTTCTGGTCAGCTGCAGTCCTCTTAATGGTCTCTACCATTAAGTCCATCACCTTGAAAGGTGCCTTCTCATCAAGTATATGCAGCATGTTGATAGAATACCCTCTGATCATGCGATGATCTCCAGACTTGGGCATCAAAGTATGCCTCAAAATAGTGTTAGTGGTAGGTAAACCTGCCTGGAGATAGTACACTGAGCCGAGCTTCCACACTTCCAAATCTCTTGCTGGGATCTCCTTGTACATGTTCTTCATGGAATCATGATTCTTCTTTGGAATCCCATAGACATCAATGTCATCCTCTCGCTGCACTGGAGCATTCAGAAGTTCTGCCCATTCTTCAACAGAAGAAGAAAACCTTTGACCTTCAGTCATCCAGGTGATCTTCCCATCAGGATAGAAATGAGCTGTGGCATAGAACTGCATAATCATCTCATCGTTCCAATCTGTCAGCTTCTGACCCACAAACTCAGCAACTCCACATGCAGTGAAGCTTTCATGCACATGGGGAAAGAAGTCTCTGTGCTCTTCACTGTCAATGTATTCCCAGTCAACATATCTGGTATCTGCAACTATTGGCTTCTTGTCCATCAGCACAGTCTCATAGAAGTCCTGCTGCTCTCTGGTGTGAAATCTGGGGTCTACAGCAGTCCTTCTCCTCACGGCATATGGATCAGCTTGTCTCCATAGCCTGAGACCTCTATCTTTCCTTGCCTTCATATCCTCGGCTTGAGGATGAGCATCATTGTGAAGTGGCAGTTTTGGACGGAGTTTCAGCAACACCTGTTCTTCCTCATCAGACTCAGCTGGTGGCACATCACCCTTGTTCTTCTCAGATGCTGGAATGTTCCTGGTAGTCCTCTTGGGCTTGGCAGTAGGCTTTGCTGGAGCTGCCTTGGCTTGAGCAGGCTTCTTGGGCTTTGAAGTGGCTCCAGCCCTAATTGCATCACCCATGAGCTTCTGCTTCTGAGGAGCAGGCTGGGGTGCTTCTTCTTCTTCTTCCTCGACTGCTGCATCTGCATGAGGATCACTATACACAACCCTCTTCCTCTTGGAGGTTTTCTTCACTTTGCTTGGGGCTGGCTCTCCCAAGTTCAACTTCTTGGCAACAGCTGATTGCTTGACCTTGCTGGTGCCCTTCTTTGACTGCTGACCTTGTTGCTCTTTGGCAACAACCTTTCTCTTAGGCTTGGAGGATACCTCTTCCTCAGCTACGAAATCAGAATCCTCATCATCGGAGTTCTTCTCTTTTCTAGCTCTGGTGGCTGCAGGAGGCAAGCCACTAGGTGTACTCCTCTCACCATCATCAACTGGACTACTAGCCTCAGGACTAGTGTCTGCTTCCGGAATGTCCGCAAAAGGTGACTCTGACCTGTTCTGGCTGTCACTGGCATCTGACATGGCTGACAACCTATGAATAGATAAGGTATAGGCAGAGTAGAAGAGTTATCACAAACTGCAGAAGTTTTTGCAAACAAAATGAGTTTAAATTTTAGTTTTAAGTTTTCACAGAATGCATTTCGGTCAAACCGATTTTCAGTTTCGGTGAATCCGAAGTGTATAACAGAAACTTTACACACCACTTTCGGTTGGACCGAAGTGGGTTTCGGTCCTGCCAATTCACTAGGGTTTCACTAAAACTCTACTTCGGTCACACCGATTTGCACGACTCGGTTGGACCGAAAGGTGCAGTGCAATGGCCAGAGGCCGAATCGGTCACACCGAAAATTTAAAATCGGTTTCACCGAGATGTATTCCGTGGAAACCTAACCCTAAGAATTTTACTCGAAACTAGAACCGATCTGATGGAAAAGAAGTTTTCAATCGTGGCCAGATATAGGGAAAACCAAACGTGCAATGACTCGGATGTGGGAGCACGAGTGGGATCGAGACTCACCCTAACTTGGTGGAGTCCCTCTACAGCGGCAACGGCGCGGAGAAGAAATCCGTTGACGGCGATGGAGACCTGCGGCGAGGGCGCACAGGCGACGACGGCGACGATCCGGAGATCAGGGCGACGGCAGCAAGGGACGTGGGAGCGAAAACGTTTGAAGGAATAATCAACGCGCGCTGCCCTCAGTATATATATCCCTTTGCTGTCGGTGGGACCGAGTTGAAAAACTCGGTGACACCGAGATGGATAACTGCTATGCAGTTACGCATATCGGTCACGCCAAGATTTGGAACTCGGTTTCACCGAGATGAAACCTAGATCAGTCTAAATGCTTTCGGTTTGACCGAGTGGGAGAAAGTTGGTCTGACCGAAAATCACTTAGAAGGTTTTGGAAGTTAGCCCTAGACGGATCGGTGGCTCCGAGTGCTCCTCACTCGGAGGGTCCGAAAATGACTTGTTCAAAGTTTGTGATATGAGCATGAATAGAATTTGAGACAAGAAAGCATAGATAGCTAGGGGAGGTACTTAGGCATTCTTGTCCATCCATTTGGCCGGAAAAATCAAAACAACCAAAACAACAAATGGATGTCCTCGAATGAATAAAATCATGCATTCAACATGCTCACACAATAAGATAGCAAATGAAATATGTGTCAAACATGCACAACCAACACTCTAGCTACTAGCACACAATTTGTCGATGACTAGGTCATCTTTATATGAGTATTTTGACTTAGGAGCCAAATGAGAACATTTGATCATAGGTCATACTCATCGTTTAAGCACAAGTGGGGTTACCACTTTTACATAAAGCATTGATGTGTTCACATCACTTGAAGATGCTTTAACTCAATTTTTTGAGTAAAGCTCCCCCTAGATGTGAGAACCCCTTTTAAAGGGTCAAACTAACCTTGGGATGTCGTAGAAGACTTCATGTAGATGTTGAAGATGTGGATGCTCAATGTTGATGTAGATCATCAAGAGTTGGGAGCTATCCTTTGGATTAGGGCACTTTCAATACCAACATGGGTTAGTCCCACAAGGAACAAACAAGGATATCCATAGACATAGATTGAAGTTCACAATAGATGATGTCCATGAAAGCAATGATTACCTTGTCCCTTGACTTACCAACAAGAGGGTTTGTGACTCCATGAACTAGTGCATAATGTGGAAGTTGATTGCACAAGTTGCCAAAATGAATGTGAGTGAAGTATGTTGGCAGAGTCACCCTCAAGAACCTTCTAGTTCTTCTTCTTCGGGATCCACATCATCTTGATGGGAATCCTTGGGGTTGTAGTTGAGCTTGACGAAGTAGAACTTGATGTTTCCTTGGGAACCCACTTGACCATGGCTTGAGGTGCTTCAATGAATGCATCAATCTCCTTTTGAAGCTTGTCCTTGGCTTTTGGCTTGTGGTCTTGTGGTGGAAGGTCATCTTGAGCTTGTTCCACATTGGAAGAAGTAGGATCATACTTCTCCTTTTGAGAAACAAACTGTGGAGTAGGGTATTGACCTTCTTCCCGCTCAACACCTTCGGCGTTGAACTTTCGCTCAAAACCAATTCCTTGATTCTTCCGGTGCCTTCCTTGTTTGCGAACAATTTCCTCAAAGTTCTTGCTTCCGGCAAGACTCTTGTAGACACCTTTCTCTATGATCCCTTTCAATAAACTATTCTCTTGCTCAAGTGTAACTTGGCTTGAAACATTGTTAGTGGAATCAAGAGAACTACTAGAAGCAACAACATTAGATTTAACATGGTTATTGTTACTACTAGAGGAAGAATTTTTCTTATGCTTGTCATGCTTAGTCTTAATAGGTGGCAAGAAATTAGACAAGAGAAGTCGTTTGGCAAGATATGAAGAACTCTTCTTTCGAAGATCATCATTGATTGCTTTTAGAAACTCATGTTCTTGCTCTAGTGTGAGCTTCTCGAAGCGTAGCTTCTCATGAGATCTTAGGAGCTCTCTATGATCTTCTTGAGTTGTTTCATGAGCTAACTTAAGAGTGTTTAGTTCTTTAGTTAGACGCTCAATCTCCTTCATAGCATTGTCATTCGACTCTTCTCGACTATAAAGACTACTAGCATTTTCATCTTTACTAAGCTCACTAGATTTATCATGCAAGAGCTCATCTTCACCAAGCAAGTCATCCTCATCACTATTGAAGTCAATGAATTCAGGGTGTGATACCTTGGGGCCTTTAGCCATGAAGCATCTTCCAATTCCCTCATTTGGTGAATCAAATAAGTCGTAGGAGTTGGAGTTGGAGGATACAAGAGCAAGACCGGCAACACCTTCATCTTGACTGTAGTCGGAGTCGGAGTGATAGCTTCCATCGGATTGATTGTCGGAGTCGGAGCCGGAGACCCATTCACCTACATGAGCTTGATGTCTTCTTCTTGTGTAGCTCCTTGATGACTTGTCTCTCCTCTCCGAATCCTTGCTTCTCCGAGAGGGTCTTCGTTCATAACGATCATCTCTACTCCTTCTCTCTTTCCGAGGTGACTCATCTCTTGATCTTCTTCTTGGAGATTCTTCTCTTCTCTTGTGGGGAGCCGTACACTCATTTGAGTAGTGTCCGGGTCTTCCACAATTGTAGCAGTTTTGATCACGACTAGAAGATCTCTTTTCATCATATGATCTAGACTTTGAGCTTCTCTCTTTGTCTCTATTCTTGTAGAAGTTGTTGAAGTTCTTAACCATTAGGCTTATCTCTTCATTGGAAATTAACTTGTCACTTGAGGTTGTGGGAGCATCACTTGTAGCTTTGTAAGCACCACTTGACTTGTTGTGAAGCTCTTCCTTATCCTTAAGTGTCATCTCATGAGCAACAATTCTTCCAATGACTTCAGTTGGCTTGAGAGTCTTGTAGTTTGGCATCATTTGGATCAAAGTGCACACGGTGTCATACTTTCCATCCAAAGGTCTTAGAATCTTCTTGATGATGAATCGGTCGGTCATTTCTTCGCTTCCTAAGCCGGCAATCTCATTTGTGATGAGAGCAAGCCTAGAGTACATTTCAGCGACTCCTTCACCATCCTTCATCTTGAACTTGTCAAGTTGACCTTGAAGAATATCTAGCTTTGATTCCTTCACAGACTCGGTACCTTCGTGCATTTCAACCAAAGTATCCCAAATCTCTTTAGCATTCTCAAGACGGCTGATTTTGTTGAACTCCTCGGGACACAAAGCATTGAAGAGAATGTCACAAGCTTGAGCATTGTTTTGCAACATCCGCAACTCTTCCGGTGTAGCTTCGCGATCCGGAACTTTTCCTTCCTCGAAGAATTCACCTTGCATACCAACACAAATAATGCCCCATGCGGCTGGGTTATGACCAAGAATATGCATTTTCATTTTATGCTTCCAACTAGCAAAATTTGTACCATCAAAGTAAGGACCTCTACGATAATTACCCTCACTAGACGCCATACTCTCCTAGGTTGTGAAACCAAGCTTATGGAGTCCAATGCAATGGAAACCAATGGAGACCAAAGCTCTGATACCACTTGTAGGATCGAAAGTATGTCTAGAGGGGGGGGTGATTAGACTACTTGTAAATATAAAAATTCTGCCTTTTGATCAAGAACAGTTTTTGGCAGATTCACAATTATGATCAAGTCAAACATCACCCTACACATGCAATTCTAGAGTATAGGCAGCGGAAAGTAAATTGCACATGTAGTAAAGAGAGGTGGAGAAGAGCAAACGCAATTTGGAGACGCGGTGATTTTTCCCGTGGTTCCGATAGGTGGTGCTATCGTACATCCACGTTGATGGAGACTTCAACCCACGGAGGGTAACGGCTGCGCGAGTCCACGGAGGGCTCCACCCACGAAGGGTCCACGAAGAAGCAACCTTGTCTATTCCATCATGGCCTACGCCCACGGAGGGCTAGCCTTACTCGGGGTAGATCTTCACGAAGTAGGCGATCTCCTTGCCCTTACAAACTTCTTGGTTCAACTCCACATCTCGATGACGGAGGCTCCCAAGCGACACCTAACCAATCTAGGAGGCACCACCCTCCAAAAGGTAATAGATGTTGTAGATGATGATGAACTCCTTGCTCTTGTGCTTCAAATGATAATCTCCCCAACACTCAACTCTCCTCACTGATTTGGCTGTGGTGGAAGAAAGGATTGAGTGGAAAGCAACTTGGGAAGGTTAGAAATCAAGTTTCATATGGTAGGAGTGGAGCAACTTGATCTCAACACAAGGGTAGGTAGTTCTCTTCTCAGAAAGTGTAAGGTAGGAGTGGTAATTCTTTCTGATGGCTCTCTCCACGAATGAAGAGGGGGTGGAGGGGTATATATAGCCTCCACACAAAAATCCAACCGTTACACACATAATTGAGCAATCTCGGTGAGACCGAAGTGGACAACTCGGTCAGACCGAAAGTTCAAATAATGTGAACGTTGGGGTTTTCGGTGGGACCGAAAATACCATCTCGGTTATTCCGATTTGATCAAAGACAGGAACTTGCCAATTTCGGTGGGACCGAAAATATCATCTCGGTTATTCCGAAACGGTTACAGAAGCTTGGCAGCCCATGTTTCGGTGAGACCGATCTCAAACTCGGAATGACCGATTTTTCTAGGGTTTGGCTTATGGCTGAGGTGGTTCATCTCGGTGTGACTGAGTTTGGAAAATCGGTTGGTCCGAGATTACTTATGGGTGTGTATGGTAGTGAAAGTTGCTGATAGTTGAGGGAGATATATCACTAAGCACTTGAGCAACCAGATCATCAACACAACCTCATCCCCTTTTAATAGTATTGGCTTTTCCTATGGACTCAATGTGATCTTGGATCACTAAACCAAAAATGGAGTCTTGAGCTTTTGCCAATGCTTGCCTTAGCATTTTGAGGGGTCCACTTCTTCAGTCATTGCCATACCCATATCACTGAACTTCTCTGAAATGATTCTCAAGTAACTATTAGTTCAATGATATATATGTTGTTATTAATTGCCAAAACCACCCGGGGATTAGTTGCACTTTCAATCATCCCGTGACTAACTACTTAGTCACATTGAGCTCATTATGATGATGTCTTACCGAGTGGGCCCAGAGGTACCTCTCCGTCATACGGAGTGACAACATCCCAGTCTCGGTTCGTACCAACTCAACAGACACTTTCGGAGATACCCGATGCGTACCTTTATAGCCACCCAGTTACGTTGTGACGTTTGGCACACCCAAAGTATTCCTACGGTATCCGGGAGTTGTACAACCTCATGGTCTAAGGAATAAATACTTGACACCGAAAAGCTTATGCATTACGAACTATACGATCTCGTGTTATGCTCAAGTTTGGGTCTTGTCCATCACATCATTCTCCTAATGATGTGATCCCGTTATCACTGACATCTCATGTCCATGGTCAGGAAACCGTGACCATCTGTTGATCAACGAGCTGGTAACTAGAGGCCTACCAGGGACTCATTTTGGTCTATGTATTCACACATGTATCGCTGTTTCCGTACGATACAATTCAAGCATGAATAACAGACAATTATCATGAACAAGGAGAGATAATAATAATGCTTTTATTATTGCCTCTAGGGCATATCTCCAACAGCTACAACCAAGGCAGTCACCAGCATGGTCAGGGCAGTTACAATAATCAAGGCAACCATCAGCATGGTCAGGGCGGTTACAATAACCAAAGCAACCATCAGCATGGCCAGGGTAATTACAATAACCAAGGCAATCAGCAGCGTCAGCAGCAGCAGCAATCCGGATACCAGAGTAATCCGAAGGAGCTGAGTAGTGGATAGTATCACGTGTTCACTACGAGTTTGTGCAAACGAGATCAAAAAAATCCTAAAGCGGGCGGTACACATAGTTGAACCGGCAGCACCACGATTCCTGTGCTGGTCGGAACAACCCATTGTGTGGTGCAGAGAGGACCACCCGCCGCGGGTGGATAATCCGGGCCAGTTGGCCTTGGTAGTAGCACCGCAGGTGGGTGGCTATAAATTCACTAAGGTACTCATGGACGGCGGCAGCAGCATCAACATCTTATATTACGAAACTTTCCGTCGCATGGGGTTAACGGACAAGAAGCTAAGGCAGTCAAATACGGTGTTTCATGGAGTGGTGCCATGTAAATCAGCTTACCCAATTGGGAAAATTGATCTGGAAGTTACCTTTGGAGACGAACAGGATTCCAGGTCAGAGACGATAACCTTTGAAGTTGTAAAGATCCGGAGCCCCTATCATGCCCTGTTTGGACGGCCGGTTTACGCCAAGTTAATGGCTAGACCGTGCTATGTTTATCTGCAGCTCAAGATGCCAGGTCACAAGGGAACCATCACGGTTCATGGAAGTCGCAAGATCGCATTGGAGTGCGAGGAAGGAGACGCCGCCTATGCAGAGGCAGTATGTGCTACGAAGGAGTTGAAATTCTATAAAGACAACGTTGATCCGGCAGATATGTCCCCGTTGAAGAAGCCAACTACCGAGCATGATCCAGCGTTGAAGTTTAAATCGGCAGAGGAAACAAAGCAAGTCGACTTTGTACCAGGCAATTCATCCAAGCAGTTCACTATCAGCGCTAACCTTGATCCTAAATAGGAAAGCGCGCTCATCGAGTTCATCCGTGAGAACCGGGATATCTTTGCATGGAAACCTTCTGACATGCTAGGTATACCGAGGGAACTCGCTGAGCACAGTCTTAATATTGATCCGAAGTTCAAACCGGTCAAGCAGTATCTCTGCCGCTTCAACGAAGAGAGGCGCAAGGCTATATGTGAAGAAGTGGCCTGACTTTTGGCCGCAGGGTTCATAGTTGAAGTGTTCCACCCGGAGTGGTTGGCTAATCCGGTTCTGGTGTTAAAGAAAAATGGAAAGTGGAGGATGTGTGTGGATTACACAGACCTAAATAAAGCTTGTCCAACCGATCCTTTTGCTCTCCCTCGTATTGACCAGATCATTGATGCTACGACGGGATGTGAGCGGCTAAGTTTTTTGGATGCATATTCAGGGTATCACCAGATCAAGATGGCAGTTAAAGACCAAGAGAAGACAGCTTTCATAACTCCTTTTGGTGCCTTTTTCTACGTATCTATGCCTTTTGGGCTTAAGAGTGCCCAAGCAACTTACCGGCGTTGCGTACAGAACTATCTTAAGGGGCAGATAGGGAAAAATGTTCATGCCTATGTGGATGACATTGTGGTGAAGTCAAGGAAGGAGGAGACATTGATAGAGGACCTCAAGGAAACCTTTGATAATCTTCGGGCCTATAAAATGATGCTTAATCCGGAGAAATGTGCTTTTGGTGTTCCGGCGGGCAAGCTCCTTGGATTCTTGGTGTCGAACAGAGGAATAGAAGCCAATCCGGAGAAGATCAAGGCAATCACGTCCCTGACTAAATCAGCTTGCATCAATGATGTCCAGCGTATCGCCGGCCGGATTACAGCGTTGAGCCGATTCATCAGTCGTCTGGGAGAGAAGGCGATTCCGCTGTATCAGATGCTAAAAAAGACAGACCGGTTTATATGGAGCGATGAAGCAAATGCTGCGTTTGAGGATTTAAAGCGGCAACTGGCGGAACCGCCGGTCCTTGCTGCCCCCATTGATAAGGAGCCGCTGCTATTATACGTGGCCGCCAATGCACGAGCAGTTAGCATGGCAATCGTGGTCGAGCACAAAGAAGCAGGAAAGGAGTATCCAGTTCAACGTCTGGTTTATTATGTCAGTGAGGTTCTCATTGAATCCAAACAAAGGTACCCACATTGGCAGAAGCTGGTATATGGCGTGTTCATGGCAAACCGGAAGTTGAAGCATTACTTCCAAGGCCACCCAATAACTGTTGTCAGTTCAGCTCCGGTGGTGGATATAATCCAGAACAGAGAAGCTACTGGCAGAGTCGCAAAGTGGGCCATTGAGCTTAGCCCACACGGGTTGAAGTATGTACCACGCACTGCTATCAAATCGCAAGCATTGGTAGATTTTATCAATGATTGGACAGAGTTGCAAGCACCAGAGGAAAAGCCGGATCATACATACTGGACAATTCACTTTGACGGTTCAAGACAATTAGAAGACTCGGGGGCTGGAGTCGTGTTAACTTCCCCGCAAGGTGACAAATTCTGTTATGTCCTCCGTCTAATGTTTCCTTGTACTAATAATGCAGCAGAATATGAAGCACTGCTTCATGGCCTGCGGATGGCTAAGGAGATGAACTTGAGCCGGGTCAAGTGTTTTGGTGATTCAGACTTAGTGGCACAACAACTATCCGGCAAGTGGGATTCTAAAGACCCTCTCATGGCAGCCTACAGACGAGAAGTTGAGGCAGTCGCAGGATATTTCAAAGGATATCAGGTGGATCACATAGACTGGCCAAAAAATGAAGCGGCCGATGCTCTAAGCCGGCTAGGTTCTCAGCGTAAACCGGTGCCACCAAATACTTTTTTGGATGAGCTACACAGTCCATCAGTTCAGGTACCATCGGAGGAGGATTTGGCTGTTCCTGATCCGAAAGCGCAGTTGGTTGCGGCACTTCATGTTATTCCGGATTGGACGCTCCCTTACTTGGCATATCTAAGCCGTGGAGAGTTGCTGGATGATGAGATTGAAGCAAGGCAGATAATCCGGCGATCCAAATCCATGATAATTGTAAACGGGGAACTTCACCATCGCATTGTTTCTGGAGCGTTTCAGCGGTGTGTATCATCCGAGGAGGGCTGTGACATCCTTCGAGAGATTCATGAAGGGGATTGTGGTCATCACGCCGGTTCAAAATCCTTGGTGGCTAAAGCTTTCCGTCATGGGTTGTCGGGGAAACTGATCCACCCACGAACACCTATGGGACAGTAGCCCCTTTCGGTACGGCAGGGGGCGGAGATTGCACGAAGAGCAGATCGAGGCGAGGCCCACGAGTAGTTTACCCAGGTTCGGGCCGCACGGATGCGTAAAACCCTACTCCTGCTTTGGTTTGTATTGAGTTCTTGGCTCGGGAGCACTGGAAGCTATAGTACTCCTCAGCGGCTAACGAGACCGAGCGTGAGATTGTTCGAATGTCTAACTCCCCTCTACGTTGCGCATGGGCCTCCTTTTATTGGCTCAAGGGGTCACCGACAGGTGGCAACGCAGTTGAGGGTAAAAATGGAAAAAGTGCAGTAGTGGGTACAGTGTTTTATACCTAACCCCGACGGCAGGGGACAAGGGCATTAAATGCCCATTGCCGTCGCCCAAACAGTGCAAAAAGGTGCCGTCAGGGGCGCCACCGTCCGCCACGATGGCTACCTTGTCAGCGCCGCTCGCCACCGTGTACCCCTGGCTGCACAGCCTCCCGCCACGTGCGCCTGGAAGGGTCCCAGAGCGACACGTGGGTGGATGCGCTGGAGCGCGGGTACTAAGTGGGAGCTTGCCGCGGCAAGCGCCTTGCCGCGGTCGCTATCTTGTCGCTTCCGGGAGCTTGTCGCTCACCGGGCCTTGCCGGGACGCGTGGCGCGTCACGGCAAGTTTCTTGAGATGCCTTGGTTGGCCTTCCCGGCAAGCTCCTCTCGCCAGGGTCTTGCGCCTTGAGTGGTCTTGTGCCTTGAGTGGCCTTCCCGGCAAGCTCCTCTTGCCGGGGTCTTGCCTTCTTGGCTTGGATCCTTTGTTCTTGAATGGCTCCAAAGGAACTGCGGAGAACCTTGGCGGTCGCCCGGCAAGCCTTGCCGCGGGACGCTGCAACTTCCCGTGCACACGTTAGGGATACTAAGGTACCCCTACTTTAGTACACTGACAGGAGCCCCCGGGCCTGGGCCATACACGGTGCCGAGCGCTGTTGGGCCAGGCCCAAAACAGTGCACGGGCACGCGCGGCCTGCGGCACGCCGTATCTTACTCCGTATCCACCGCACCCTCCTTTAACGACACGTGTTTAATGCGGCGTCGTGGGAGAGATCGTGGGTGGTTTCTTTAATCGGAAATGCGGAGCGTCCGCCCCCTTCCCCCTTATAAACAGGGGAAACAGGGGCAGTTCGTCCATCCGCCCGTTGCTACTCCTCAAAAAACCTCCGCCGCTCCCCTTCCTCCCAAAGCTTGAAAGAGAGCAGCGCTCCGCCCCCCGTCGCCACCAGCACCACCAGCGCCGTCAACCTCCCTCACCGCTTCCGCCATGGCTCCGAAAGGCGAGAAGTGGAAGGCCACGAAGTCGGCCGTGGCGCTGTGGCTCGCGGCGCTGCGGAAGAAGAAGGCTGTCTTCCCCCCCAAGCTTGCCGCGAAGGAGCTGAGGGAGAACTTCTATCTCTTCTGGTCGGGGGAGACGCGGGCGCATCTGTGCACCCAGGTACTCCCAGCCATTGCTTGCGAGATGGTTCCGAATGGATACGCTTTCTTCGCCTTGTTCTTCTACTGCGGGCTCTGCCCGCCTTTCTCTGAATTCTTCTGCGACATCATGAACACCTACGGGTTCCATCTCCTTGACTTCACCCCCAACGCCGTTCTCACCATGGCAGTTTTCGCACACCTCTGCGAGAACTTTGTCGGAGTCTTCCCCAATGTAGCCCTCTTCCGCCTCTACTTCACGCCCCGAGTTGAGGGAGGAGAGCCTTTATCTGGCGGGATCTCCTGGATCTCGAGGACTCACAAGAAGGAAGCTTATCTCAAGGGAGAGCTTCGCAGAAAATGGGAGGAGTGGTGAGCCAATTGGTGTTGGATTGTAGAGGAGAACCCGCAGCCATTCACCGCCCGGCGCCAGGCCCCAGTAGTACGCGGCAACGACTGGAGCGACTTGGCCCCGGAAGACAGTAGGTTGAAGATTGCCACTGCCCGGATCCTTCGCCTCAGGCTTGTCGGGCTCACCGTAGGCGCAGTTGGCGCGGATTTCCTTCGCCGCCGCATCGCCCCCCTGCAGGAGAGGAAGAGACCCGCCTGGGAGTTCGAGAACGCGGCGGATATCATGAGGCTGCGCCCGGGCCTCAACTTCAACTTCATGGTCTTGGAGCTCAACGGGATGCTGCAGGAGCTGTTCAAGTATGACCCCGATCATCCCGAAGTCTTCAGGTTGCCACAAGGCGTCGTTCCGCTGTGCAACAGCTCTGCGCTCAGCCGCATCCGCGCAATGATGCCGATGTGCGACTCGCACGGGATCGATCCACCTTGGCAAGAGCCTGCCGACGAGGCCGTGCAGGAGTTCTTCGACAACTTGGAGGAAACGCCGATCTGCTCCGACGAGAAGAAAGGCCTCACCCGCGACACCACCGACAGGGAGGTGGCGTACATCGCCACCAGGATGGAAGAGTCGGCGGCAGCCGCGGCCGCGGGCGAGTTTGGATACACCGTGGAGGAGGCGGAGGCAGCGGAGGCGGCAAGCCTTGCCGAGCGAGAGGCGTTTCTCAGCGTGGGGAAGCCTGCCGGGCAAGACGCCGAGCCGAGCGAGCCCGCCGAGCAGGGCGTCGAGTCGAGCGGGCCCGCCGAGGACATGAGCGGCTCGCTGGAGATCGACTCCTCCTCCTCCTCGTCTTTAGGCAGCTCGCCACCACCAGCAGAGCCTCCAGCTCCACCGAGAAGGCGTCTCCGCAAGGCCGGGGACGTGACGGAGCGGCAGACGGGTCAACAGCCGCCGCGCCGCGCGACACGCGCCACCGCGGCAAGCAAGGCTGCCACGGGAGCACCTCGCGCTTCTGCGGCAGCTGGAGCGGGATCTTCTCGGACCGCCGCTTCTGCTCCTGCCGCTCCCCACGCCACGGCGGCAGCTGGAGCGGGGTCGTCTCAGACCACTGCCCATGCTCCCGCCAAGCGGCCAAGGGAGCCTACTCCTCGGCCTCCTCACGCCGGGACGCGTGAGGCAGACTTCGACTTCTCTGTGCTCAGCTCCGACGAGGAAGAAGAAGAGTAAGATTTTATTGTTCTTGTATTTCTTCGATTTTCTGCTGTTTGGTCTTGTATCTCTTTCGCCTCACTCGGAACTTGTTCTTCCTTCCAGAACTCTGGCACAGAGGGCGGCAAAGAGAGCCAAGGTCCCGGTGAGTGTCATCGAGGACGAGCCCGCCGTGATAGCAGGGGGTGCGCCTGAGACAAACTTGCCGGACCCGGCAACTGATCTTCAGAGTAGCCCCCAGCGCAGCCCCCAGCGTAAGTGTATAGTTCACCTTCCGCTGTTAGGCGCACGTGGGTTTTCTATCTTTGCTGACGTCTTGTTTGTTGATTTGTGTAGGAGCAGAGCAGACACATCAGGAGCGCCTGGAGACCGCCCCCGTCGTGCCCTCTGCTTCAACCATGCCGCCAAGGGGAAGCTCCCCGACAAGGGTCTCCCCGGCAAGGGAGAGTTCTCCACCAAGGGCGAGCTCTCCGGCGAGGGACAGCACCAGCGGCCCTCCGCCGGCGGGAACTATAACTACGCCGCCAAGGGAGAGCCCTCCGGCAAGGGAGCTTGCCGAAGAGCCGGCTCGCGCAGGTAATCCCTTTGCTTCAAACTTCCCTTGGGCTTTTCTTCTTTTGATTCTTCTTTTTTTTGGATATTTGCTTGACTGTTTTCCTCCCCTTTCCTACCGCCACACCCATCTGCTGCGGAGCCCATGGAGACGGAGGCTGCTGTTGAGGAGGATACGTGCGGCAGCACCGGCGACGCCGTTGCCATCGAAGAGGCGGCCGGTGCTGACGATCCCGCCGGCGACGAGGCCGCCAAGGCTGCCGCCGCAGCAGCCGACGAGGGGTCTGGTGATCGCACAGACGGCCCTGAGGCCGCAGGAGCGCCAGGCGCTACACCGACCGCCAATCCCTCCGCCGCTGCCGCAGCCCCATGCTCCGAGGAGCCCGAGCCAGGCGCCTACTTGAAGGCCGGGGACGGGGTCTTCATCAAGCTCCCCTGGGCGTCGAGCTCCAGGGAGCCGGTCGAGGGAGAAACATTCGACGGAGAGGTACTTGCTTCCGCCGGGCTGACGCTCATGGACGCGCCAAGCAGCAGCAGCGAGCCCGAGGAGGAGCGGCTGCTGCGTAAGCTGCTGTCGCTCTACCGTGCCCGGCAGGCCAAGCTGGAGTCCCGCGAAGCGCTGGCCACCAAGGCAGGAGCTGACATTGAGAAGCGCGCGGAGGAGCTCCGGGCCCTCAACCAGGCGGCTCTCCGGTCTCTGGCAGAGGAGCGGGAGCAACTTGCCGAGGAGCAGCAGGCCTTCATCCTCGAGAAGGCCGAAGTGGAGGAATAGCAGCGGCTTGCCGCTGAGAAGCTGTCCACGCTGGAGGGTGAGCTGGCGCAGCGGAAGGTCAACCTCGACAGTCACGAGGAGGAACTTGCCGCGCGCGAGCAATCACTTGGCGGAGCTCTCCAGGAAGCAAAGGATGCTACCACAGCTGCCGAGACCGCCACGAAGGAGTTGGAGATGAGGGTAGCGCAGCTGGAGGCCAACCTCAAGACGAGCGGCGAGGAGGTTGCCGCGCTCAAGCTTGAGCGAGAGAAGGACGCCCACAGCAACTCGGAGCTGCAGGTTCGCCTCGCCGAGAAGGGCAAGGAGCTCACCGCCGTCAAGGACTCCAACGCCGACCTCAAGCTGAAGCTGGCCACTTTGACTGAGATGCTGGACGGCGCCAAGGAGCGGGAGGCGGCCCTGAAGGAGGAGATCAGGCCGAGAAGGCGTTGCTGGCGAGTGCTGCCGTCACCCAGAACAACTTTAGGGAGACTGTCGAGCACTGGACAGAAGATCTTGTGAACGCCGCCGTGGACATCGACAAGGAGCTGTCGCAGCTGGGGGCGGAGTACCTCGGGTACTCCTCCGACGAGAATCTCCACCCCAGCGCCAAGCTTACTCTATTCTTCAAGGGCGTGGCGACGGCCCTCCAGCAGCTCCGGGAAAGGATCCCAAAGTAACTAGCGGACGAGTCGCGCAAGCTGATGGCTTCTCGCCCCTCGTTGGTTACCCCAAGTGGAAGGTTTGAGATGCAGTGTAGCGGTAGTTTTCCCTTGGCAAAGATACCAAGGATCGAATTCCCCTGAGACTCCGAGGTTCAACAAGAAGGTGCCAACTGCTAGCGGCGCAACTAGAGATTGACCGGACCTGCACACAAATACAAATAACTTTGCTCCCAACGAGTACAGAGAGGTTGTCAATCCCTCCGGCCTTGTCGTTTACAAAGGATCAAACGCAAGAGATAATAGTGATAGGTATGACTGCAACTAGTAAGTAAGAACTGAAAGTAAATAGCGGATGTGATCAGTGATGGTAATATGGACCGGGGTCCCATGATGTTCACTAGTGATGTCTCTCTCCCAAAAGACGATAAAACAGCTAAGCGAGGTAAATGAATTAAAGCTGGGCAATTGACATGATTATGTGCGCAAACCAATGCTAACTATGCTGCAAAGAAAGGTAGAGGCTCAAAAGCATGGGCGGTACGCCAAGGTAAGTAGACCGAAATCCATCTGCATCTACTACTAATCATCCACCTTGAGATATCTATCCAGAACATCTCGCTGGTATTAAGTTGCGAGTCCCACCCATAGTGTAAACTCAAAGCAACAGACAACTGCATTAAAAGAACTTTGCGTAAAGTAAACAATCCTTGCACCCGCGAGTACAAGCACCGTTGTTTTCCCCCTTGTGGCTACAACACATCCCCTAGGCTCATGTTTCTGTCACTCAAGCTAGTCATCGAGGGGCATGAACCCACAATCAAGCATAACGTTCCCTCTTGGAGTTAATACCTACTACTTGGCCAAAGCAATAAACAGCAAGGGAGAACATGCAAGAATTACTCAAGAACATAAATATAAAAGAGGTAAATCAAATATATTACTCACACACGATCTGAACATAATCTCATAATCCATCGGATCCCAGCAAACTCATCATAGCAACAACATAAGGATTACATATGTGCCTCGATCATGTAGGGCAGGTCACGAGGTCTAATCGGTGAAGAACAAAGAGGGGAGGAGAACATCACATAGCTACTGGTCATGGACCCATGGTCCAAGGGAGACTACTCACAACTCATCCGGGAGGCGTCCATGGTGGTGGAGAGGCTCCCGGTGGTGATCCTCCCCTCCGGCAGGGTGTCGGGAAGAGTTCTCCTGGTGCTCCCGATCTTGGAAGCGCGGCGGCGGCGGAACAGAGATGAGATCGCGAAAAAGGGTTCCATCCTCGAGGGTTTCAGGACGCGGTGTAAATATGTGCCAAAGGGGGGCGTCAGAGGAGGCCTGGGGGCCCAGGCGCCCTGGCGGCGCGGCCAGGAGGGGGGCGCGCCCTCTGGCCGCCTGGAGCCCTGGTGGCCCCCCTCCGGCCCTACTTTGGCCGCATGGAAGCTTCCGGAACGCTGATTTTTTATATATTTTTCCCGGAATTTTTCTGGCAGTTTACGTAATGGGAAAACCTGAAATACAAAAACAGCAGAAAACAGAAACTGGCACTGGGTTGCACTGAGTTAATAGGTTAGTCCAAATATGATCAAAAGTGTATGGAAGTGCATAAATATCATAGCAATATCACACAAAAGAGGCATGGAGCAAGCAGAAATTATAGATACGTTTTGGACGTATCAACATCCCCAAGCTTAATTCCTGCTCGTCCTCGAGTAGGTAAATGATAACAAGCATAATTTCTGTGGTGACATGCTATTAACCATATAAGAACTTTTCACAGTCACATGACAAGTGCTTACTGAGACAATGAATCTGTAGTAATTAAGTTGCCTCATGAGAAAATCACAAAGAACTGAAAGTTTTACAATATGATACTGAAACACTCAATAGATTTGTAATGAGCATGGTGTGCAAACATAACAAAGTGATATCTCGCTTGCCCCCTTTAGTGAAGCAAAACATAAATGCAGGGGCACCTCCAAAGTTTAAGTGACGACTAGATACAATGATTTCAGAATAAACGATTTCATAATCATGCAGAAGACAATGGTACTTTGGGACAATGTACATTACACTCAGAATGACAATCATGCTCTCAATAGTTGGTGCTTTAAAGAAAGAAGGTGGAGATTCTCGAACCGTGGCTTTTGTTGGCAAGGTTGAAAATCCGTGGTTGGAAACAAAAACTAAACATGTACCAGAGCTCTTGGTTTTAAAAACAGAGGTAATAACTTTTTTTTTAGAATATGCATGTTTCGTCAACGAATGCTAGCAGATAACTCAATCACTTCTTGAGCTGGACAAGTTTCGAGGAACGGCTCCCGCATGAGGACGATCAAATCCTCTTAATCTCCTTTGTTTATCACTGCCAAAGTTTTCTGATTTCTCATGAACAAAGCGTGAAGGAGGGTTTGTTGGTTGTATATTTTTTTAATGAGCCGGGCGCACTCTTTGCCAGTTCCTTCTCGTATTATGGGTTTGCACATTAGACATGCAATCCCGGGGTGAAGCTTGTCCAACTTAAAAAGATCATGAATTAACTACTACTTCCTCATGAACTAAAACAGAGGCACAAAAGAGAAATGCTTTTTTTTGATTAATTTCGAGATGGTACATGAAAGTCTTCGTTAGGAATGGCAGGTAAATACCACGTATAGGAAGGTATGGTGGACTCATATGGCATAACTGGTTTAAAGGATTTGGGTGCACAAGCAGTCAGTCCGCTTAGTACAGGCGAAGGTTAGCAAAAGACTGGGAGCGACCAACTAAAAGAGCAATGACGGTCATAATCATGCAGAGCGACAAAGCAACATTGAATCGGGCATGGAAGTTATATCGCTACTCAGAAATTAAAGATCATCAAGGCTTGATAGACTTTCTATACAGTCTTAAATATGCGTGAGCATATGCCAAGTCAATCAAAATAAATTCTCGGAGGAAGATATCACTAAACCATACCACATCATAGGCAAACAAATCATGTTGGTACTCCAATAACACATTGAGAACCCCCCCAGCTATTTGAGACAAACCATAAGAAAACATGAACTACTAAGCACCATTATGCACATAGCATTTTTATCATAGACATATCAACCAGTGCAACAGAAGCCAACTCTCTTAATAAGATAAGCATGATAACTAAAGAGAGTTCCAACGACCAACTAAACAAAAGAACTTTAAAAAGAAAAGCGTGAAAGCTAAGAGCTAAGCATGATAGTAGCTATTGAAAGACCAAGAACATACACAGCAAAGATAGACATGAAAATTCTATGTTGTGTTCTAGGTTGAAGTGGAGCGTGTTTCTCTCCCACACAAAGAAGGCTGAGTTCCAACTCGTTATCAAAAGCAAGCAAAGCTAAAGAAAACTAAAAAGGAAACTAAAAGCAAGACGCTCCAAGCATAGCACATAACACATGAAGTGATAAAAATATAGTGGAACGAAAGACGAACTGATAATGTTGATGGAGAAGGGGATGCACGGGGGCATCCCCAAGCTTAGACGCTTGAGTCTTCTTGAATATTTCTTGGGGGTGCATGGGGGCATCCCCAAGCTTGAGCGTTTGACACTCCTGAATCTTTTTATCATCTTCCCTCGCACACTTGAAAACTCCCTTCATACATAACTCATCATAATCTGATTAGCGAGGTTAGTACCCATAATAAAATAATTTTTCCTTGCTGGAAATAAGGATATTCTTGAAGGTCTATTGTTTGTCAAGATTGCCAAAAGGTTTTTGCAAAGAAAAAGCAAGCTCAAGGTTTGCAAAACGAAGGAAAGGCAAAACAGGACAGAATCTGTAAAAAACAGACCAGCAGGTAGTAAATGATTTTTTCGGGGAACTTCTGCAACTCAAATCAAAAAACTCACAACAGACGCCCGAAAGACAATTGTATAGAGCACGCTGTCGAAACAATTCAGACCAAAAAGATGATCTGGTGATTTTATACGAATTTTTCTGTCCAAGGACAGAATCTGTTTCCTGGACAGCACGTCACAACTTTTGAACTTTCTTGCAATCAGAGGCTACACTTGGCACAAAGCTGAAAAGTAAAGATACAATGATGATGCTACTGTAGTAACAACATCAAGACACAACAAAAGCAAAATAAAATTTTATTCATTGTGGGCTGCCTCCCAAAAGCGCTTTCTTTTATGCCTTTAAGCTAGGCATAATGCAAAGAGATCAAGTTGTATCAATTGAACCATCATCAAGATCATCAAAAAGCTCTTCAATAGTACAACTAGTCTTAAGAGGTCTTTCAAATAAAGGCCTAATAGAGATACTTCTAGGGAGAAGACCAAAAGGAAAAAAGTCAAAGGAAGATTCATTTATAAATTTATCAAAGAGAGGTGTTTCTTCCAAAGTCTTCACAGTTTCAACCCCTTTGGCAATAGATGGATTACTTTTAGAGCGGGGAGCCTTTGGAACGTAAACGAACTTAGGCTCCTTCTTTGCCGGAGTTTCTACCTTTTTGGTTTTGATTGAGGAGAAAGTAGTTCCTAGAGTATCAAAGATTTCCTCAATCTTGTCTATCCTAGAAGAATCCAAGTCATGGGATTTGATGGTCTCCAAAGTTTTGAGAATTTTATGCATGGAGCTATCAAGCCTATTCAAATTCCCTTGGATCTTACGATCCAACTCATTTATCTTATTAATGTTTGGCATCTCTAGCTCTATCTTTTCAAGTTTTTTCATAATGTGAGCTAGGGTGATGTCCTCTTGAATGCTAACAACAGGGGGATTCCTAACAAGATTTTCAATAATACTAAGAGATTCCCAAACTGGGGCCTCTAGGAAATTCCCATTGATAGCAGAATCTAGAATAAACCTATTCCAAGAAGTAATTCCAACATAAAAATTTCTAAGCAGGATAGTAGTAGATTGTTTCTTGGTGGCTCTTTTTTGAGAATCATTAATTCTATACCAAGCATCTTTTAGACTTTCCCCACCTCTTTGTTTAAAGGTGAGAACTTTTGCCTCACCAAAGACAAAAGGACCAGACATGACGACAACTAAAGAATGTGATAACTATTTTTGTGATTTTTGATAAAGGGAACTAAAGCAAAAACTGAAAGGTAAACTAACAAGACTAAAAAGCAAAGGTAAAAGATAGCGTGCAACTCCCCTATCTTGAAGAGTGGAGTCCCCGGCGACGGCGCTAGAAAACTTTGCTTGATGGCTTCTCGCCCCTCATTGGTTACCCCAAGTGGAAGGTTTGAGATGCAGTGTAGCGGTAGTTTTCCCTTGGCAAAGATACCAAGGATCGAATTCCCCTGAGACTCCGAGGTTCAACAAGAAGGTGCCAACTGCTAGCGGCGCAACTAGCGATTGACCGGACCTGCACACAAATACAAATAACTTTGCTCCCAACGAGTACAGAGAGGTTGTCAATCCCTCCGGCCTTGTCGTTTACAAAGGATCAAACGCAAGAGATAATAGTGATAGGTATGGCTGCAACTAGTAAGTAAGAACTGAAAGTAAATAGCGGATGTGATCAGTGATGGTAATATGGACCGGGGTCCCATGATGTTCATTAGTGATGTCTCTCTCCCAAAAGACGATAAAACAGCTAAGCGAGGTAAACGAATTACAGCTGGGCAATTGACAAGATTATGTGCGCAAACCAATGCTAACTATGCTGCAAAGAAAGGTAGAGGCTCAAAAGCATGGGCGGTACGCCAAGGTAAGTAGACCGAAATCCATCTGCATCTACTACTAATCATCCACCTTGAGATATCTATCCAGAAAATCTCGCTGGTATTAAGTTGTGAGTCCCACCCATAGTGTAAACTCAAAGCAACAGACAACTGCATTAAAAGAACTTTGCGTAAAGTAAACAATCCTTGCACCCGCGAGTACAAGCACCGTTGTTTTCCCCCTTGTGGCAACAGCACATCCCCTAGACTCATGTTTCTGTCACTCAAGCTAGTCATCGAGGGGCATGAACCCACAATCAAGCATAACGTTCCCTTTTGGAGTTACTACCTACTACTTGGCCAAAGCAATAAACAGCAAGGGAGAACATGCAAGGATTACTCAAGAACATAAATATAAAAGAGGTAAATCAAATATATTACTCACACACAATCTGAACATTATCTCATAATCCATCGGATCCCAGCAAACTCATCATAGCAACAGCATAAGGATTACATATGTGCCTCGATCATGTAGGGCAGCTCACGAGGTCTAATCGGTGAAGAACAAAGAGGGGAGGAGAACATCACATAGCTACTGGTCATGGACCCATGGTCCAAGGGAGACTACTCACAACTCATCCGGGAGGCATCCATGGTGGTGGAGAGGCTCCCGGTGGTGATCCTCCCCTCCGGCATGGTGCCGGGAAGAGTTCTCCTTGTGCTCCCGATCTTTGAAGCGCGGCGGCGGCGGAACAGAGATGAGATCGTGAAAAAGGGTTCCGTCCTCGAGGGTTTCGGGACGCGGTGTAAATATATGCCAAAGGGGGGCGTCAGAGGAGGCCTGGGGGGCCCAGGCGCCCTGGCGGCGCGGCCAGGAGGGGGGGTGCGCCCTCTGGCCGCCTGGAGCCCTGGTGGCCCCCCTCCGGCCCTACTTTGGCCGCATGGAAGCTTCCGGAACGCTGATTTTTTATATATTTTTCCCAGAATTTTTCTGGCAGTTTACGTAATGGGAAAACCTGAAATACAAAAACAGCAGAAAACAGAAACTGGCACTGGGGTGCACTGAGTTAATAGGTTAGTCCAAATATGATCAAAAGTGTATGGAAGTGTATAAATATCATAGCAATATCACAGAAAAGAGGCATGGAGCAAGCAGAAATTATAGATACGTTTTGGACGTATCACAAGCTCTGCGCGGGAGCCCTTCAAAAGGTGCTAATGAAGGTGGCCTTCCGCAACCCTGGCCTCAACCTCACCAACGTCCTCAGGAGGTTGCCGTCGGACGCTGATCTGGAGGCGCTCAAGGCCCTTGTCGCACCCATTGTGGACAAGGTGAGCGGCATCAAGAGGGTCGAGGGCGATCGCGCAGATTAGGCTGTTCATTTTCTTCCTTCCTTGTCGCTGCCAATCATGTTACGAAAATAGTCTATTAGAGCTGCGACAATTACTCTGTAATATAACTCTATTTTGGGTAGTAATTGCAATGCTATTTCCTTTACTTGATTCCTTTGCTTTGTATGTTTTCACCCTACGCTTTTAGGGAACTTGCCGGTGTAGGCACCTTTGCCGCGAGCGCTGAGTGCGGAACTTCAGCAGCCTGCTGGCGGTGCCGTTGCCGACAAGAAACCTTGTCGCAACTAGTTGCAGCACACTTAAGTTGTTGAGCGGGCTCGGAAACAAGGTAAGGGCGCGACACTAGTCGCAACACACTTAAGTTGTTGAGCAAACTCGAAACAAAGTAAGGGCGCAACTAGCCATGAGTTGGTTCCTCCGCGCACAGGTTTTCCATACAAAGTGCGGTCGTTCAAGGAAGATTACTTAAAAATTTAAAAATTTGATTGCTCAAACTTTTGCAACTTAGCTTTTGTTTCGTTTGCTTCTCGGCAAGGCGAAACTTTCTTGAACGGCGCTTGGTCCATACCACTATCTTCTCCTCCCCCCCGGCAAACTTGTACGCGAGGGAACCTTCCTTTCCTTGAGAAAAAAGAAGGAAGAGAAAATACAGATATGGAGCCTTTGGGCTCGTTATTGCTTACCGGGGGTAGGTGCTGCACAAAGTGTCAGATAATACATGCAAGAAAATAGAAAGCATGAAATGACAAGATGTGCGAGGCACATAAGCTTTACTGATGCACGGGGTCTGCGCCCGGCTTTGTACAAAGGGTTACATGCAACCGCGGCAAGACTTGTACAAAAGGTGGTTGCCGGAGCGGATCACGGCAACCGCGCCTTACGGGTAAAACTTACGAAGATGCTCGATGTTCCAGGAGTTGCTCACCAGAAAGCCATCTTGGGTCTCAAGGCGGACAGCGCCGGGCCTAGTGACTCATTTCACCCGATAAGGGCCTTCCCACTTCGGCGTCAACTTGTTGGAATTCTTGGCGGACTGAACGCGCCGAAGAACAAGGTCGCCTTCCTCGAGACTTCAGGCATTAACTTTGAGGCTATGGTAGCGGCGCAAAGCTTGCTGGTAGCGAGCAGCTCGTACAGCAGCCTGAAGACGGTCTTCTTCAAGGTGCAGCACGTCATCTTGTCGCAGCTGCTCTTGCTCGAGCTCATCATAAGCGAGCACTCGAGGTGACCCGTATACGAGTTTCGTGGGGAGAACCGCCTCTGCTCCATAGACTAGAGCGAAAGGTGTCTGTTTAGTGGCTCGATTTGGCGTCGTTCTGATCGACCAAAGAGCCGCCGGTAGCTCCTCGATCCAGTTTCTTCCGCACTTGTGCAGCCTGTCGAAAGTTCTGGTCTTGAGGCCACGCAGCACATCAGCATTTGCCCTCTCCGCTTGACCGTTGCTTCTCAGGTGGGCAACAGGAGCGAAGCAGACCTTGGCGCCAAGATCTTGGACGTACTGCATGAAGGTGCGGCTCGTGAATTGTGTACCGTTGTTGGTGATGATCCTGTTAGGGATCCCAAAACAGCAAACAATCGACCTGAAGAACTTGACTGCTGATTGTGCGGTCACCTATCTCACTGGTTCCACTTCTGGCCACTTTGTGAACTTGTCGATTGCAACGTACAAGTACTCAAATCCCCCGGCTGCGCGGGGAAAGGGGCCGAGGATGTCGAGCCCCCAGACCGAAAATGGCCAGGATAAAGGAATCGTCTGGAGAGATTGAGCTGGCTGGTGTATCTGCTTGGAATGGAACTGGCACGCTTCTCACTTGGTTACTTGTGCTGTTGCATCCTGGAGGGCTTCTAGCCAAAAGAAACCTTGCCGGAATGCTTTGCCGGCAAGTGCTCTTGCGCCAATGTGATGACCACAAATGCCTCCATGTATCTCTACCAACATCTTTTGTCCGTCTTCCCGGGGAATACACTTCAATTTCACACCGTTGAGTCTTCTTCTGTACAGTGTGTTGTCGACAAACTGGTACATACTTGACTGCCGGGCTACTCTTTCTGCTTCTTGATGTCTACACACGCTTCTACTCTTGTAGACTATGTTGGGCCTCCAAGCGAAGAGGTGTGTAGGACAGTAGCAATGTCCCTCAAGTGGATGACCTAAGGTTTATCGAACTCAGGGAAGTAGAGGTTGAAGATGGTCTCTCTCAAGCAACCCTGCAACTAAGATACAAGAAGTCTCTTGTGTCCCCAACACACCTAATACACTTGTTAGATGTATAGGTGCACTAGTTCGGCGAAGAGATGTTAAATGGCAAGTGATATGGATGGCAAAACAAAGTAATATAAATCTGTAATAAAAAGTGCAGCAAGCAAACAAGTGGTAAACGTGAGCACAAATGGTATTGCAATGGTGGAAACAAGGCCTAGTGTTCATACTTTCACTAGTGGTAACTCCCAACAACATTAACATAATCAAATCACATGATATTTCCCATAAAACATGCAAAGGGGACACACTCGGAGGTCATTCCTTCGTGGTCAAGAGAGGACAAGAATTATGTAGGGCTACAAAAGCACACCTCAAAGTTCGTAGTTCTCAATCTAAGGATTTCCCAATGTCACCGCGGCCATCCAAAGAGAGTCCCACAATCACCACAACATATCTAAAGGATAGTCAAAGACAAGCACCAAGAGACTCTCAATCTTCAATCAACACACAAGAGAGGAAATCACTCATGAAAATATTGTTCTAATCCATGTCCAATAGACCGCTGTCACCTTGGTCTCGGGGATTATACTAGATAAAGACAAGTGAGTACATCAATCCAATACATAGAGGAAGGGGAAATATCATGGGATCACCCTAGATTAACATAGCCTATGATCACAACGAAGATCACATCATGGGAGAGAGAATTGACCACATAGCTACTGGTAAGAACCTCAGCCCCGAGGAGGAACTACTCCCGCCTCATGGAGGGAGGAAGCAACGTCGATGGAGATGAATCCGGGGGCACTTCCCCGTCCCGGCAGGTTGCCGGCGCAGGAATTCTGGTCCCCCGAAGCTTGATGGCGATGGCGGCGGAAATCGGAATCGCGTCTGGAGAAAAGGGGTCCGGAATCAGGGTTTTCTCGACGGACATTAAATATATGCCAAAGGGGGTCACCAGGGGAGTCCTGGGGGGCCCAGGCGCCCCCCGGCGCGGCCTAGGGGTGGGCCGCCTGGGCAGGCCGCCTGGAGCCCCTGTGGGTCCCCCCCGGCTGTACTTTGGCCGTACGGTAGCTCCTGGAATGCTGATTTTTTATATATTTTTTCTTTTTCCTGGCAGTTCTCGTAATGTGAAAACCTGAAATACAAAAACAGCCGAAAACAGAAACTGGCACTGGGGTGCACTGAGTTAATAGGTTAGTCCAAATATGATCAAAAGTGTATGGAAGTGTATAAATATCATAGCAATATCACCCAAAAGAGGCATGGAGCAAGCAGAAATTATAGATACGTTTTGGACGTATCAACATCCCCAAGCTTAATTCCTGCTCGTCCTCGAGTAGGTAAATGATAACAAGAATAATTTCTGTGGTGACATGCTATTAACCATATAGGACTTATTCATAGTCATATGACAAAAGCTTACTGAGACAATGAATCTGTAGTAATTAAGTTGCCTCATGAGAAAATCACAAAGAACTGAAAGTTTTACAATATGATACTGAAACATCAAATAGATGTGCAAATATGATAAAGTGATATCTAGCTTTCCCCCTTTAGTGAAGCAAAACATAAATGCAGGGGCACCTTCAAGGTTTAAGTGATGACTAGATACAATGATTTCAGAATAAACGATATCACAATCATGCAAAAGACAATGCTACTTTGGGACAATGCACATTACACTCAGAATGACAATCATGCTCTCAGTAGTTGGTGCTTTAAAAGAAGGTGGAGACTCAACATAAAAGTAAAAGAATGGCCCTTCGCAGAGGGAAGCGGGGATTACTCATGTGCTAGAGTTTTTTATTTTGAAAACATAGAAGCAATTTTGTCAACGGTAGTAATACTTCATATGTGTTATGCATAAGACATCCTATAAGTTGCAAGCCTCATGCATCGAATACCAATAGTGCTCGCACCTTGTCCTAATTAGCTCGGATTTCCATGGGTTATCATTGCATTACATATGTTTCAACCAAGTGTCACAAAGGGGTCCCTCTATGCCACCTGTACAAAGGTCCAAGGAGATAAATCGCATTTGATTTCTCGTTTTTGATCGATCTCAACTTGAGGACATCTATACCGGGACAACATAGAAAATAGATAATGGACTCCTCTTTAATGCTTAAGCATTCATAAGAGGTTGAGGATTAATGTCCAAGCTAAAACTTCCACCATGATACATGGCTTTGGTGGGCGGCCCAATGTTCTTCTCTAACAATATGCATACTCAAACCATTCAACTCATGGCAAATCACCCTTACTTCGGACAAGACGAACATGCATAGCAACTCACATGATATTCAACAAAAGTGTAACAGTTGATGGCGTCCCCAGAAACATGGATACCGCTCAGCAAGCAACATATAAGAAATAAGATACATAAGCGACATATTCTTTACCACAATAGTTTTTAAGCTACTTTCCCATGAGCTATGTATTGCAAAAATGAAGGTTTTAAAGGTAGCACATGTAAATTTACTTGGAGTGGCGGTGAAATACCACATATAGGAAGGTATGGTGGACTCATATGGCATAACTGGATTAAAAGAATGTGGATGCACAAGCAGTCAGTCCGCTTAGTACAGGTGGAGGTTAGCAAAAGACTGGGAGCGACCAACTAAAAGAGCAATGACGGTCATAATCATGCAGAGCGACAAAGCAACATTGAATCAGGAATGGTAGTTATATCGCTACTCAGAAACAAAAGATCATCAAGGCTTGCCAGACTTTCTTTACAGTCTTAAATATGCGTGAGCATACGCCAAGTCAATCAAAATAAATTCTTGAAGGAAGATATTACTACCACATCATAGGCAAACAAATCAAGTTGGTACTCCAATAACACATTGGGAATCCCCCAGCTATTTGAGACTAACCACAAGAAAACATGAACTACTAAGCGCCATTATGCACGTAGCATCTTTATCATAGACATATCAACCAATGCAACGGAAGCAAACTCTCTTAATAAGGTGAGCATGGTAATTAAAGAGAGTTCAAGCAACCAACTAAACAAAAGCTCTTTGAAAAGATAAGCATGAATACTAAGAGCTGAACATGATAGTAGCTATTAAAAGACAAAGAACACACACAGCAAAGATAAACATGAAAATTCTATGTTGTGTTCTAGGTTGAAGTGGAGCGTGTTTCTCTCCCACACAAAGAAAGCTGAGTTCCAACTCGTTATGAAAAACAAGCAAAGCTAAAGAAAACTAAAAATGAAACTAAAAGCAAGACGCTCCAAGCATAGCACATAACACATGAAGTGATAAAAATATAGTGGAACGAAAGACGAACTGATAATGTTGATGGAGAAGGGGATGCACGGGGGCATCCCCAAGCTTAGACGCTTGAGTCTCCTTGAATATTTCTTGGGGGTGCACGGGGGCATCCCCAAGCTTGAGCGCTTGACACTCCTGAATCTTTTTATCATCTTCCCCCGCACACTTGAAAACTCCCTTCATACATAACTCATCATAATCTGATTAGCGAGGTTAGTACCCATAATAAAATAATTGTTCCTTTTTGGAAATAAAGATATTCTTGAAGTTCAACTGTTTCTAAAGATTGCCAAAAGGTTTTTGCAAAGAAAAAGCAAGCTCTTGGTTTGCAAAATGAAAGAAAGACAAAACAGGACAGAATCTGTGAAAAACAGAACAGCAGGTAGTAAGTGATTTGTTCGGGGCACTTCTGCAACTCTAATCAAAAAACTCAGAACAGACGCACGAAAGAAAATTGTATAGATCACGCTGTCGAAAAAATTCAGACCAAAAAGATGATCTGGTGATTTTATACGAATTTTTCTATCCATGGACATAATCTGTTTCCTGGACAGCACGTCACAACTTTTGAACTTTCTTGCAATCAGAGGCTACACTTGGCACAAAGTTGAAAAGTAAAGATACAATGATGATTCTACTGTAGTAACAACATCAAGACACAAAAAAAAAAGCAAAATAAAATTTTATTCATTGTGGGCTGCCTCCCAAAAGCGCTTTCTTTTATGCCTTTAAGCTAGGCATAGGACTTTAATGATGCTCTCGTAAGAATAAGATCTGAAGAACAAAAGAGGGCATCAAGAAGCAAATGCCAAATACATTTAAGCCTAACATGCTTCCTATGCATAGGAATATTGCAATACAATAATTCATTGAAGCACGAAGCAACTAGCATAGGAAGGCAAAACAAGCATAACTTCAAAATATTCACCATAAAGAGAGGAAACTTCTTATTATTAAGATATTTAGAACCAAGCCTCCCTCTCTCATTATAAATTTCAGTGGAATCATGGATGAACTCAACAATATAAGCATCACATAAAGCATTGTTACCATGATCCACATGCAAAAAGGTACTCTCACTCCCCACATAAGCATAATTTTTCTCATTGGTAATAGTGGGAGTAGGACTATCATAAACAACTTGAACACTATAGATTAGTTGTATATTAGGAGGGTGGTGTTCAACAAGGGAGTAATTCCCTTCATGATTATGACAAGTTTCATAAGGATAATTTCTCCTTATGTCATAGGTACCTTTATAATCACTATAGATTGGAGTTATAACATCATCATGGTAGAGAAGAGCATTATCATTGCTAGCAACTATATTTGTAAACATGTTGTCTTTATTCTTACTAGCAAGAGAATTATAAATTATCACATCACTAGTGGTGATAGGATTTGCAATCCTATCATCCCCAAGCTTAGAGCTTCCCATATCTTCACTTTCAGAGTTGGTACCAAAAAGATTTTCAAGATCATAAGCAGCATTATCATCATTTTCCCAATCACAATAAGTAACATGCATATCATAATCAAAATCATCTTCAATAGTACCTACGGACGTATCATCAAGATGATAATTAAGGCAATAAACTTCACCTTCTTCTTTAAACTTACAACCGTTAGGATAAAAGTTGATGGGAGGAATATGCCGAGGCCAGGTTGATACCCATTCTTCTTCCTTCTTGCTCCTCCTCCTCCTCCTCTTCTTTTTCTTCTTCTTCACCTTAGGAGGGGGTGGTTGGAGATGAAGCTTCTCCACATATCCTGGTTTATCATTAGAAACAATAGGGGAAACTTGGGAGAAACTCTCCTTTTTATCAGGAGAAATATAAGAGACATTTTTATACTTTGGTAAAGTTCCCTCCTTTCTAATCTTACTTATGTAATCATTTTCATGGCAATTAACAACACAATAGAGATGGCAATTTTGCAAAGTGTTTTTTATTCCTATGGCATTATCATCCAGCCAAGAAGTCTTTTCTGATAACTCTTCACACATCAAAAATAACATAAGCTCATCATAAAGATCAGAGGTGATCATGTTATCACACAACCGGTTAACAGTTATGTTTTGAAAGTTCATGCATTGAAAATTAAAGTGACCCTCTATACGGCAAAGTTCACAAGTAAAAGGATAAAGGTCACACAATTCTCTAGCAATTTCATTTAAATCTCTGACCCATGTGATTGTTCTTTCATGCTTACGTTGCTTACAATACTTCTCTTCTTCAATCATAGGCCTTTCACAAGGTCTATCCACTCCACAAAAATTAACATGCTTATATAAAACTTCATTTTTAGGAATTGGATCATGCATGTTGCAATCATCATGAACAATTTCATTTTCTTTGCAAGTCTCTTTAAAAGGTTTATGATGCTTGATCCAATCCTCCTTAGGCATATTAAGATGTGAAGCAAAAGATTTGAGGAAATCAACAAGGAGTTGAGAATCAAGCCCAAACTTAGCACTAAACTTATTAAAACTTGTAGTTTCAACAAAGGACTTAATGCAATCATACTCATAAATTATACCTGACTCTTTACCTTTGTCGATCTCCCAATCTTCAGTGTTGCGTTGAATTCTTTCAAGGAGTTCCCATTTAGCATCAATCTTTTCTTTTGTGAAAGAACCCATAGATGAAGCATCGAGCAAATCTTTATCCTGTCGAGAGAGCCTCGCATAGAAGTTAGTAATAATAATATCTTTGGGGAGCCCATGGTTAGGACATTTTAGCATTAACGTTCTCAGTCTCCCCCAAGCTTGAGCTATGCTCTCTCCGTCATGAGGATAAAAATTATAAACATAATTCCTATTCTCATGGACTTCATGAAGAGGATAAAACTTGGAGTAAAAGAGAGACTGGATCTCTTCCCACTCCAGCAGGTGAGAGTCATTTAGTAGCCTATACCATTCCAATGCTTTTCCTTTAAGTGACAAGGCAAATAATTTCCTCATGACAAACTCCCTCGATACACCTGCAAGCTTAAATAATGAACATAGTTGTGACAGATATAGCAGGTGTTCACCGGGATGTCTGTCTCCTGCATAACGATTAGCCAAAACATAATCGATAATACCAGCCGGTATTTTATAGGGCACAATTTCAGTAGGAGGAGGAGCAACCACCACAGGTGTGGGGCGTCCTCCCGCAAGCAACGATCCACTAGCAAGGTTTTCCATAAACATAACTAGTGAAATAAAAACAAGAAACAAAAAGATTTAACTGCAAGATCTAAAGATATACCTTCAAGCGCTCACCTCCCCGGCAACGGCGCCAGAAAGAGCTTGATGTCTACACACGCTTCTACTCTTGTAGACTATGTTGGGCCTCCAAGCGCAGAGGTTTGTAGGACAGTAGCAATTTCCCTCAAGTGGATGACCTAAGGTTTATCGAACTCAGGGAAGTAGAGGTTGAAGATGGTCTCTCTCAAGCAACCCTGCAACTAAGATACAAGAAGTCTCTTGTGTCCCCAACACACCTAATACACTTGTTAGATGTATAGGTGCACTAGTTCGGCGAAGAGATGTTAAATGGCAAGTGATATGGATGGCAAAACAAAGTAATATAAATCTGTAATAAAAAGTGCAGCAAGCAAACAAGTGGTAAACGTGAGCACAAATGGTATTGCAATGGTGGAAACAAGGCCTAGTGTTCATACTTTCACTAGTGGTAACTCCCAACAACATTAACATAATCAAATCACATGATATTTCCCATAAAACATGCAAAGGGGACACACTCGGAGGTCATTCCTTCGTGGTCAAGAGAGGACGAGAATTATGTAGGGCTACAAAAGCACACCTCAAAGTTCGTAGTTCTCAATCTAAGGATTTCCCAATGTCACCGCGGCCATCCAAAGAGAGTCCCACAATCACCACAACATATCTAAAGGATAGTCAAAGACAAGCACCAAGAGACTCTCAATCTTCAATCAACACACAAGATAGGAAATCACTCATGAAAATATTGTTCTAATCCATGTCCAATAGACCGCTGTCACCTTGGTCTCGGGGATTATACTAGATAAAGACAAGTGAGTACATCAATCCAATACATAGAGGAAGGGGAAATATCATGGGATCACCCTAGATTAACATAGCCTATGATCACAATGAAGATCACATCATGGGAGAGAGAATTGACCACATAGCTACTGGTAAGAACCTCAGCCCCGAGGAGGAACTACTCCCGCCTCATGGAGGGAGGAAGCAACGTCGATGGAGATGAATCCGGGGGCACTTCCCCGTCCAGGCAGGGTGCCGGCGCAGGAATTCTGGTCCACCGAAGCTTGATGGCGATGGCGGCGGAGATCGGAATCGCGTCTGGAGAAAAGGGGTCCGGAATCAGGGTTTTCTCGACGGACCTTAAATATATGCCAAAGGGGGTCACCAGGGGAGTCATGGGGGGCCCAGGCACCCCCCGGCGTGGCCTAGGGGTGGGCCGCCTGGGCAGGCCGCCTGGAGCCCCTGTGGGCCCCCCCATCTGTACTTTGGCCGCACGGTAGCTCCTGGAATGCTGATTTTTTATATATTTTTTCTGGATTTTTCCTGGCAGTTCTCGTAATGTGAAAACCTGAAATACAAAAACAGCCGAAAACAGAAACTGACACTGGGGTGCACTGAGTTAATAGGTTAGTCCAAATATGATCAAAAGTGTATGGAAGTGTATAAATATCATAGCAATATCACCCAAAAGAGGCATGGAGCAAGCAGAAATTATAGATACGTTTTGGACGTATCACTTCTTCTTTCTCTTCGGGAAGTTCTCCTGTCTGAAGGAAACGAACAATCTGCTGCGCCCATGCTGGAGCTTGTGGCTCGACAACAAGGACTAAAGGCACATCTGCTGCTGCGGGAACACCCGCTTCTACGGCGAGAACCTGCGGTTCAGCCGGAGCATGATGTTCCCCGGCAAGCTTGCCAGAGCAAAACTTGTCGGGAGCGTCTGCTTCAACGGAACAAACCCTGGGGCTTGCCGGAGCAGACTGCCCCTCAGCACTCTTGGTGTTGATCTTGGGGACCTTCTTGGCGGCGGCTTCGGGAAGCTCTGCCAGAAAATAGTCGCCAGAAATCAACTTCCTCTTCTTGCTCTGTCCAGCTGATGGTGTTACGGACGGCTGAGTCAGCTTGAGCACAAATATCCCTGGTTCCACAGGTAACTTAAGTGCGGCGCACTTCGACATGCCATCTACAATGTCGTTCTGATCTCTCGGAACATGCTCCATCTGTAGGCCGTCAAAGTGCTCTTCTAGCTTTCTCACTTCATCGACGTAAGCTTCCATCAACGGACTCTGATAATTCTTGTTCACTTGGCGGACGACAAGCTGCGAGTCACCCCTGACAATCAGCTTCTTAATCCCAAGGTCTGCCGCGATCCTGAGACCGGCAAGCAAACCCTCATACTCTGCAGTATTGTTTGTTGCTTGCTCCTTGGGAAAGTGCATCTGGACTACATACTTGAGGTGCTCTCCGGTGGGTGCGACAAGCAGCACTCCGGCACCGGCGCCTTGCAGCGAGAATGCACCATCAAAGTACATCAGCCACTCTTTGCTTGCTTCCTTGACGGGGATGCTCGTCTTTGGAATCTCTTCATCTGGTGTTGGCGTCCACTCTGCTATGAATTCTGCCAAGGCTCTGCTCTGGATAGTTGAAGTGCTTTCAAACTTGAGGCCAAAGATTGACAGTTCCAGTGCCCACTCGACAATCCTGCCTGTTGCTTCTGGATTTTGCAGTGTCCTCTTCAGCGGAAAGCGAGTGACAACTGTTATCTCATGTGCTTGGAAGTAATGGCGCAGCTTTCTCGGGGCCATGAGAAGGCCGAAAAGCAACTTCTGTACACCAGAGTACCTTGACCTAGCCCCCTGCAGAAGGGAGCTGACAAAGTAAACTGGGCGCTGCACCATTTTCTTCTGTATCTCCTCTTGTGCCTGCTTGTCGGGGGAGCCCCTTGCTTGTCGCTGGACGTGCTTGCCGTGGTTGCTGGCTCGTCATCTACCTCCCTCTCCGCCACTAACGCAGCACTAACCACTTGATATGTTGATGCTAGATACAGCAGCAACTTCTCTTGTGGCTTAGGTGCGACAAGTATTGGAGTGGAGGACAGGTACCTCTTCAAGTCTTGCAGCGTAGCCTCCGCTTCCGGAGTCCATTTCATTGGACCTGCCTTTTTCAAAATTTTGAAAAACGGCAGGGCGCGCTCAGCAGACTTAGAGATAACCCTGCTGAGAGCAGCCACGCAACCGGCAAGTCTTCGTACATCCTTGACGCACTTCGGTGCTTCGATCTGCTCGATGGCCTTGATCTTGTTGGGGTTGGCTTCAATTCCCCTCTGAGACACAAAGAACCCGAGAAGCTTGCCGGAAGGGACTCCAAACACGCACTTCTCGGGGTTGAGCTTGAGCTGGATCTTGCGCAGATTTGCGAAGGTTTCTTCTAAGTCTTGAATCAGGGTTGCCTTGTCCTTGCTCTTGACCACTATGTCATCCATGTAAGCTTCTACATTTCTATGTATCTGTGGCTCAAAAGCGGTATGGACTACCCTCGCGAATGTTGAACCAGCATTCTTCAATCCGAAAGGCATGCGTATGAAATAGTATGTGCCACATGGAGTGATGAATGCGGTCTTCTCCTCATCCTCTTGAACCATGAAGATCTGATGGTATCCTGAGTATGCGTCAAGAAATGAAAGCAGGTCACATCCGGCCGTGGAGTCAACAATCTGGTCAATGCGCGGCAAGGGAAATGGGTCTTTGGGACAAGCTTTATTCACATCGGTGAAATCAATACAAAGCCTCCATTTCCCGTTTGCCTTACGCACGACTACAGGATTGGCCAACCACGTAGGATGGAGCACTCCTCTGGCAAGGCCTGCCGCTTCCAACTTCTTGATTTTATTTGTAATGAATTCTTGGCGCTCCACTGCTTGTTTCCTGACTTTCTGCTTGACGGGCCGCGCGTGAGGACAGACGACAAGCTTGTGCTCAATTAATTTCCTGGGAACACCGGGGATGCCAGACGGTTGCCATGCAAACACGTCGACGTTCGCCCGTAGGAAAGCAACGAGCGCGCTTTCCTATTTAGGGTCGAGCGTGGCACTGATGGTGAAAGTACCACCAGTGCCGTCCTCCTTGGCGGACACCTTCTTGGTTTCTGGCGGAGCCGCCATCGTCTTCTTACACTTGCCGGTGGAGCTCGATGGTGCGTCCTCGACGGTAGCGCAGCACTCCGAAGAGGTGCGTTTGCCGGAGTGAGCCCCAGAGCTCTTGCCGAACTTGGTCTTCTTCTTCCCCTCGGGAGCTTCAGCGGGAAGTGTCTCACGGTCTGTTGCAGCTGCTGCTTCCCGGTAGATCTTGTCGGCGCAGATAAGTGCATCCTTCTTGTCGCCAGGGACAGAGATGACGCTTATCGGGCCTGGTATCTTGAGCATGTTGTAGGCATAGTGAGAGTCTGCCATGAACTTGGCGAGTGCTGGACGGCCAAGTATCCCATTGTAAGGCAACGGGAAATCGGCAACGTCGAAAGTGACCCTCTCAGTCCTGAAGTTCAGCTCGCCGCCAAATGTTACTGGCAACGTGATCTTCCCCTTCGGCTTGCTCCTTCCCGGGTTGATTCCTTGGAATGTGCCGGTTTCTTCGAGCTCGCTGTCAGGGATCTGGAGTTTCTGGATCACAGCGGAGGAGATCAGGTTCAAGCCGGCCCCGCCGTCAACTAGCATCTTAGTGACCTTGAGGTTGCGGATGGTTGGCGAAACCAACATCGGCAAGCACCCGACCGCAGTTGTGCGATCAGGGTGGTCCTCAATGTCAAAGATGATAGGCGTGCTAGACCATTTCAGAAGTTTGCGCGACTCGACAGGTGGTTCTACCGTATTGACTTCCCGCACCCACTGTTTGAGTTGGCGGTGTGAAGTATGCAGAGAAGCACCGCCGTCAACGCACAAAACCTCTGTGGCTTTCTGAAATTCCTGCTCACTGGTCTCACCAACATCCATGTCTTCGTCTTCGTCGTCGTCTTCATCCTTGTCGCGGCCGCGGGGAGGTCTGTCTCCTTGTCGTTGCTTGGCCTTGCCGCGGCGTCCTCCCCGGCCGTTGAATGGCCGCTTCTTGCCGGATCCTCCATTACCTCCTTGGGCCTTCTCCTTGTCGCGCCGCTCGTACTCAGCCTTTTGCTGCTCGACGAGGTACTCGACTCTCTTGCAGTTCTGGAGGTCGTGGCCATTGGTTCGGTGGATCTTGCAGTACTGCTTGTCGGTGCCGTCCTGCTTGTCGGCGGCTGCCACTGCCTGGCAGTTGGTGCATGCGGCAGTCTCCTTGCTGGAGCTACCAACTTGGGCTTTCTTGGCGCCACCTTCCTTGCCGGACTGCTCAACGACTAGCACCTCTTTGTTTTTCTTCTTACTGTTGTTCCGCCGCCGGTTTTTCTTTGCCGGGGCGGCATCCTCGCTGTCGGATCCTCCTGCTCCTGCATCCTCTTCGGGGAGTTTCCTCCCCTCTTCAGCGCGTGCACACTTGTCGGCCAGGGCTTATAGCTCGCTGACGTCCTTGATCTTGCACATCGCCATCTCCTCCCTCATTCTGCGGTTACGCACGTTCTGATGGAACACGCTGATAACCGCGGCAGGGTGGACGTTTGGGATGTTGTGCTGTACACTGCTGAACCTCTGGATGAACTTGCGCAGGGACTCTCCTTCCTTCTGGGCGAGCAGGTGTAGGTCACTCTCTTGGCCATGAGGTTTATGGCCGCCTGTAAAGGCGCCGACAAACTGATGGCAGAGATCTGACCAAGAAGAAATGGAGTTTTCCGGCAAGTGCATGAGCCAGGACCTGACGTTGGGTTTGAGTACCAGAGGGGAGTAGTTGGCAAGGATCTTGTCGTCTCGCCCCCCGACAGCCTGAACCGCGATGGTGTAGATGCTGAGGAACTCCGACGGATGCGTCTTGCCGTCGTACTTCTCCGGCACGTCTGGCTTGAAATTCTTCATGCTGGGCCACTGGACTTGCCGCAGCTCACGAGTGAACGCAGGACAACCTACTGCGTACGGCAAGTCGCCTGGTCCCCCTGGCGCATGCATGTCGACAGTGGGCCCAGCGCGCTGGTCTGAGTGATATCGCGCTTCTCTTCGGCGCTCGATGCGAGTGCGAGCGTCTTCTTGTCGGCGATCTTGAAGAACTTGGCGCTGATCGCGACGAGCTCGTGGATCTGATGACGCAGTAGAGTCGTCGTCAATGTTGATCCGGCGAGTCGGCGATCTTGGCCTTCGGGGCGGAGAGTGCACGGTGGTTGCACCCCCACCGGTCTTGTCGCCATCGGCCCTCGCCTGGCTGACTTGCCGCGGCTGCGATGTGCTTGGCTGCCGCGGAGTGTCGCCGTTGGCGAAGGCGATGAGACTCTGAATGGTGGCCCTCCAGTCGTCGGCCTTGTCTGCCGCTGGAGGGAAGTCTAGGAGCAGTTGCGCTCGAGCCAAAGCTTCTGCTGGAGTGGCGGGTAGCGTTGGCGAACGGTGCGAGGAGCGGGATATGCTCGGACTTCTAACTACGTTAGAAGGAGCAATTTCCCGTCCCGGCGACCGTGCCTTGCTCGTGCCGGCATGTTGGCGTGCATGTTGTCCTTGAGCATTCCGAGATCCGCCAGCTTGATCTTGGTTCAGCAAGCAGATGGTACTGTGAGTACCATGACGCTGCCGGCCCCGCGCCTCCGGAGATGGGCGGGTGCATGTACGGACGCCGAGGTCTTGGAGTGCGCCCGGTCATCGTGGGAGCCGGCTACGCCACCGATGGGTAGCGCAGCCTTGTCCTTGGACTTGGCGGCACCGTGAGCTCCCTCGTCGACGTCCGTTCTTCCGTCGGCGTCTACCCCACCAGCCGTTGGCTCCGGCGGTGGTGGGATCGACGCGGACGGACCTGCTGTCTCCGAAGCCTTCTTCTTCGGCGGCATGTTGGTGAAGATGGTGAAGATCTAGCTCATGTGGACGCCGGATCAGGTTCACACAACCTCAACGCACCCCCTACCTGGTGCGCCAAAGATGTCGGGGAAACTGATCCACCCACGAACACCTATGGGACCGGAGCCCCTTTCGGTACGGCAGGGGGCGGAGATTGCACGAAGAGCAGATCGAGGTGAGGCACACGAGCAGTTTACCCAGGTTCGGGCCGCACGGATGCGTAAAACCCTACTCCTGCTCTGGTTTGTATTGAGTTCTTGGCTCGGGAGCGCTAGAAGCTACAGTACTCCTCAGCGGCTAACGAGACCGAGCGTGAGAGTGTTCGAATGTCTAACCCTCCTCTACGTTGCGCATGGGCCTCCTTTTATAGGCTCAAGGGGTCACCGACAGGTGGCAACGCAGTTGAGGGTAAAAATGGAAAAAGTGCGGTAGTGGGTACAGTGTTTTATACCTAACCCTGACGGCAGGGGACAAGGGCATTATATGCCCATCGCCGTCGCCCAAACAGTGCAAAAAGGTGCCGTCAGGGGCGCCACCGTCCGCCACGATGGCTACCTTGTCAGCGCCGCTCGCCACCATGTACCCCTGGCTGCACAGCCTCCCGCCTCGTGCGCCTGGAAGGGTCCCAGAGCGACACGTGGGTGGATGCGCTGGAGCGCGGGTACTAAGTGGGAGCTAGCCGCGGCAAGCGCCTTGCCGCGGTCGCTATCTTGTCGCTTCCGGGAGCTTGTCACTCACCGGGCCTTGCCGGGATGCGTGGCTCATCGCGGCAAGTTTCTTGAGATGCCTTGGTTGGCCTTCCCGGCAAGCTCCTCTCGCCAGGGTCTTGCGCCTTGAGTGGTCTTGTGCCTTGAGTGGCCTTCCCGGCAAGCTCCTCTTGCCGGGGTCTTGCCTTCTTGGCTTGGATACTTTGTTCTTGAATGGCTCCAAAGGAACTGCAGAGAACCTTGGCGGTCGCCCGGCAAGCCCTGCCGCGGGACGCTGCAACTGCCCGTGCACACGTTAGGGATACTAAGGTACCCCTACTTTAGTACACTGACATGGGTTCTATTGGCTGACAGCCCATGTTGATGCGGAGGATCTAGGCCGGAAGTGCGATGCTTGTCAGAAATTATCACGGCGTGCTCTTGTTCCGGCACAGGAGCTGCGGATGATACCAATTACTTGGCCGTTTGCGACTTGGGGGCTTGATATGGTTGGGCCTTTTAAACGATCCCAAGATCAAAAAACTCATCTGCTGGTTGTTGTGGATAAGTTTACGAAGTGGATTGAGGCAGAGCCGGTGAGCAAGTGTGATGCGGCAACAGCGGTTAAATTCATCAAGAAGGTAATTTTCCGGTTTGGCTTTCCACACATCATCATCACTGACAATGGCACCAATTTATCTAAAGGAGAGATGGAAGAGTTTTGTCAAAGGGAGCATATTCGCCTAGATGTGTCTTCGGTAGCTCACCCTCAATCCAATGGTCAAGCTGAAAGGGCCAATCAAGAAATTTTGCGAGGTATCAAGCCCCGGCTTATGACTCCCTTGCAAAGAACACCAGGGTGCTGGGTTGAGGAGTTGCCCTCTGTCCTTTGAAGCATCAATACTACGCCGAACAGGTCCACATGCTACATACCTTTCTTCATGGTGTACGGTGCTGAAGCGGTTCTTCCAAGCGATATCCACCATGATTCACCACGGGTGGCGGCTTATGTTGAAGCAGACAATGAGCAAGCAAGACAGAACAGTTTGGACCGGCTGGATGAAGAGCGTGACATAGCAGCAGCAAGAACTTCAATTTATCAGCAGGACCTGCATAGATATCACAGCCGCCGGGTTAAAACCAGGACGTTCCAAGAGGGGGACTTGGTACTCCGGCTCATCCAGGACCAGACAGACATGCACAAGCTATCCCCACCTTGGGAAGGGCCCTTTGTGGTCAGCAAGAACCTACACAACGGTTCATATTACCTGTTGGACGTTCGAGAGCACAAGGACTCACGGACATCAGAAGAAGAGACGAAGAGGCCGTGGAACATCGCTCTCCAGCGGCCCTACTACACCTGAGCCATGAGCTCTGTTGTATCCTATGTATATATTATGATTAATAAATAAACCGGCACCCTTGGTAAACCGGGGGATCAGCCTTTTTCTTCTAAATATATGTCCTGTGAAAATTATTACAAATATTTCGAAACAAACTATTTATGCAGAAGGGACCAAACTAGGGGGCTACGGATTACATGTGAATCCTCGCTAAAATCTTTTCTGGTCCGGTCTACATGCTTATCTTCACATCAAGCGCCCTTTGGATAAACTCCATCGATTGGCAAAAAACTGTTCTTGTCCCTAGGGATCCTTCCTTTGATGGCAAATGCAAAATTCTTGCCCCTTGGTTCATCAATCCCTTTGATGGCAAAATAAAAATTGTTCTTGTCCCTAGGGATCCTTCCTTTGATGGCAAATGCAAAATTCTTGCCCCTTGGTTGATCAATCCCTTTGATGGCAAAAGAAAAAACTGTTCTTGTCCCTAGGGATCCTTCCTTTGATGGCAAATGCAAAAATTCTTGCCCCTTGGTTGATCAATCCCTTTGATGGCAAAAGAAAAAACTGTTCTTGTCCCTAGGGATCCTCCTTTGATGGCAAATGCAAAATTCTTGCCCCTTAGTGGACCACTCCCTTTGATGGCAAAAGAAAAGTTCTTGTCCCTAGGGGTACTTCCTTTGATGGCAAATGCAAAAATTCTTGCTCCTTGGAGTACATCCTTTGAAGGCAAAAGAAAAAGAGTCATAGCCCTTTGGGTCGCACCCTTTGATTGGCACATATGGAGCCTGGCAGCTCGTAAAAAGCCTTGACTACATGGTCTTATTTGCAACATGTGTTTTGTGTTTGTGATTTTTCAAATGTTTTCTATGGTTTTTTGATCCGGAGCTGGACAACTTCAAAGTTGACCACATATTTTCAAAAGTCTGGACATAGAGCTCCAGCATTATTTAAACCGGTCGTTATTATAACCCGGAGCAATTATTGGGTCCACCCCAACAGAGCCAAGAGCTTCCTCAGAAACTACAATGTTCGCCGGATTAAAGATGTCAAGCATACTTAATCAAAGGTATGAACTTATTTTTGGTATAAAACAGACACTCGTTTGATATATATGAGAGCGATTTAATCGGTCCGGCGGTAAACCGCTAGGACATCTTTTCAGTGTTATCTATGCAGATATAGATAATATAAAAGATCAACCATAGCAGACAAGGGATTAAGATTGGCAGATGTCTAATCAAAAAATCTGACATCCGGATTAAGGCAGAAAATGTTTCGAGCGATCCTGTTACAAGGCACTTGAAGGCCTGGACGGAGTAAAGTTTTTCAGCAATGGATTACAGCCGATTAAAATAAAATGAAGTGACTTAGGCTTCTTCCTGACGCGAAGGCTGAGGATCGATTTGTTCCGGAACTTCTTCGTCCTCTTGAAGCGGCTGAAAATCAGGAACGCGCCAGTCGATCTTCGATAAGGCACGAAAGTACATCTCTTCAGTAATAAGATCGGACGGATCAACATCTGGGGCGAAAGTATGGGGGCGCATAGGTGGGATTAGATTTTCGGTGTCATAAACCAGCCGATCCACCCGCTCATTCTTTATGTCATATGCCGGATCATACCTGGTCAAGTCTGATTCATCAGCAAGCTTGCTGGCAAGGGGACGCATTTCTTTAGTCAAAGCATGAAGGTCTTTTCCAGAGAAGGCCGATCCATCCTCCTTGGTACTGGGGTACCCGTTCATAGCTTCTTCCGGGTCAAAGTCCGGAACCCACGCCTTGGCTCTGGTCAGCGCTACAAGAGAACCGGCCCGTGCAGCAGATTTCTTCACCTCTTCCAAGCGTACAGGCAATATAGAAAGCTTCTCCAAAGTGCCTTGGATAGTGGTGGGGGCCGCTTTATGAAAAGACATCGCACTTATAATCCTTTGAGCGCCGGAATACAGCTGCTCAACCAGAGTATAAGAGGCCTTGAGTTTCTTCCGGAGGTCATCCCCAAGATGGGTGACGCGTCGCCCTGCATATGATTATCAAAGTTAAACCGGAGTGGAATAAAGATTGCAGAGATGAAAGCACATGCAAGTTAAGTATTTACCAAAGACGGCAGAGGTCATAAGCTCTATTTGCTGCTTTAAACCGGTCAGCTCTTGCGTCACCGGGTTAAGAGCCCCTTCAGCATCCTTTGCTCTTTTTTCAAGAGCATTCCTCTGCACTTCCCAGGTTGTCCGCTCCGCTTCAAAATATTCTTTCAATTGTTCAGCAGTGGTTAAGCTCAACGCAGATCATCTTTGGCCTTGGCAGAAGCAGTTTCAGTCACGGCAGGTCTATTCCGGAGCTCAGTTATTTCTGCATCCCTCAGGGTCAAGTCAGCATGCAAGAAAATCAAGTGGAATAAATGATAGTTCAGACAAGTCTCAAGCACATAACCAAGTTATCCACTTGACACTTGGGGGATAATGAGCAATTGAAGTATAAAAAGAAGACAATTAAAGATAAGTCTCAAGCACATAAGCAAGTTATCTACTTGACACTTGGGGGCTAAAGGACAATTGAACTATAGAAAGAGAGAGTCAGACAAGTCCCAGGCACATAACGCAAATTATGACCCTGGCACTTGGGGGCTAATGTAAGTTCATTTTCCATACATTTGGAAGTACCGGTTCACCTACAACAAAGCTAAACCGACACTTGGGGGCTATTATGGCATAAAGACAGAAGTATACAGAAGGCAAAGCAAAGACAAGTAAGGTACCTCGTATTTGTCCTTCATCATGTTAACCAAGCCCATTTCATATTCACGGCTGGTATGAAGCCGGTTCAAATACCCGGAGTAAAGTTCCTGGGCACTCAGTTCAGCATAATTGGACAAATCTGTACTCCATTTGCCCTTCTCTTGCTGAAGCTTCTCCGCTTTAGCAGTGTGCTTGGCTAAGACGATAGGCTCAGCAGGAGCGGTAAAACCCGTCCCGGTTATTTGAACATCCGGAGAGGAAGCAGTGGTTGGCTGTGAAGGGGCAGCAGTATGAGCCGGACTAACGGGAGCCGGGCTAGTCCGAGGAGGGCTAGCACGGACAGGACTTGTCGGTTCAGGGACATTTTCAACGTTGGTATCTTCAGGAGCAGCAACATAATCATGATCCATGGGAGCAGGATCGTCAAGCCGAATTGCAGGCTCGTTCTTCGGAGGGATGACATCATCCAGATCAGCTACCGGATCAGCAGCGGTAGCCTCGGCCGCCGATTTAGTGGCCTTTGCCTTTTTAATAGGCTTGGGCTTGCTGAAAGAAATTGAAGAGATAATCAGAGTTATAAAGGGCAAATACAAAGTTAAACCGGATAAGGTAAAGGACTTACCCAGGGACAGTTTTCAGTACTGGGACCTGTGTGGCAGTCGATTCACCGGAAGATGATAAAGGCGTCTCCTGATAGTTAGGATCAGACGGTTTAAGTGGTTTGCGTATAAGTCCAGCCTTTGGATGCAGAAGAGTTGGAAAAAGTAAAACCTTAGAGCGGCGCCTCCGAGCCGGAGTGAGAGATATTCCGGAAGACTCTACTACATGGCCACTATGGCGTGTAGTCCGGCGGGCTTCATGTTGCTGCTTCTTCAAAAGAAATTTAGGGTCCAGTTGAGGGTAAGGATGAGAAAAAGGGTACTTCCGAGATGCCCGACGAGTTTTGGGCACCGGCGGTTCAGAATCTGAAGAAAGAGAGATTACCTCAGTTTCTGCCACTTTATCTCCTTCAGCCAAATCCTGTGAAATGACACTGTTAACATAAATCTGGATAAAAGAGATCAAAACATATCAAGATCAAATCATACCTCAGAATCTGGATCATCTTCTTCAAGATGTGAACCGGAGCCAGTAGCTGCCTTCTTCTTTTTGACAGCGCACGTCTTCCGGCGTGGCTGTTTACCTGACTTGTCCTGAGATTTTCTCTTCCAAAATGGATCGTCGGCCTATGCAGAAAAGGAAAAATAAATACAAGGGGTAATTGATATGAACGGATTAGAAACCGGCTGAAAGGATTAACTTACGGCTGGCAGTTTGTTTTTCTTATAATATGGAGCCAATCCGGTTTGGCTGCATTCTTCAAGAGAGATGTTGAGCAGTTTCTTGGCAGATTCAATAACTTCCTTCTCAGGAAGTATTATGTCAATGTGGCATTGAGGGTCATCTGCCTTTCTGATATACTGGTACATCAGGCCGGAGCGCCGGCTCAGAGGAAGGATACTCCAGGCAAGCCAACAACGAACGAAGTCGACTCCAGTCAAACCATTGGCCATAAAAGCTTTGAGCTTGGCAAGCTGAGGGGCAAACCGGGCTCGCTCTGCGGAGCTAAGACGCTGTGGCAAGGGATGATCTTCCGGAAGACGATGTTCGCGGTAACCCGGCAGTGGGTTTTCTCCCTCAGGCGAGGTATCTTTGCAATAAAACCAAGATTGGTTCCAGTCCTTGGGGTGTGTATGGAGTGCAACATGAGGAAAGACCACATCTCTTCTCTTCTGAATACTAACATCGCCTAGCTCTTGATGTGGTCCGGTAGTAAATTCTGTCCGCCGGTTTAAGTGAAAAAAATCCCGGAACAAGTCCACTGACGGTTCTTCTTGAAGGTACACCTCGGAGAAGACTTGGAAATTGCAGATGTTTGATATGGAATTTGGACCTATGTCCTGAGGGTGAAGTTGAAAGGCGGCTAGCACATCCCGGAAATTTTTTGAACTGGGAGGGCTAAAACCCCGGGCCAGATGGTCGTAGAAAACAATAACTTCTCCTTCTTTGGGGGTAGGAGGACACTCATCCCCTGGGGCCCGCCATTTAAGAGTTGCTTGGGAACCAAGAACGCCAATCGAAGCAGCGTTGATTAAATCCTCTTCCGTAATACGGGAAGGGACCCAGTTGCAAGAAACGTACTGTTTGGCAGTCATTTGAGCGAAAGGAAAGGCTGAAAAAAGTAAAGTACAAAATCCGGATTATTTAAGTGCTTAAGCATAAACCGGATTGTATTATCAAACTTACATCGACGGTTTAGGCAGGGGACTAATGGCATTGTCAACCCGGAAGCAGATGGGAGAGGAGCTACTACCGGTTTATGATAACAAAAAAGAAGAAGCTAAACCGTCGGGTTCATGGTTGATGCGTTGTAGGAGCAATATATGATTGATTAAACCGACGGGTAACTTGCAGATCTATCAAGACGAAGAAACAGGTTTCTACAGAAGGCTAAAGTAAAATAGATCTGAGCAGTAAGAAAAAGACGAAATTTACGCAAGTCTATCACAGGAAGAACTGCAAAGGTTTCTACAGAGCAAATGAATCTAAGGGCGAACTTAGTCTAAGTCTAAAACTACGGAGCAGGAGCGAGTTCGAAGCTAATCCAGAGTTGGAATCTACTGCAAACATGGTGTATAAGATGAACAGCAAAAGCTCCAAGGTCTAATGGCGGGAGCAATGGAGGAACCCTAGATCACAGATCTCCAACAAGAGAAAAGGGATACCTGAGAAGGAAAGGGACGGCGGCGGAGTAATCTGGTCGCGTTTCAGGGTGATGCAGTGGCCTGGTTGACGACGGCGACGAGCTCGAAGGCAGCGGCGAAGCTTCAGGCGACGGAGGAAGAAGAAGAGCGGAAAGGAGAAAGATAACAAGACGCAGCGGTATTTATAGAGGCTGAGAGAGGAAACGGCAAGCGCGGGATTTGAGGAGGTCAGATTGGATAAAGATTCCATTGTCGCCTCGATTTTCGGGATGAACTTTATACAAAGGTAACAAACAGCTCTGAGCAATAAATGCGGAGGTGATGTCACAATTGAATAAAATGATTTCTGAAGATGACATCATAGTGATACGTCCAAAATGCATCACTATTTTATATCGTAATTTATCCTTATTCATTGATATATTTCACATCACGATGATGTTCTTATGTTGTTTTGGCCTATTTTACACAGTTTGCAACTTTCCGGTGCCGAAGCAGCAGACGCAGGATTCAGCGGTAAAAAAGTGGACGCTGAGTTGCTGAAGAAGAATACCTCCAAATTACCTGAAAATCGACGGAGGGTATTTTCCAGACGGATCACGAAGGCACGCAAAAGGGCAACCAGAGGGGGGCCACAGGGTGTCCAGGCGCCCTGGGGGGGCGGCCCCACCCCTGGCCGCGCCGGGGGGGGGGGGGCGCCAGGAGCCCCTGGCCCACCTCCGGCTGCCCCCTTTTGCCTATATACTCCTCGTTATCCGAAGACCCTGAAAAGGAGAGTTTTGACGGAGTTCCGCCGCCGCTCCGTGGCGGAAACCTACAGAGAAGAAAAAGCCATCTCCGGCGGGCAGATTCCGCCGGGGAGATCACCTCCCGGAAGGGGAGATCATCGCCATCGTCATCACCATCGTCACGGGCATCATCGAGATCATCATCAACATCATCCCCAACATCAGCACCATCTCCATCTTCATCCAAATCTCATCTCACAATTGCAACTTGTGTTGTAACCCGTACTACCTATCCTCTCTACTCCATCGGTGTTGATTACTACTTTATGGTGAATGCTATTGAGTTTTGTTGGAGAAATATCATTATGTCCAGATTGTTTATCATCCATTTATCTCCACTGATCATGATCTCTTTTATGTCTTGTGAGTAGTTACCTTAGTTCTTGAGGACATGGGAAAAGTCTTGTTGTTAGTAGTCATATGTTGTTGAAGTAATATGTGTTGTTTGATACTTAAGTTGTGTTGTTATTCTACTAGTGGTGTTGTGTGAGTCGAACACTCAACACTTCGCCTTATTAAGGACCTAGGGGAATACATTGTGTACAAAGAATGGTTACGGTGGGTTGCCGGAGTGATAGAAACCTGAACCCCAGTTTGCACGCTTTTGCACAAGGGAACAATGGATCATCGATCGTATTGCTATGGTTAGGCTGTTGCCTTAAATACTATCTTGTATTTGCGGATGCTTGCAAGGTGTTTAATCATAAGAGTGCACTCATCTTAGTCTAGAGAGTGTACTAGCATAGATCCACCCACTCAACACTTATCAACACATAACATAGTACCGATACGGAATATGGTGAAAGCATATGACTACCTCTCCCGTGTGTCCTCAAGAACGCTTTAGCCTTTATAAGTTCAGTTGCTAGGCCTCTCCTTTGCTCAGAAAGGATTGGGCCACTTGTTACTCTTCAGTGCCTTTTACTTTGTTCGCTTTTACTTTCCTGTTGCTTATATCAAGAAAACCCCTAAAAAGTTATCTTTCAGCGCTTGCAGTAATTCCTTGCTCAGAATCGCTTATCAATACCTACTGCTCCTCGTTGGGTTCGACACTCTTACTTATCGAAAACGCTGCAATAGATCCCTTATGGTTGTGGGTCATCAAGTACCGTTTTCTGGCGCCGTTGCCGGGGAGTGTAGCGCTATTGGTAAAGTGAAACTGGTAAGGAAGTTTTTATAATTTCTGTTTTTATTCTTGCTGTTGCTGCTCTTTGTCCTTATGGACAACCTTGCTATTGGATCGTTGCTTGTGGGAAGACGCCCCACACCTATGGTGGATGCTCCTCCCCCTACTGAAATTGTGCCCTATAAAATACCAGCTGGTATTATCGATTATGTTTTGGCTAATCGTTATGCAGGAGACAGACATCCCGGTGAACACTTGCTATATCTGTCACAACTATGTTCATTATTTAAGCTTGCAGGTGTATCAATGGAGTTTGTCATGAGGAAATTGTTCGCCGTATCGCTTATAGATAAAGCTTCAGATTGGTATAAGCTTCTCGATAACTCGCACTTGCTTGATTGGCAAGTGCTTATGTCTCTCTTTTATACTAAGTTTTATCCTTTTCATGAAATTCATCGAGACAGGAACTATATCTATAACTTTAGGTCTCGTGACGGAGAAAGCATTGCTCAAGCTTGGGGGAGATTGAAGTCCCTAATGCTCAAATGTCCTATTCATGAGCTCCCCAAGGAAATTATACTTACAAATTTTTATGCCAGGCTTTCTCGTCAGGATAAGGAGATGCTGGATGCCTCCTCTAGTGGGGTATTTCAGACGAAGAGTGTTGAAGAAAGGTGGGATCTCATTGAAAGGATCCAGAGGAATACCGAAGATTGGGAAATCGACAAAGGTATTGAACCCGCTATAAATTATGAGCATGATTATATTGAGAGCTATGTGAAAACTGATTACTTCAATACTTTTTGCTCTAAGATTGGTCTTTATTCCAATCTAATGATTGACTTCTGTAAGGATTTTGCCTCTCACGTTGATTCTTTTAAAAAGAAGAGAGACCAGCATCATGAACCTTTCAAAGAGCTACCTATTGATATTCATGTTGCTGACCCTATTTTGCCTGCAGTTATATATGAAAAGCCTCCTTTTCCCGCAAGGATAAGGGAGCACTCTCTTGTGACAGGCGTAATAAATAAAAGTGAGAGAAGAATTGATGAGCCTGAGGACCAGATCAAGGTCGATCCTCAGGTTGCATTGGTTAAAGACCTTGTTACTAATGATGTTTTGGATTCCAATGTAAATTTTTGTGCTATTTCCACTAACCTTGTCACAGCCAAGAATAAAGGCCCAATTTCAGGTACTCCAGTAGTATCTGTTAAAATAGGAGATCACAATTATTATGGGCTATGCGATTTGGGATCGAGTGCTAGTGCTATCCCCTATTCACTTTATGAAGAGATCATCGGTGAGATTTCCCCTTGTGAACTTGAAGGAGTTGATGTTACCATTCATCTTGCAAACAGAACAACTATCTCTCCTATCGGAATTGTAAGGGACGTTGAAGTCCTATGTGGAAAGGTAAAATACCCTACCGACTCTCTAGTACTTGGTTCAGAGAGGGACAATTTTTGTCCTATTATTTTTGGTAGACCTTTTCTTAGAACTTGTGGAGCTATAATAGACTGCAAGAAAGGTAAAGTTTCCGTTGAATTCAATGGTGAGCCATATGAATTTAATTTTTCTAAGTTCTCTAAGCAGCCTCGTGGTACCGATTTACCTAGTGATGATAAAATTATTGAAAGTATTGCTTCTATTGCTATTCCCCCTAATGATCCTTTGCAACAATACATGGAGGACCACGAGAATGATTTGCATATGCAGGAAAGAAATGAACCAGATGAAATATTCTTGAGACAACCTGCTATCCTGAAGCACAACCTTCCGGTTGAACCTTTGGGAATTTTATCAAAACCGAAAGAAGACCCGGTGTTCGATCTTAAACCTCTTCCCGATACGCTCAAGTATGCTCATTTAGATGAAAAGAAAATATATCATGTTATTATCAACTCTAACCTTTCAGGATATGAAGAAGAGCGACTATTGGAAGTACTTCGTAAACACCGAGGTGCAATTGGCTATACCCTTGATGACCTTAAGGGGATTAGTCCATCTATCTGTCAACATACTATCAACCTTGAGCCTGATGCCAAACCAGTTGTTGATCATCAACGACGGTTGAACCCGAAGATGATGGATGTTGTAAGAACTGAGATTCTCAAGCTTCTAGCCGCAGATATTAACTACCCTATAGCTGATAGTAAGTGGGTAAGCCCGGTACATTGTGTTCCTAATAAAGGGGGTACAACTGTGGTTCCTAATGATAAGAATGAACTAATACCTCAGAGAATTATTATTGGATATAGAATGTGTATTGATTACAGGAAGCTGAACAAGGCAACCAGGAAGGATCACTACCCGCTGCCATTCATCGACCAAATGCTTGAAAGGTTATCCAAAAATACCCACTTTTGTTACCTCGATGGCTATTCTGGCTTCTCTCAAATTCATGTTAACACTGTTGATCAAGAGAAGACCACTTTTACTTGTCCCTTTGGTACTTATGCTTATAGGCGTATGCCTTTTGGTTTATGTAATGCCCCTGCTACTTTTCAAAGGTGTATGTCTGCTATCTTTCATGGTTTCTGTGAGGAGATTGTGGAAGTCTTCATGGACGATTTCTCTGTCTATGGAACTTCCTTTGACCATTGTCTCCACAACCTTAATAAAGTTTTGCAGAGATGTGAGGAGACGAATCTGGTACTCAATTGGGAGAAGTGCCACTTCATGGTTAACGAAGGAATTGTTCTTGGTCACAAGATTTCCGAAAGGGGAATTGAGGTGGACAAGGCCAAGATCGAAGCAATTGAAAGGATGCCCTATCCAAGGGACATCAAAGGTATTCGCAGTTTTCTTGGTCATGCTGGTTTCTATAGAAGATTTATTAAAAACTTTTCTAAGACTTCGAGATCCCTCACTAATCTTCTCCAGAAGGACGTCCCTTTTGTATTTGATGAAGATTGTAAGGAGTCTTTTGAAGTTCTTAAGAAAGCTTTAATAACCGCTCCTATAGTACAACCACCTGACTGGAATTTACCTTTTGAGATTATGTGTGATGCTAGTGATTTTGCTCTTGGAGCTGTTTTAGGACAAAGAGTTGATAAGAAATTGAATGTTATACATTATGCTAGTAAAACCCTTGATAGTGCTCAAAGGAATTATGCTACTACTGAGAAGGAATTCTTAGCTGTAGTATTTGCTTGTGATAAGTTTAGGCAGTATATTGTTGATTCCAAAGTTATTATTCATACTGACCATGCTGCCATTAATTACCTTATGACAAAGAAGGATGCCAAACCAAGGCTTATCAGATGGGTACTCCTTCTTCAAGAATTTGATTTGCAGATTGTTGATAAGAAAGGAGAAGACAATCTGGTGGCGGACAATCTTTCAAGGATGGAAGATATACCGCATGATCCCATCCCAGTCAACGACAGTTTTCCAGACGAGCAACTTGCCATTGTAAAAGTGCAATCTCTTTCCGATCCTTGGTTTGCAGATTATGCTAATTTTATCGTTGCAAAGTATTTGCCTCCAGGTTTAACATTTCAGCAAAGGAAGAAGTTCTTTCATGATTTGAGGCACTACTTTTGGGATGACCCACATCTTTTCAAAGAAGGCCCCGACGGGATCGTGAGAAGATGCATACCGGAACATGAGCAGAAGGACATTCTCAGACAGTGTCATGATAGTCTCTATGGAGGACATAATGCCGGTGAGAGGACCGCACGTAAGGTTCTTCAATCAGGTTTTTATTGGCTTACTCTCTTTAAGGATGCTAGAAATTATGTTTTAGCCTGTGATAAATGTCAGAGAGTTGGTAACATTAGTAGAAGGAATGAGATGCCTATGAATTATTCACTAGTGATTGAACCTTTTGATTGCTGGGGTTTTGATTTTATGGGTCCTTTTCCTTCCTCGCACAAGTACACTCACATTTTAGTAGCTGTTGATTATGTGACCAAGTGGGTTGAAGCAATCCCCACTGAAAGTGCTGATCACAAGACATCTTTGAAAATGCTCAAAGATGTGATTTTTCCTAGGTTTGGTGTACCTAGGTATCTCATGACTGATGGAGGATCACACTTCACGCATGGAGCTTTTAGAAAAGCTTTAGCCAAGTACGATGTCAATCATAGAATTGCTTCACCGTACCATCCTCAAACTATTGGGCAAGTTGAGCTCACCAATAGAGATATTAAGTTGATCTTGCAGAAGACAGTAAACAGGAATAGAAAGGACTGGTCAAATAAGTTAGGAGATGCTTTGTGGGCGTATAGAACTGCTTACAAAAACCCCATGGGCATGTCCCCCTATAAGATGGTGTATGGCAAGGCTAGCCATTTGCCATTAGAATTAGAGCACAAAGCTTTTTGGGCTGTTAAAGAGCTTAATGCTGACCCAAAGTTAGCTGGTGAGAAGCGTCTCATGAACTTGACTTCTCTAGATGAGTGGAGAAGTGAAGCTTACGAGAGCGCTAAAATGTTCAAGGAAAAGGTAAAGAAGTGGCATGATAGGAGGATTCTGAAACGTGAATTTAATGTTGGTGATAAAGTTTTGTTGTTTAGATCCCGTTTCAGGTTTTCTCTAGGCAAACTACTTTCCAGGTGGGAAGGGCCATTTCATATTGAAGAAGTCTATCGATCTGGTGCAATTAAGATTAACAATTTTGAAGGCACCAAACCTCAAGTTGTGAATGGGCAAAGACTTAAGAATTACATAGCAGGAGACCCTGTCAATGTTGATGTGAATATGATATACACAACAACTCACGAAGAACATGTTGCAGCCTTCTTTCAGACACTAGCAGAAGCAGAATAAGAAAAGGTATGTATTACGGTAAGGAAAACATCGCGAACCGCCATAAAAGTTCAATATTATGAGTCTTTGCAAAATTAATAAAATTCTAAGCCTAAGTGGAGCCGGAGACGAGCTCCAGGGGGCCGAGGCGCCCCCCTGGCGCGCCCTACCTCCTGGCCGCGCCGGGAGGCCGCCTGGGCACCCGGGAGTCCGTCTCCGACCCCGCTTTAGCTTGTTACCTTCCTTTCTGTGCATAAATTTTTGCTATATATTTGTCCGAATTGTTCCGGCAATGTATCTCGCGATTTCGTGTGTTTTCTTTTCGATCTGTTTCTGCCAGGAAATCTTTCAGCTGAATCTAGGTGCCATGGCTTCTCCAAGTTCCCCCAAGGACAAGTTCGTCGTCAACGTCATCAACCCTTACCTCGCTGAGGTGAAGAAGCACCCTCAGGTTGTTCGGATGGAGGACGGTGTCCTCCATCAAGAAGATCTGAAAGGACCTATCAAGGAGGGGAGCATCCAAGCCAGGCTAGAAGAAGTGGAGCAAGAAGTCTTCAAGTACAAGAAGATGATCGAGCGTGGTGTTGAAGCTAACTTTGACATCATCAATGAGCTGAAGACCTACTTCCTGAAGGAGATGAAGGAGATGTGGAAAAGCATCACCGCGTCTGAAGAAAGAATTGAAGAGCTCCAAGGGCAAATTTATGATCTACATCACCAGAACTGTGAGTATGAACTAAGGTTTATGCGCATGGGTATGCTGATGGCTTCTCGCCCCTCGTTGGTTACCCCAAGTGGAAGGATTGAGATGCAGTGTAGCGGAAGTTTTCCCTTGGCAAAGATACCAAGGATTGATTTCCCTGAGACTCCCAGTTTCAACAAGAAGGTGTCAACTGCTAATGGCGTCAGATATTGGCAATCAACGTGGACCTGCACACAGATACAAATAACTTTGCTCCCAACGAGTATAGAGAGGTTGTCAATCCCTCCGGCCTTGTCGTTTACAAAGGATTAAACGCAAGTGGTAATAGTGATAGGTTTTGCTGCAATAGTAAGTAAAAAGCGGAAAATAAATAGCGGATGTGATCAGTGATGGTAATATGGACCGGAGTCCCATGATGTTCACTAGTGATGTCTCTCTCCCAAAATACAATAAAACAGCTATGTGAGGTAAACGAATTACAGCTGGGCAATTGACAGAATTATGTGCGCAAACTAATGCTAACTATGTTGCAAGAAAGGTAGAGGTTCAAAGCATGGGCGGTACGCCAAGGCAAGTAGACCGAAATCCATCTGCATCTACTACTAATCATCCACCTTGAGATATCTATCCAGAACATCTCGCTGGTATTAAGTTGCGAGTCCCACCCATAGTGTAAACTCAAAGCAACAGACAACTGCAATAAAAGAACTTTGCGTAAAGTAAACAATCCTTGCACCCGCGGGCACAAGCACCGTTGTTTTCCCCCTTGTGGCAACAACACATCCCCTAGACTCATGTTTCTATCACTCAAGCTAGTCATCGAGGGGCATGAACCCACAATCAAGCATAAAGTTCCCTCTTGGAGTCACTACCTACTACTTGGCCAAAGCAATAAATAACAACGGAGAACATGCAAGAATTACTTACGAACATAAATATAAAAGAGGTAGATCAAATATATTACTCAAACACAATCTGAACATAATCTCACAATCCATCGGATCCCAGCAAACTCATCATAACAACAGCATAAGGATTACATATGTGCCTCGATCATGTAGGGCAGCTCACGAGGACTAATTAGTGAAGCACAAGAACGGGAGGAGAACATCACATAGCTACTGGTCATGGACCCATGGTCCAAGGGAGACTACTCACAACTCATCCGGGAGGCATCCATGGTGGTGGAGAAGCTCCCGGTGGTGATCCTCCCCTCCGGCAGGGTGCCGAGAAGAGTTCTCCTGGTGCTCCCGATCTTGGAAGCGCGGCGGCGGCGGAACAGAGATGAGATCGCGAAAAAGGGTTCCCGTCTCGAGGGTTTCGGGACACGATATAAATATACATCGGGTGGATTGTGAGATTATGTTCAGGGTGCCTGGAGCCCTGGTGGCCCCCCTCCGGCTGTACATCGGGTGCCGGGAAGCTTCTGGAACGCTGATTTTTTATATAATTTTTCCGGGATTTTTCTGGCAGTTCTCGTAATGGGAAAACCTGAAATACAAAAACAGCCGAAAACAGAAACTGGCACTGGGGTGCACTGAGTTAATAGGTTACTCCAAATATGATCAAAAGTGTATGGAAGTGTATAAATAACATAGCAATATCACCCAAAAGGGGCATGGAGCAAGCAGAAATTATAGATACGTTTTGGACGTATCAACATCCCCAAGCTTAATTCCTGCTCGTCCTCGAGTAGGTAAATGATAACAAGAATAATTTCTGTGGTGACATGCTATTAACCATATAGGACTTTTTCATAGTCACATGACAAAACTTACTAAGACAATGAATCTGTAGTAATTAAGTTGCCTCATGAGAAAATCACAGAGAACTGAAAGTTTTACAATATGATACTGAAACATCAAATAGATTTGTAATGAGCATGGTGTGCAAATATGATAAAGTGATATCTCGCTTGCCCCCTTTAGTGAAGCAAAACATAAATTCAGGGGCACCTCCAAGGTTTAAGTGATGACTAGATACAATGATTTCAAAATAAACGATATCACAATCATGCAAAAGACAATGCTACTTTGGGACAATGCACATTACACTCAGAATGAAAATCATGCTCTCAGTAGTTGGTGCTTTAAAAGAAGGTGGAGACTCTTGAACCCTGGCTTTTGTTGGCAAGGTTGAAAACCCGTAGTCGGAAACAAAGACAAAACATGTATCAGAGCTCTTGGTTTTAAAAACAGAGGTAATAATTATTTTTTAGATCATGCATGTTCCGTCAACGAATGCTAGCAGACAACTCAATCACTTCTTGAGATGGACAAGTTTCGAGGAACGGCTCCCGAATGAGGACGATCACATCCTCTTAATCTCCTTTGTTTATCACTGCCAAAGTTTTCTGATTTCTCATGAACAAAGCGTGAAGGAGGGTTTGTTTGTTATATTAATTTTTGAGTCGGGCGCACTCAATGCCAGTTCCTTCTCGTATTATGGGTTTGTACATTATACATGCAATCCCTGGGTGAAGCTTGTCCAACTTAAAAAGATCATGAATTAACCACTACTTCCTCATGAACTTAAAACAGAGGCACAAAATAGGAATGCATTTTTTTTGAATAATTTCGAGATGGTACATGCAAGTCTCCGTTAGGAATGGCAGGTAAATACCATGTAGGAAGGTATGGTGGACTCATATGGCATAACTGGTTTAAAGGATTTTGGATGCACAAGCAGTCAGTCCGCTTAGTACAGGTGGAGGTTAGAAAAAGACTGGGAGCGACCAACTAAGAGAGCAATGACGGTCATAATCATGCAGAGCGACAAAGCAACATTGAATCAGGCATGGAAGTTATATCGCTACTCAGAAACAAAAGATCATCAAGGCTTGACAGACTTTCTTTACAGTCTTAAATATGCGTGAGCATACGCCAAGTCAATCAAAATAAATTCTTGAAGGAAGATATTACTAAACCATACCACATCATAGGCAAACAAATCATGTTGGTACTCCAATAACACATTGGGAACCCCCCAGCTATTTGAGACTAACCATAAGAAAACATGAACTACTAAGCACCATTATGCACGTAGCATCTTTATCATAGACATATCAACCAATGCAACAGAAGCAAACTCTCTTAATAAGATAAGCATGATAACTAAAGAGAGTTCAAGCAACCAACTAAACAAACGCTCTTTAGAAAGATAAGCATGAAAGTTAAGAGCTAAGCATGATAGTAGCTATTCAAAGACAAAGAACACACACAGCAAAGATAGATATGAAAATTCTATGTTATGTTCTAGGTAGAAGTGGAGCGTGTTTCTCTCCCACATAAAGAAAGCTGAGTTCCGACTCGTTATGAAAAGCTAAGGAAAACTAAAAAGGAAAACTAAAAGCAAGACGCTCCAAGCATAGCACATAACACATGAAGTGATAAAAATATAGTGGAACGAAAGACGAACTGATAATGTTGATGGAGAAGGGGATGCACGGGGGCATCCCCAAGCTTAGACGCTTGAGTCTCCTTGAATATTTCTTGGAGGTGCATGGGGGCATCCCCAAGCTTGAGCGTTTGACACTCCTGAATCTTTTTATCATCTTCCCTCGCACACTTGAAAACTCCTTCATACATAACTCATCATAATCTGATTAGCGAGGTTAGTACCCATAATAAAATAATTGTTCCTTGCTGGAAATAAGGATATTCTTGAAGGTCTACTGTTTCTCAAGATTGCCAAAAGGTTTTTGCAAAGAAAAAGCAAGCTCAAGGTTTGCAAAATGAGGGAAAGGCAAAACAGGACAGAATCTGTGAAAAACAGAACAGCAGATAGTAAATGATTTTTTCGGGGCACTTCTGCAACTCTAATCAAAAAACTCAGAACAGACGCCCGAAAGAAAATTGCATAGAACACGCTGTTGAAAAAATTCAGACCAAAAAGATGATCTGGTGATTTTATACGAATTTTTCTGTCCAAGGACAGAATCTGTTTCCTGGACAGCACGTCACAACTTTTGAACTTTCTTGCAATCGGAGGCTAAACTTGGCACAAAGCTGAAAAGTAAAGATACAATGATGTTGCTACAGTAGTAACAAACATAAAGTCCACTAAAACTGAAAGAACAAACTGAAAGCAAAGATAACAAGGGTTGTCTCCCTAGAGCTCTTTCTTTATAGCCATAAAGATAGGCTTAAGACTTTAATGATGCTCTCGTAGAAATAAGAGTTGAAGAACAAAAGAGAGCATCAAGAAGCAAATACCAAACACATTTAAGCCTAACATGCTTCCTATGCATAGGAATATTGCAATACAATAATTCATTGAAGCACAAAGCAATAAGCATAGGAAGACAAAACAAGTGCAGCTTCAAAACCTTCAACATAAAGAGAGGGAACTTGATATTATTGAAATATCTATAAGCATATGTTCCCTTCTCATAATAATTTTCAGTGGGATCACGAATAAACTCAACAATATAAGCATCACATAAGGCATTGTTACCATGATCCACATGCAAAAAGGTATCATTACTCTTCATATAAGCAAAATCTTTCTTATTAGGAATATTGAGAGTAAAGCAAAAATAACCATCATGGTAATCATTGTATTTAGTAGGCATATCATAATCATAATAAATTTTATCCTCAATAGTAGGTGGACTGAAAACATCATATTCATCATTGTAATCATATATAGGAAGCAAAGTATCATCAAAGTAAATTTTCTCTTCAAAAGTTGGGGGACTAAAAATATCATGTTCATCAAACATGTCATCCCCAAGCTTAGAGCTTTCCATGTCATTAGCAATATTGATATTCAAAGAAAGCATACTAATAACATCACCACCATCATGATTGTTATGCAAATAATAAAGTTCCATAGGTTTTTTAATTTTCTCTTCAAACACATCATGTCCCAAAGCAAGGTAGAGCTTATAAAGCTCTCTCATATTTTTGTTGTTTTCCATTAAGCTAAACTAGTGAAAAGACATAAAGAAAACTAAAAGGTAAACTAACAAGACTAAAAGCAAAGATAAAAGATAGCGTGCAACTCCCCTATCTTGAAGAGTGGAGTCCCCGGCAACGGCGCCAGAAAACTTTGCTTGATGGCTTCTCGCCCCTCGTTAGTTACCCCAAGTGGAAGGTTTGAGATGCAGTGTAGCGGAAGTTTTCCCTTGGCAAAGATACCAAGGATCGATTTCCCTGAGACTCCCAGTTTCAACAAGAAGGTGTCAACTGCTAACGGCGCCAGATATTAGCAATCAACGTGGACCTGCACACAGATACAAATAACTTTGCTCCCAACGAGTACAGAGAGGTTGTCAATCCCTCCGGCCTTGTCGTTTACAAAGGATTAAACGCAAGTGGTAATAGTGATAGGTTTTGCTGCAATAGTAAGTAAAAAGCGGAAAGTAAATTGCGGATGTGATCAGTGATGGTAATATGGACCGGAGTCCCATGATGTTCACTAGTGATGTCTCTCTCCCTAAAGACGATAAAACAGCTATGTGAGGTAAACGAATTACAGCTGGGCAATTGATAGAATTATGTGCGCAAACCAATGCTAACTATGTTGCAAGAAAGGTAGAGGTTCAAAGCATGGGCAGTACGCCAAGGCAAGTAGACCGAAATCCATCTGCATCTACTACTAATCATCCACCTTGAGATATCTATCCAGAACATCTCGCTGGTATTAAGTTGCGAGTCCCACCCATAGTGTAAACTCAAAGCAACAGACAACTGCATTAAAAGAACTTTGCGTAAAGTAAACAATCCTTGCACCCGCGGGCACAAGCACCATTGTTTTCCCCCTTGTGGCAACAGAACATCCCCTAGACTCATGTTTCTGTCACTCAAGCTAGTCATCGAGGGGCATGAACCCACAATCAAGCATAACGTTCCCTCTTGGAGTCACTACCTACTACTTGGCCAAAGCAATAAATAACAACGGAGAACATGCAAGAATTACTTACGAACATAAATATAAAAGAGGTAGATCAAATATATTACTCAAACACAATCTGAACATAATCTCACAATCCATCGGATCCCAGCAAACTCATCATAGCAACAACATAAGGATTACATATGTGCCTCGATCATGTAGGGCAGCTCACGAGGACTAATTAGTGAAGCACAAGAACGGGAGGAGAACATCACATAGCTACTGGTCATGGACCCATGGTCCAAGGGAGACTACTCACAACTCATCCGGGAGGCGTCCATGGTGGTGGAGAAGCTCCCGGTGGTGATCCTCCCCTCCGGCAGGGTGCCGGGAAGAGTTCTCCTGGTGCTCCTGATCTTGGAAGCGCGGCAGCGGCGGAACAGAGATGAGATCGCGAAAAAGGGTTCCCGTCTCGAGGGTTTCGGGACACGATATAAATATAGGCCAAAGGGGGTATCAGCGGAGGCCTGGGGGGCCCAGGCGCCCCCCGGCGCGGCCAGGAGGGGGGCCGCGCCACCAGGGCGCCTGGAGCCCTGGTGGCCCCCCTCCGGCTATACTCCGGGTGCCTGGAAGCTTCTGGAACGCTGATTTTTTATATAATTTTTCCGGGATTTTTCTGGCAGTTCTCGTAATGGGAAAACCTGAAATACAAAAACAGCCAAAAAAAGAAACTGGCACTGGGGTGCACTGAGTTAATAGGTTAGTCCAAATATGATCAAAAGTGTATGGAAGTGTATAAATAACATAGCAATATCACCCAAAAGAGGCATGGAGCAAGCAGAAATTATAGATACGTTTTGGACGTATCATATGAGACTGGAGAACCCCTTCCGTGGAAGCGCTTCGCCGAGGACTACGTGATCAACGCCAACAAGAATGAGGAGTGAAATCTCCTTGGGTAACGGCATTCCCTTGGCTTGTTCTAAGCTTGGGGGAGTGCCCGGTATCTTTATCCTTATCTTTTGTCTTTTAGAGTCAAGTAGAGTCGTATCATGTCTAGGGAGGTTATTATATGAAATAGGTGTGCGCATTGAGGTGTATCACTCCTTCTGTGGAGAGAATGTATCCGTGAGTGTGGAGTCGTCTGTGATGGAATATTAATGAGAAGTCTATCGGTTCCTTTACTGCACTCGGTATTCTCTTCACGCAATCGACCTTATATGATGATTCTTATGGGGAGTATTGACCTTATATCAGGTATGGCTTTGAAAACTTTGTTTAATCTTGGCAAACATAGCTTTGGTCATAACAACAAGCATGATTTTCTTAAAGCATCGACATAGCCAAAACCTTTATGTTATTATGCGGGAAGTGTTATGCTGACAAGGAAGACAACTTGATGTGTTATGCTTATTTTGATGTTTATGCTTTATATTGCTTTGCATCTTAGTCATCATCAATTGTCTGTTCTCTCAAAGCCTTTGCTAGCCTAACTCTGTACTAAGCGGAATTATGCTTGTGCATCCATACCCTTAAACCAATACCTTCCATATGAGTCCACCATACCTTCCTATTCGTGGTATTCCACTACCACCTCCTAAAGTATAGAATTTATGTGTTATCCTTAAATGTTCAAAATCTTTTATTTTGTGCCCCTGTTTTAGCTCATGAGGAAGTAATAGTTAATTCATGATCTTTTTAAGTTGGACAAGTTTTACCCCGGGATTGCATGTCTAATCTGCAAACCCCTAATACGAGAAGGAACTGGCAAGAGTGCGCCCGGCTCATAAAAAAATAATACAACAAACAAACCCTCCTTCACGCTTTGTTCATGAGAAATCAGAAAACTTTTGGCAGTGATAAACAAAGGAGATTAAGGGGATGTGATCGTCCCCGTACGGGAGCCGTTCCTCGAAACTTGTCCAGTTTGAGATGTAATTGAGTTATCTATTAGCATTCGTTGACAAATCATGCACCTCTCAAAACTTGTTTTCATTCTGTTTGATTTAAGGATAGCACATGAGTTTTCCCTACTTCCCTAGAGCAGGGCCTATCTCTTAGTTTTAGGTGGAGTCAGTTATTCCTACTTCCTTCTATTCTTAAAGAGAGCAGACATTTGATGTTGACGAGGATTCATTCATATAAAGTTGCATTAAGATTTGTCATATCATATCTGTTAGGGATATGACTAGCAGGTATGAACCGGCTAGTGTAAACCGGCTTAGTAATATTTTACTTGGTTGTAATATTTAGTAAAGGCTACGGCCCATGAGATCTTAGGGCCCATGTATAGAAGCACGGTTTGTGAACCGTCAAGCGATGTAACTTGAGAGATAAGGAAGAAAAGACAGGGACCGAGGCGGACACAAGTATGAGCCGGCCTCGGGACTCTGTAAACCGGACCAGGCGTCACCTCTATATAAAGGGACGACCCGGCGACGGTTCAGGGAGAAGTAAGAATCAACCCGTCGAGACTACAGGCAAGCAATCCGCTCCCTGTAAACCGACGCCCAAGCAATACCAAACCAACTAGACGTATGCTTTTACCTTCATCGAAGGGGCCGAACTAGTATAAACTCTCTGTGTCCTTTTTGTGCTATGAACCCCTTCAAGCTAACCCGTGCGATGGTTCCATCATCAAGTCCGCTAAACCGGACATCTGCCGTGCTAATTCCACGACAGTTGGCGCCCACCGTGGGGCCTCTGCACGATGGTTTCGAGTTCTTGAAGGGCAGCTTTGAAGGGCTCAAGGGTTACGCGGTCGGCCGGATGACCAAGAGTCGCCGCGGCCGGAACTACATCGACGACGCAGGTTGGGGACCGGAGGCCGATTCAATCGAATATGGGTACCGGGTTCCTTTCGGCGGCATCCAAGTCTTCATTGGCAAAATCGGCGAACCGGGACCTGAGCCGGACATCTTCCCCAACATCATCGAACCGGCTCAGCGTGCGAGATCGTCCCGGATTCAGCCCGCCAAGAAGCGCGTGTTCGTTGGAGCAATCCACGGAGTTCGAGCCGCAGACGGATCGGAATCCGATGGTGCAACCGTTGTCTACTCCGACGACGAATCTTCATCCGGAGAAACTGAATCTCTGTATCAGTTGCAGGACGGCCGGTCTGAGGGTGAGTCCGATGGAAACAGTATTCCGGACCCCTTCGACCCGCCAAACCGGGTGGCGGTCTTTATGGCCGGTTCGCAGCCCCCGGTGAACGGGACGACAGCAGAGGCTGGTGTAGGGGGGAGCGGCACGACCCTCTCACCTACTGACGTTCTATCCACCTTGATCGATGAGTTCACAGCTAAGGCAGTGGAAACAGTAGCTCCGGCAAACAAGGCGCAGCATGATGCAGAGCTCCTTCAGTTAAAGGGCCGGATTGATCAGTTAAAGGAGGATCTGGAAGCCGAGAAGGCAATGATAGTCAGGAGGCAAACAGAGTTGGATGATCAAGCTTTTCACCTAAGGATGGAACAGGCCTCTACGCAGGGAGTAAGAAGTCGGAAGTATCAATCTCGTATACCGCCGGCTTACGAGGCAATGGATCTGTTTAGAACACCAGGGACAGGGACCAGCAATAATCCCGCTTTAAACCGAAGGGCACCCCCAGTCAGGGATGAGCCGGTTCAACAGCCTGTTGCGGAGCAAGACCGGCGGATCACATCTGCACCTCACCCATCAGGTCACTATTCAAACCCGTTGGATAACATCATTGCAGCTGCAGCACGGTTGGCCGCTTTACCCGATGAGGGGACGTCCCGAGTAGCAGTGGAGGCTCGCCGGGTCAAGGAACTGCTTAACACGGCGTTGATACAACAGCAAGCATATTCTCATAGCAGGGAAAGGCTACATTCAACACCACGTCCCAGCCGGAGTTATACTAGGCATTGGGAGGAGCCAGAAGTGTCTAGCAGCGAACGTAGGAGGCATCAGCGCAGACAGGATAATCCGGCGGGTGCAGCGGCACCAGCTCCGGATATAAACCGGGTTAGATCAGGAGCCCGGGAGGAGGTTCGTCAAACAACGCCGGTTCATACAGCCACAGCGGAAACAGGAATTACGACGAGTTCTTTTGGGGTGCAATGTCTTGTCCCCGCTTTACGGGGTGTCAAGCTACCAAAGGATTTTAAAGGGCCCCGGAAGGTACCAAATTACACAGCAGATTTAGCTCCAAAAGCTTGGGTTGAAAGTTATGAGATGGCCATGGAGATGCTGGACGTGGATGAAACGGCTTGTGCAAAGTATTTTACTATGATGCTTGAGGGTACGGCCAGGACTTGGCTGAAGGGATTGCCCCCGAACTCTATTGGGTCATGGGGGGAGCTGCGCAGCCAGATTATCAAAAACTTCAAGGATACATGTAAGCAGCCGATGTCGGTGGTGGATCTGGCAGCTTGTGTACAAGGAGAACAGGAGTCTACAGCTGCTTGGGTGCGGAGAGTAGCGGAGATCTTACACTCTTCGAATAGTATCAATCCCAGTACGGCGATAGTGACTTTGGAAAACAATTGCCGGTTTGAATCTTTAAAGTTAAAGCTCGAACGGCTTAAAAGGGATTGTAATGATATGGGAACTCTCATGAGTGCCTTGGTAAAATATGGGGACTCTGATAATACCAAGTATCCAGAAGCGGAAGGAGACAAGACGGAGAAGGTTAGCAAGTCTGGTAAACCGGCGCAAGTTAATCCGGCTACCACGAGTTTTTTGGGCAAACGGAAGGCAGAGGGTGGCTCTGACTTCGTGGCCAACACTCAAGTTCAAGGGGATTTTCAGCGTAGCCTGGGAAATCCACCTTCACAAACCGGCGGATGAACTCTTAGCTGGGATCAAGAGTTAGATCAGCCTTGTCCGAAACATAGCATGAAAGGTCGACCGGCAAAGCATACCATAAGGACGCTTCACGATTTACCCACCGGTTCAGGAGGAACCCTGGAGACCCTCTGAAAAGTTGGATAAACCACGTTCAGTGATTGGTTTAGATTTACCCACCGGTTCAGGAGGAACCCTGGAGACCCTCTGAAAAGTTGGATAATCCACATTCAGTGATTGGTTTAAATTTACCCACCGGTTCAGGAGGAACCATGGGGGCCCTCTGGAAAGATGGATAATCCACATCCAGTGATTGGCTCAAATTTGTTACGGTTCTATCGGCCCTCTGAAAAGATGGATAATCCACGTTCAGTGATTGGCTAGGCCCTCTGGGAAAGATGGATAATCCACGTCCCATTGATTGGCTCAGTTTTTATTTGCGGTTCTATCGGCCCTCTGAAAAGATGGATAATCCACGTTCAGTGATTGGCTAGGCCCCCTGGGAAAGATGGATAATCCACGTCCCATTGATTGGCTGAACCTTGCTTTGAGCCTGGCAGCTCTTAAAAAGCCTCGACTACATGGTCTTATTTGCAAAATTTGCATCTTTTTGTGTTTGTGTTTTAAACCCTTTAAACCGGAGTGGAACAGCTACAGAAGCTGACCACATATCTATAAAGTGAAAAGTCTGGATCATGAATACCAGCATGAGTAAACCGGTGTTCATTATAACCCGGATCATCTATCAGGCAACAAGCCACAAATTTCTAAACAGTTTTTCAGAACAAGATGAACCGGAGTTTATCATCGAAACCCGGGTGTCTAATTGGATCCATGAAGGTCTTCATCAAAGGTCTTTAAAGTCCTACCGGATTAAGAGTATTGAGCATATATAATCTCAGGAATAACTTTATTTCTGGTATGAGTATTTACTTATTTGGCATTTTGAGAGAACAATGTAATCCGTCCAGTGGTAAACCGCTAGGAAATATTTTCAGTATTATTTCTGCAGGAGCAGAGGATATGCAAGATAAGCAACATCGGACAACATTTAGATTAGCAAATATTTTATATAAGAAAGACAGAATATCCGGATTAAAGCAGATCAAGTTTCAGCTATCCTATTACAAGGCATAGCAAGCCTGACGGATTAAAAAGATTGTTTGGCAAAACAGAGACTGCGATTACAACAATAAATTTTGAATTATGCTCCTCCTTGCTGAGACGGCTGGCCATCACCTTGATCCGGAATATCTTCATCTTCTTGAAGTGGTTGGAAGTCCGGCACACGCCAGTCAATCTTCGTCAAAGCTCGGAAATACATCTCGTCGTTGATAAGTTCAGAAGGTTCAATATCAGGAGCGAAGGTATGAGGACGAACCGGCGGGATTAAGTTGACGGTGTCATAAACCGGCCGCTCCACCCGCTCGTTTTGCAAGTCGTATCCAGGATGATACCTGGATAAATCGGATTCAGCTGCAAGCTTGCTGGCGAGGGGACGCATCTCCTTCGTCAAGGCGTAGAGATCCTTGGTGGTAAAAGTTGAGCCGTCATCTTTGGTATCAGGAAATCCGGTTAAAGCTTCTTCCGGATCAAGATCCGGGACCCAGGCCTTAGCCCTGGTAAGGGCCAGAAGAGCACCACCTCGGGCACCAGATTTTTTGACTTCTTCAAGACGAACCGACAAAACAGATAATTTTTTCAATGTGTCTTGGATGGTCGTAGGGGCCGGTTTCCCAAAAGATGTTGCACTAATGATCCTCTGAGCGCCGGAATATAGCTGCTCGACCAAGGTGTAACATGCTTTAAGCTTCTTCCGTAGGTCATCCCCAAGATGGGAGACACGGCGCCCTGCATATAAATATTACGGTTAAACCGGCACAGATGGAAGATTACAAGGATAAAGCAGGAATTCAGATTATACTTACCAAAGATTGCAAAGGTCATCAATTCAATCTGTTGTTTTAAACCGGTTAATTCTTCTGTAACCGGATTAAGCGCCCCTTCAGCGTCCTGAACCCTTTTCTCCAGTTCTTTCTTTTGAACCTCAAAAGTGGTCCACTCTTCTTTAAAGTATTTCTTCAGATCTTCAGCAGTCTTTAAACTTACCTGAAGATCTTTCTTAGCCTTTGAAGCGGCGGATTCTGTCTCAGCAAGACGGCTTCGAAGTTCATTGATTTCATCAGCGTTCCGGTTTAACTCAGCCTGCAAGCACAATCAAGTGACAAGAAGCAAAAATCAGACAAGTCTCAAGCACACAAACAAGTTGTCTACTTGACACTTGGGGGCTAATGGCAGTTGAAGCAATAAACAACAGCAATTCAAAGTTACAAGTCTCAAGCACACAAACAAGTTGTCTACTTGACACTTGGGGGCTAATGGATGATTGAAGTATCAGCAGAAATTTTAACAAGTATCAAATACATAAACAAGTTATCTACTTGATACTTGGGGGCTAATGTAAAGATCAATTGTTCAAACTATAAAGTTCCGGTTCACCTTCAGCACGCAGCTAAACCGGAACTTGGGGGCTGTTATGGGATAGAAGCATGTCAGAAGTGCAAAGTCAGAAGAAAAGAATTACCTCATATTTCTCCTTCATTAAGTTAACCAAACTCGCTTCATAGTCTCGGCTGCTGTGGAGCCGGTTTAGGTACCCAGAATAGATTTCTTGGGCGCTCATGTCTGCAAGATTGGTTACTTCAGTACTCCATTTGCCTTTCTCTTTATATAACTTCTCCGTTTTAGCCGTATGCTTGGCTAAAACGGTGGGCTCAGCCGGAGCAACGAAAGCAGCCCCAGTCACTACAACATCTGGCGAAGCTGGTGCAACTGGGGGAGTTGCAGTGTGAGCCGAATTGGGAGATGCCGGATTAATTTGAGGAGAATTAACCCGGGCAGGACTTGGCGGATTGTGGACATCTTCAGCAGTAGGATTTTCGGGTACTGAAATATGATCCGTAGGCGTAAGATCTTCAAGAGGAGCTATGGGCTCGCTTTCTGGAGGAACGGTCGCCGCCGGAACATCTGCAGAGGTTTCAGCAGGAGGTTTGTTTGCCTTGGGTTTCTTGATAGGCTTTGGCTTGCTGAAAAAAGTATGCGAAATGAGTTAATATTATAAAGCAAAAAGGAAATCATAAACCGGAAATGTTAAAAAGATTTACCCTGGGACAGTTTTCAACGGGGGAAGCTGCGTGGCAGTCGATTCACCAGAAGAAGACAGAGGAGTTTCCTGATAATCAGGGTCGGACGGTTTAAGAGGTTTTCGGATAAGCCCAGCCTTGGGATGAAGAAGAGTCGGAGAAAGTATCACCTCAGAACGGCGCTTCCGAGCCGGAGTTAAAGAAATCCCGGATGATTCCACCGCCAGGCCACTATGGCGAGTGGTCCGGCGAAGAGCTTCATGTTGTTGCTTCTTCAAAAGAAAATTAGGATCCAATTGAGCGTAAGGGTGAGAAAATTGGTATTTCCGGACGGTCCGACGACTTTTTTGTGGAAGAGGTTCTAAATCAGAAGAAAGGATAGTTACCTCAACTTCAGCCGGATTATCACCTTCAGCCAATTCATGCGGAAAGTTATCATTAGACACGGATATGAGTATAAGAAAGCAAAATTCAAACCGGATTAATTTATACCTCGGAATCCGGGTCATCATCTTCAGCGGGAGAGCTAGCGTCAACAGCTGCTTTTCTTTTCTTATTGGCAAAGGTTTTCCGGCGTGCTTGTTTGCCGGTTTTCTCCTGAGGCTTTCTCTTCCAGAAAGGATCATCAGACTATTCAAAAGAAAGAAAGACAATTGAAAAGACGGTTTAAAGGAACGGGTTACAAATACAGGGCGAAGCAAAACTTACCGCAGGCAGCTTATTCTTCTTATAATACGGAGCTAACCCGACTTTGCTGCAGTCTGCTAAGGAGACGTTGAGCATTTTCTTGGCTGATTCTATAACCTCCGACTCTGAGAGTTTGTCCTTGGTAAACCGTTGAGGGTCGTCCGGTTTACCAGAATACTGGCACATCAACTGTGATCGCTGACTTAAGGGAAGGATGCTCCAAGACAACCAGCAGCGCATAAAATCAGTTCCAGTCAAGCCATTGGCCATGAAAGCTTTTAACCTGGAGAGTTGTGATGCAAACCGGGTCCGCTCGACAGAGCTGAGTCGTTGTGGTAGAGGATGATCCTCCGGAATACGGTGCTCACGATAACCCGGCAAAGGGTTCTCCCCTTCAGGAGAAGTGTCAACGCAATAAAACCATGACTTGTTCCACTCCTTTGGATGCGTGTGTAAAGCGGCGTGAGGAAATACAGCGTCTCTCCTTTTCTGGATACTGACACCACCGAGCTCCTGATGCGGTCCGTTGGTGAACTTTGTGCGCCGGTTCAGGTGAAAGAAGTCCCGGAACAGATCGACCGACGGTTCTTCTTGAAGATACACCTCCGAAAACACTTGGAAGTCACAGATATTTGAAATAGAGTTGGGCCCAATATCCTGAGGGTGGAGTTGGAAGGCAGCTAGAACGTCCCGGAAAAACTTTGAACCGGGGGGAGAGAAGCCTCGAGATATGTGGTCAAAGAACACAATAACCTCCCCGGGCCTGGGAGTAGGAGGGCATTCATTCCCCGGAGCCCGCCACTTCAAAGCAGACTGAGGGCCTAAGGTACCAATTTCAGAAATTTTGACCAAGTCTTCTTCCGTGATGATGGGAGGGACCCAATCACAGGAGACAAACTGCTTGGCCATAGCAATGGAAGGACAAGTACTGGAAAAGATAAAGTGCAAAAAACGGATTATGCGGGTAGAGTAGTATAAACCGGAAAAATCTATGAAAGTTACGCAACGGTTTAAACAGAGGACTAATGGTATGGTTAAACCGGCAATGACAGGGAGCTATGTCATTACCGGTTCACGAACAGTAAAAGAGGAGCAGCTAAACCGTCGCGTTCAACTTCAAATTTTTTTACAGGAACATGGCATAACAAATTTTAAACCGGAGTATACCTAATGGATCTACAAAGGAGTAGAAACAGTTTCTTTGTAAATGGCTAAAGTGAAACAGATCTGGGCGCACAAAGAAAGGAAAAGAAAATTAAGTGCAAGAAAGTACGGGAAGAAACGCAAGGGTCTTATGCAGAGCAGATGAATCTACAGAATTAGTATAAATGGCGGGATCTAAGGCAAATACTAGCGGAAGATCTATTAACCGGGCATAAAGGTCAAAAACTTTCTACGAAGTGAGCGTTTACGAGGAACAAGATGAAGCTTTCGTTGAAAGCCCTAATGGCGGAAGAACAAGGGAGGAACCCTAGAAGATGCAGATCTATAACGAAGAAGAAAGGACGTACCTGAACAATGGAGGACAGCGGCGGAGTTCTCTGGTCGAATCAGGTTGATGCAGCGGCCAGAGAGGTCTTGACTCGGCGAGGCAACGGCGGCGCTTCAAGCTCGGGCGTCAATGGAGTCTTGAAGCTCGGGCGGCAGACGGAGGAAGAAGAGGTGAGAAGAAGAAAGAACGAAGGGGGACGGCGGTATTTATAAGCGAAGGACAAATGTGAAGCGACAGGTGCGGGATTCGAGGGGGCAAAGATCGGATAAAGATCCTTTTTAACGCCTCGATTTTTGGATAACCATTAAACAAAGCTACAGTACAGCTCGCAGTGTTAAATACAGAGATGATGTCACGGTCAGATTTAGTGATTCTCGAAGATGACGTCAGAGCCGGTTTACAAAAATGTGAAGACAGAAGAAAATTATACAAGACAAGGAAGACTGATATGAACAAGTTCAAATCATTCTGGGGCCTAATGTCAGGGATATGACTAGCAGGTATGAACCGGCTAGTGTAAACCGGCTTAGTTATATTATACTTGGTTGTAATATTTAGTAAAGGCTACGGCTCATGAGATCTTAGGGCCCATGTATAGAAGCACGGTTTGTGAACCGCCAAGCGATGTAACTTGAGAGATAAGGAAGAAAAGACAGGGACCGAGGCGGACACAAGTATGAGCCGGCCTCGGAACTCTGTAAACCGGACCAGGCGTCACCTCTATATAAAGGGACGACCTGGCGACGGTTCAGGGAGAAGCAAGAATCAACCCGTCGAGACTACAGGCAAGCGATCCGCTCCCTGTAAACCGACGCCCAAGCAATACCAAACCAACTAGACGTAGGCTTTTACCTTCATCGAAGGGGCCGAACTAGTATAAACTCTCTGTGTCCTTTGTGTGCTATGAACCCCTTCAAGCTAACCCGTGCGATGGTTCCATCATCAAGTCCGCTAAACCGGACATCTGCCGTGCTAATTCCACGACAATATCCTTGTTGACATTATCGTTTGATAAGTAAGTTGTTTGTCAAGCCCGGCTAAGGCAAACATCTTCCTTTGTGTTAACACTTTCACTTCTTGCCTAATAACATGTTCTTTCAAAAGCATCAATTAATCTCATCAAAACATAAAAAGAAAGAGCAAAAGTAAAAGCTATTAGTTGTTCTTTGACCAAAGGACATGTTTGCCATGATTTGATGAGTTTCCTTAGCCCTACTTCCGAATATAAGTGCTACCACTCTTTTATAAGGGCCTTATGAGTTGAAGATTGCTATTGAGGATATTTGAGTTGGTGAAGAAACTGCGATGCTTCTTGTCTGTATTCTATTTATCGACACTTCACTCTCTAAACTTGTGGACAGGTTTACCGAGCTCAGTATTCGCTTGGGGACAAGCGAGGTCTAAGCTTGGGGGTGTTGATACGTCCAAAATGCATCACTATTTTGTATCGTAATTTATCCTTATTCATTGATATATTTCACATTACGATGATGTTCTTATGTTGTTTTGGCCTATTTTACACAGTTTGCAACTTTCCGGTGCCGAAGCAGCAGACGCAGGATTCAGCGATAAAAAAGTGGACGCTGAGTTGCTGAAGAAGAATACCTCCAAATTACCTGAAAATCGACGGAGGGTATTTTCCAGACGGATCACGAAGGCACGCAAAAGGGCAACCAGAGGGGGGCCACAGGGCATCCAGGCGCCCTGGGGGGGCGGCCCCACCCCTGGCCGCGCCGGGGGGCGCCTGGAGCCCCTGGCCCACCTCCGGCTGCCCCCTTTTGCCTATATACTCCTCGTTATCCGAAAACCCTAAAAAAGAGAGTTTTGACGGAGTTCCGCCGCCGCTCCGTGGTGGAAACCTACAGGGAAGAAAAAGCCATCTCCGGCGGGCAGATTCCGCCGGGGAGATCACCTCCCGGAAGGGGAGAACAACGCCATCGTCTGTCGGGGCCGGATTTCGGGAACACAATATTCCAGAAATTAACCCCTAGTGTCATCACCAGCCCAGGATTACTGTTACTGGTTGACACATCCTTGTTACAGATTACCAAGCATTTACAAGAATTTGATACAAGACCATAAAGGTCTACTGATGCAATAATGACTCCGGTGGTGGATGAAGAAATTGGCTTGCGGACTTCCACATCGATGGGGCTCCATTCCATCAGGAACAGCTGACCCGGATAACTCCTATCCAGCGTGGCTGCACTCCTAGGCTTCGCACGGACGTCACTGTGGTACTCCTCGTAGAACCCCTAACCTGGCCAAGTAAATAGCCAGGGACAAGCCTGTGAGTACGTTTGAATGTACTCGCAAACACCATGGACAAAAGATATAACAATTGCAGCAAAACAATAATATGGTGAATTAAACTATATGCACATGCTCATGATATACTTATATTAAATGCATGCTGACAGGAATTAAAACATGGCATGATGAATAATATTTAGTGCAGAAGATAAGCATCAATAAAATCTAAAAGAAATGCCGATCGGGTGTCAAGTGACACCACGGTCGGTCTTGAAAAGAAATGCCAGTCGGGTGTCTAAAAGAGAAATCGGACGATACCATCCGAGAACTCAGGCGACGCCACGAAAGGACTTGAAAAGAAATGCCAGTCGGGTGTCCACAAGAGTAGTGGCGTGATAAACCGCCTGACACTCGAGGGACGCCACAGAAAGGACTTGAAAATAAAGGCGAGTGTCCGGGGTAGTCTAGCCAGCCCCTGAGACACTCTGAAAAGTAAAATAAGAGCAAAGGGTTAGTTCACAAATATAATCATATCATCAAATATATTAATGGTAACACCAGTAGCAACGATAATTATCCTGCAAAATAACCATGCTCAACTTTTAAATATTTCCTCCGGAGACCGACTCTAAGACCGACACTTGACCAACCCAGACTGTAATCCTTAACCGCGGACACGGCTATTCGAATAGATACGACTCTGCAGAGGGTGTACTCTTTACCCACAAGTATAGGATTTCTTTAATCAGTATCGGGACACTGACTAATTCCCATTATGGTCTTTGGGTTGAAAACACACCTAACCAGCACACACCAGCTTAACTTTTCTGCTGCCAGGAGTCACCCAAAACAACAGTTAAGTAAAACTCTAAGTCGGAGAGGCTACAACCTCCATGAGCATGGGATCACTATTCATACGCGCGGATTACAAGGGTACACTCCCTCTCGGCTACAACCGGAAACACCCATGCCCCCTAACCTGATGACAGGATTTAGTCCAGGGCCCTGGAAACCCTCATCATGGCCCTCTGTACGGTGTGTGCGTGGAAAGGGGTTAACAACTTACTAAACCATACCTTACCCGAGGCAGGGACAAGTGGTAGCACGAAACAAGTGTGGGGGTTACCGGAACAAGACTCGGTCAACGGTCGACTCAGGAGGCCTATAATTCATGCAGTGGTTAGCACAACAAATTAATCTTTCAACTTTATCATCAGGACAGGGCCACAACCCTTGCCTGCTTCCACATATATCTCATGACACCACCATGTCAAAATATGGCCCGTGCCCACCAGCACGTCCAAACCAGGAGCACAACCATGTACTTTCATAACTTATGTATGTTGCAAAATTGAAGGGGATGCATGCAAGAGGAAGTATAATTATGACCATGCATGCATGCAATATTTCTATTCATATGCCAAGCCTATCAAAGTATCAAACATGCCCTAAAATATTATAGCATGAAAAACATACGCCATATCAGGTGTTCAAAATGCTTGCCTTAGATATGAAAAAGGTGCTGGTTACTTGCAAGGAAACATCTCCCCTTCAATTCCTATTTTCAAAAATATCTAAATTACCACATAATTCAAAAACAGCACTAAAAAGCATTTCAAATATTTTTGAAACAAATACTAAAATAAACCAGAGGATATTTAAGGAATAACAGAAAAATAACTAATTCATTTAGAGTTCATATGAATTAGTTATGGATTTACTAAGATGGAAAACATGTTTAAAAGCAATATTTAAATCCTTTAAACAGAAACTATGCCCAGTAAAATGTTCACTTAATTTAAATAAACAGAGCAAGATTTTTGAAGCCTACAGAAATTTGAACTACCCATTTTAGTGTATATATGGCTATTATGGAATTATTTGAAAGTTGCTGGAATTGACAAAAAGAAAGGATAGGTTCGCGCCCTGAGCGCTGTTTAGCTCCGCGGCACCAATGGGCCGAGCCCAGTCGTCTGGCTGTGGGAAGGGGGTGATGACGACGATGGCGTATTCCACGGAATACGCCTCCTTCGCGCGGAAAACGGCTCCAAGAGGAAACCGCCTCCACTTACACAGCGGGGGCCCGCGGCTTGTGGTCACTGACAGTGGGTCCGCCTGGCCCACTGGTCAGGTTCGACCAGGTCCACGCGCGCGTTTACTCGTGGCAGAGCGGGGGCGGCGCTCCGGCGGAGCTCGCCGGCGAACGGTGGCGCCGTTCGGCGATCTGAGACCACCGGTGTGACCAGGGAGTCACGGCGGTCCTTCCGGTACCCGCCATGGTCGGACAGTTGGACGGTGTCGCCGGTGAGGCTGCTCCCGGCGGACGGCGGCGTCGGACGAGAGGGGAACTCCGGCTAGGGTGCGACTCCAGTGAAGTTGAAGTTGGGGACGGGTTCGTTGATGCTCCAGGAGTCGAATGGTGAAGAAGACGGGGAGGGGGAAGCTCTGGTGGCGTCGGAACCATCGAGGAAATGGCGGCGGCAGTGGTCATCGGAGATGAAGAAGAAGACCTTCTCCGGTTGTTTTGCTTGCTCGGGGAGGCTCTCAGGAGGAGGGGGAGTGGTGGAGATGAGGAGCCGGGCGCTCGGGATGGCTTAAATAGGCGGGGCGACGCGGTCCGGCGGGTTCCAGAGAACGGACACGGCGGCGATGCTTTTACTCCGGTAGGCGTGGTCGTTGGGTGGCCGGTGCGGGTTGGCGAGGACGTGGCCTGGCCGCAGTTACTCGGGGAGTGTGCTGGCGGCTCGGGGAGGTGCCAGGTGCTTGGGACGGCGCCGTCCATGGCAGACCGTGGCAGCGGCCATTAATGGCAGACGCGGCCGGTGGCGAGGCCGTTGATGGACGGCGGAGTTTGGTGAGGGAGGTGGTTGCTTGCAGTGAAGGCGGGGCGTCTGGGTTGGCTCGGGGCGAGCCACGCGTCCAGGGCGTTGACGTCGGTGCGACGTGGCGAGGCGGGGCTCGTCGGGCGGCGCCTCCGGATGGCGTGGACAGAGCTGGTCGGCGCAAACGGCCAAGGAAGGATGTCGGGGAGGTAGGTGGTGGTCGGCCTGATCCAGAGGGAGGCTCGGGCGAGCAGGGGAGGTGGTGGAGTGGCGACAGCAGCTCGATGCCAGCGGCTGCAATAACTGCGCTCTGCTCGTGCTCCGGACATGCCTCTGAGGCGTTCGACGAAATGCCAGAGCGGCCTACAGTGACCCACTCAAGCTGATAATTAGCAGGTTGAAGCTCCTAGAGATGGTATGCCTAGTGGACAAGCTGAAATGGCCAGGAGGGCAAGTGTGTAGTGCAAGATAAAATCCTTGCCAAAATTTGGTCATGCCCTCAAAGTGTTCGACAGAAAGTTAGAGCTAGCTAGGGAACTTTGTTGGGGTTGGGATTTGGCAGGAGGAGGTCTCTTTAGATGGTAGAGATGGTGGTGAAGTTATTTTGGGGAAAAGAAATACTTGCTAGTGCAAGTTGTACTGGAATTCAGTTCTGGACTGAATATTCAGAGGGATATTTGGTGGGTCTTAAAGATGCTAAAGGGGCTGATCTTCTGGAGTTAAGGGTTTGGTAGGAAGAACAAGAAGATGGCCAAGGCTCCGAATTTTTAGAGCAAGAAATAATAGGGTTGTAGTTGAAACTTAGAAGATGGACAGAAATAGAAATGAGGATGGTTCACTCAAAATTTTCAAAACACCAAGTTGGGTTTTTGCACCAAAGTGACACATAGGCATCACATGACCTCTCAGAATTATGGTGGAATTTTTAGAGAATTATTTATAATAGAAGTAGTGCAACAGAAACATTTAAAACCCTGCAAAAAGCTATTAAAAGAAAATTCTAATGCAAAATTTTATTATGAAAATAATTTCTAATGTTATCAAACAAATAATGAAGTGACCCAAGATACAACCAGAGCCCACAAAAATATATCCCAAAAATTTTCTATTTGCAAAGAAGATTTTCTAAGGCAGGAATAGAAAAAGCTCTGAAAATTTTATTAAAGAATTCAAAATTTTATTTCTAGCCAAATTTTATTTACTGAAAAGGTGGTTAAAAATTTTGGGGTGTTACAAACTCTAACCCCCTTAAGAAAATCTCGTCCTCGAGATTTGTTAAGGGCGGAAGAATTAAAAGCATACCACACAAACAAAAATTACTCACAAGCAAAAATGCAGACAGGGCAATACATTCATGACATACAATCAAAACAAGATCACAACAAGCAAACAAGCACTACACGCTACGCAAACTCATTTACGACCGTCTACGGTACGAAAGCGGGATCTACGGGGTCAAGCGAAAGGCTTCCCGGTGTTGGAACACCTCCTTCTTCTTCCGGAGGGAGGGGAGGCAGTTGAGGGAGCAAACGAAGAACGTGTCCCTCCTGAGTTGGCAGAGGGGGTCCGCCAATGGCGATCCGGGGATTCAGGACAGCAAGGTAGTGGAGATACTCCAGTATTTGCTGGGTGAAATGCTCCTGGGCCATCACATATTGAATGAGATAGACCAGGGCTGGATCGTTCTCCGCACGTCCACAGCGGAACGTAGCTTCTGCTCCAAAAACAGCGCGACTTGGAAAATAGCAGTATTCCCTTGCGTTGGCACAGGGCACCGCAAATCGAAGACGGGTGACTGCTTCATACGCAGCAGACTCAATGGCCATGCCTGGCGTTGGCATGGATCTCCCGATGAAAATCACATAGGGAGGGCCTTGGTTTAAATCTGCTGGTGGAATATGTACAGCTGCCCAGTATTTCGAGAGATCAGGAGTGATTCTCGATTTGAACAGCTCATACAGGGGTGGATGGGTGGAGCCAAGAGTATTGCGGGTAAAATCCCACAATATCATAACAAAACTACCAGGTCTTGCATTGGGGTTCCTCAGGTAGGCTCCGGGGTGAGACATGGGTGGATGAATGAAAAAGGCAGTGCTTGATGCTGATGGTTGCTGGTGTGGAAAAAGAAAGTGGCCTCTTATAGAGAGCCTGGGTCATGAGACATGAAATGGTGCCGGTATGACAGAGACACCGACTCCGGCGCGGGGCTGTCTGAGTCAAGGTCTCAGGCCTCAATCCCCACAAGAAAAGTGACATGTTACTGTGCGTGTGGTTAAGGGTCACGTCCAGAATTTACTCTGCAACCACTCATCAAGCAATTTATGCCAGATCACACACACCATTAGATGGTGACACACAGGGGGTCTACAAACTCACTACTCCACACAACAGCTACTGCTGAACTAAAGAAAAAAAACCGAGCCACTAGGGCTTTGATAACAATCCTGGTGGACTCAGTCCATCTGGTTGATATCTATCTTGGCGCGTCTTGCGGATGCCGAGTCGTCTCCGTGTGCTTCCGCGTCGGAGCTGGCCGGAGTAGGATGGGGAGCTACAGGGCTGGAGTAGCGGTGGTGACCTTCGCGGGGTGTCGAGGTCACCGTCCCATTGGAGTAGGCCTCCAAGAGACGACGGAGATTTCCGGGTGAGGCGAAAGCATTGCCCGGGTAGGTGACATGGTCAGAGCTTGGGGGCTCAACCGGCCTTCCAAGCAGCACTAACGGGGCGTCGGTGGCGGGTGCGACTTCACTCCTTGCTGGGGTCAGGAGAGCAAGCGTCCTGCGGGTCTCAATCAGATCAAGGGTGACCTGATCGAACAGTGCCTCCTGCGCTCTCAGGTAGCGCACTAGATGCACTAGGGCAGGATCCGACTCATGGTCTCCGGTGGCGACCTGGGTCGGGCTACCATAGCCTTCACGACTAGGGTAGTAGTAGAAGGGGCGGCAGTTAACCCTCGGCGACAGGTGCCGGAGTGGAACTACAGCCTCTCGGGCTGCAAGTTGGATGGATTGGGGCTCGTCGGAGGTCGTCCTCCCGGTGAATCGGTAGGGACGCTCCGATGTGGTGCCCCTCCCGTAGATGTGCACCGTGGCCCAGAAGTGATGGATGGAATTACTCGTGTGCTCTTGGTACACGACATATTCCGGTGGCTCGTTGATGCTAAAAGCACGACGGGTGAGATTGGCGAGGATGGTTACGAAGCCTTCAAGCTCGACTGCGGTGGTCTCGTTGTGCATGAGAGGGCCTGTCATTTTGGTGGTTGGATACCGAACTGGGAATGAGGCTGTGATGTGCTGAGTTTGGGGTATGGCTTCCTTTATAAGTCAGCAGAGTCTTCCATCGCACGCTTGTGGATGGGAAAACTCAGGTGTTGGCACAGGCACACGGCCTATGGATAGACTGATAGGTTGGGCACCGGCTATCACAAGATGTCGGTTGCCACTGTGGATGGGATAGACTTGACCGCGGACAGGAAAAGTTGTGGGTGGTGTGGAAACCTAGGGATGGTGACCAGGCTAGGATAGGGTTAGCCAATGGTCAGCCTGGCTCTGATACCAAGGCTGTCGGGGCCGGATTTCGGGAACACAATATTCCAGAAATTAACCCCTAGTGTCATCACCAGCCCAGGATTACTGTTACTGGTTGACACATCCTTGTTACAGATTACCAAGCATTTACAAGAATTTGATACAAGACCATAAAGGTCTACTGATGCAATAATGACTCCGGTGGTGGATGAAGAAATTGGCTTGCGGACTTCCACATCGATGGGGCTCCATTCCATCAGGAACAGCTGACCCGGATAACTCCTATCCAGCGTGGCTGCACTCCTAGGCTTCGCACGGACGTCACTGTGGTACTCCTCGTAGAACCCCTAACCTGGCCAAGTAAATAGCCAGGGACAAGCCTGTGAGTACGTTTGAATGTACTCGCAAACACCATGGACAAAAGATATAACAATTGCAGCAAAACAATAATATGGTGAATTAAACTATATGCACATGCTCATGATATACTTATATTAAATGCATGCTGACAGGAATTAAAACATGGCATGATGAATAATATTTAGTGCAGAAGATAAGCATCAATAAAATCTAAAAGAAATGCCGATCGGGTGTCAAGTGACACCACGGTCGGTCTTGAAAAGAAATGCCAGTCGGGTGTCTAAAAGAGAAATCGGACGATACCATCCGAGAACTCAGGCGACGCCACGAAAGGACTTGAAAAGAAATGCCAGTCGGGTGTCCACAAGAGTAGTGGCGTGATAAACCGCCTGACACTCGAGGGACGCCACAGAAAGGACTTGAAAATAAAGGCGAGTGTCCGGGGTAGTCTAGCCAGCCCCTGAGACACTCTGAAAAGTAAAATAAGAGCAAAGGGTTAGTTCACAAATATAATCATATCATCAAATATATTAATGGTAACACCAGTAGCAACGATAATTATCCTGCAAAATAACCATGCTCAACTTTTAAATATTTCCTCCGGAGACCGACTCTAAGACCGACACTTGACCAACCCAGACTGTAATCCTTAACCGCGGACACGGCTATTCGAATAGATACGACTCTGCAGAGGGTGTACTCTTTACCCACAAGTATAGGATTTCTTTAATCAGTATCGGGACACTGACTAATTCCCATTATGGTCTTTGGGTTGAAAACACACCTAACCAGCACACACCAGCTTAACTTTTCTGCTGCCAGGAGTCACCCAAAACAACAGTTAAGTAAAACTCTAAGTCGGAGAGGCTACAACCTCCATGAGCATGGGATCACTATTCATACGCGCGGATTACAAGGGTACACTCCCTCTCGGCTACAACCGGAAACACCCATGCCCCCTAACCTGATGACAGGATTTAGTCCAGGGCCCTGGAAACCCTCATCATGGCCCTCTGTACGGTGTGTGCGTGGAAAGGGGTTAACAACTTACTAAACCATACCTTACCCGAGGCAGGGACAAGTGGTAGCACGAAACAAGTGTGGGGGTTACCGGAACAAGACTCGGTCAACGGTCGACTCAGGAGGCCTATAATTCATGCAGTGGTTAGCACAACAAATTAATCTTTCAACTTTATCATCAGGACAGGGCCACAACCCTTGCCTGCTTCCACATATATCTCATGACACCACCATGTCAAAATATGGCCCGTGCCCACCAGCACGTCCAAACCAGGAGCACAACCATGTACTTTCATAACTTATGTATGTTGCAAAATTGAAGGGGATGCATGCAAGAGGAAGTATAATTATGACCA
>LR738712.1:795437932-795465179 GCA_902687465.1 Secale cereale | reverse complement strand
TAGCTAGGGAACTTTGTTGGGGTTGGGATTTGGCAGGAGGAGGTCTCTTTAGATGGTAGAGATGGTGGTGAAGTTATTTTGGGGAAAAGAAATACTTGCTAGTGCAAGTTGTACTGGAATTCAGTTCTGGACTGAATATTCAGAGGGATATTTGGTGGGTCTTAAAGATGCTAAAGGGGCTGATCTTCTGGAGTTAAGGGTTTGGTAGGAAGAACAAGAAGATGGCCAAGGCTCCGAATTTTTAGAGCAAGAAATAATAGGGTTGTAGTTGAAACTTAGAAGATGGACAGAAATAGAAATGAGGATGGTTCACTCAAAATTTTCAAAACACCAAGTTGGGTTTTTGCACCAAAGTGACACATAGGCATCACATGACCTCTCAGAATTATGGTGGAATTTTTAGAGAATTATTTATAATAGAAGTAGTGCAACAGAAACATTTAAAACCCTGCAAAAAGCTATTAAAAGAAAATTCTAATGCAAAATTTTATTATGAAAATAATTTCTAATGTTATCAAACAAATAATGAAGTGACCCAAGATACAACCAGAGCCCACAAAAATATATCCCAAAAATTTTCTATTTGCAAAGAAGATTTTCTAAGGCAGGAATAGAAAAAGCTCTGAAAATTTTATTAAAGAATTCAAAATTTTATTTCTAGCCAAATTTTATTTACTGAAAAGGTGGTTAAAAATTTTGGGGTGTTACATCGTCATCACCATCGTCACGGGCATCATCGGGATCATCATCAACATCATCCCCAACATCAGCACCATCTCCATCTTCATCCAAATCTCATCTCACAATTGCAACTTGTGTTGTAACCCGTACTACCTATCCTCTCTACTCCATCGGTGTTGATTACTACTTTGTGGTGAATGCTATTGAGTTTTGTTGGAGAAATATCATTATGTCCAGATTGTTTATCATCGATTTATCTCCACTGATCATGATCTCTTTTATGTCTTGTGAGTAGTTACCTTAGTTCTTGAGGACATGGGAAAAGTCTTGTTGTTAGTAGTCATATGTTGTTGAAGTAATATGTGTTGTTTGATACTTAAGTTGTGTTGTTATTCTACTAGTGGTGTTGTGTGAGTCGAACACTCAACACTTCGCCTTATTAAGGTCCTAGGGGAATACATTGTGTACAAAGAATGCTTACGGTGGGTTGCCGGAGTGACAAACCTGAACCTCAGTTTGCACGCTTTTGCGCAAGGGAACAATGGATCATCGATCGTATTGCTATGGTTAGGCTGTTGCCTTAAATACTATCTTGTATTTGCGGATGCTTGCAAGGTGTTTAATCATAAGAGTGCACTCATCTTAGTCTAGAGAGTGTACTAGCATAGAACCACCCACTCAACACTTATCAACACATAACATAGTACCGATACGGAATATGGCGAAAGCACATCACTACCTCTCCCGTGTGTCCTCAAGAACGCTTTAGCCTTTATAAGTTCAGTTGCTAGGCCTCTCCTTTGCTCAGAAAGGATTGGGCCACTTGTTACTCTTCAGTGCCTTTTACTTTGTTCACTTTTACTTTCCTGTTGCTTATATCAAGAAAACCCCTAAAAAGTTATCTTTCAGCGCTTGCAGTAATTCCTTGCTCAGAATTGCTTATCGATACCTTCTGCTCCTCATTGGGTTCGACACTCTTACTTATCGAAAACGCTGCAATAGATCTCTTACGGTTGTGGGTCATCACATAGCCGGTTTACAAAACAGAGGAAATACAGAGAAGAAGTTTATGCAAGATTTAGAAGACTGACATGAACAAGTTCAAATCATTCTGGGGCCTAATGTCAGGGATATTACTAGCAGTTATAAACCGGCTAGGGAGATCCGGATTAGGGTAACATAGCTGTGTAGTTATAAACTCAGTAGAGGTTACAGCCCATGAAGGCTTAGGGCCCATGTGTAAAGTTTACAGTTTATCATGTAACTTGAGATGTAAGGAATAAAGAGTAGAGACCGAGGCAGACACGGTTATGAGCCGGCCACCGGGCGTTGCCTCCTATATAAAGGAACGTCCCGGTGAGGGTTCAAAAAGGAGCAACGATTCGTCGAGAGACAGGCAAGCAATCTGCTCCCTGTTCATCGACGTCCAAGCAATACCAAACCAAACTAGACGTAGGCTTTTACCTTCATCGAAGGGGCCGAACTAATATAAACCCTCTGTGTCCTTTGCGTGCTTTTAACCTCTTCAAGCTAACCCGCGCGATGGCTCCACACCTAAGTCCTCTAAACCGGACATTTGCCGTGCTAATTCCACGACACTTAGTGTGAAAGTTTTTACTACATTGATATTGGATGTCTATCATGTGAAGACTATTTTTTTAGCCTAAACACATTACCATGCTGTTTTAATAGACTCTCAAAAGGATATAACTGAAGCATGAGAGATCAACAATTTCTTCAAAATAAAACCACCGTCGTGCTCTAAAACATACTCCCTCCATCACAAAATAAGTGACTCGAAAATTACACAACATTGTACTAACTTTAGTACAAAGTTGAGTCACTTTTGAGTCACTTATTTTGGGACGGAGGGAGTATAAGTGAAGCACTAGAGCAAATGACAAACTACTCCGAAAGATATAAGTGAAGATCAATGAGTAGTTCAATAATTATGTAACTATGTGAAGACTCTCTAACATTTAAAAACTTCAGATCTTGGGATATTATACAAACAGCAAGCAAAACAAAATAAACTAAATTGACGCTTCAAGCAAAACACATATCATGTGGTGAATAAAAATATAGCTCCGAGTATAGTTACCGATAGATGAAGACGAAAGAGGGGATGCCTTCCCGGGGCATCCCCAAGCTTAGGCTTTTGGTTGTCCTTGAATTTTACCTTGGGGTGCCATGGGCATCCCCAAGCTTAGGCTCTTGCCACTCTTTGTTCCATAGTCCATCAAAGCAATACTCAAAACTTGAAAACTTCACAACACAAAACTTAGACAAAAATCTCATGAGCTCCGTTAGTATAAGAAAACAAACCACTACTCAAAGGTACTGCAATGAATTCATTATTTGTTTATATTGGTGTTAAACCTACTGTATTCAAACTTCTCTATGGTTCATACTTCCCAATATTACTCATAGATGCATTGAAATAAGCAAACAACACACGAAAAACAGAATCTGTCAAAAACAGAACAGTCTGTAGTAATCTGCAGGTTTCGCATACTTATGTAACTCCAAAAAATTAAAACTAAATTGGTAAATGTGAGGAATTTGTCTATTAATCATCTTCAAAAAGAATCAACTAAATAGCACGCTCCAGTAAAATCTGACGACTATTCTAGTGAGCGCTAACGATTCTATTTTTCACAGCAAGATCAAATAAACATCACACACATCTTCCCAAAGGTTCTACTTGGCACAAACACTAAACAAAACATGAAACCACATCTAAACAGAGGCTAGATGCAATATTTATTCCCTAACAGCAACAAAAACAAGAAATATAAAATTGGGTTGCCTCCCAACAAGCGCTATCGTTTTACCCCCCCTAGCTAGGCATGATGATTTCAATGATGCTCGCGTAAAAGATAAGAATTGAAACATAAAGAGAGCATCATGAAGAATATGAGTAGCACATTTAAGCCTAACCCACTTCCTATGCATAGGGATTTTGTGAGCAAACAACTTATGGGAACAATAATCAACTAGCATAGGAAAGCAAAACAAGCATAACTTCAAAACTTTAAGCACATAGAGAGGACACTTGATATTATTGCAATTACTACAAGCATATGTACCTCTCTCATAATAATTTTCAGTAGCATCATGAATGAATTGAATAATATAACCATCACATAAAGCATTCTTTTCATGATCTACTTGCATAGAAATTTTACTACTCTCCACATAAACAAATTTATTCTCATCAATAGTAGTGGGAGCAAACTCAACAAAATAACTACCATGTGAAGCATAATCCAATTGAATACTATAATCATGATGAAAAGTTTCATGGTTATCATTATTCTTAATAGCATACAAGTCATCACAATAATCATCATAGATAGCAACTTTGTTCTCATAATCAATTGGAACCTCTTCCGAAATAGTGGATTCATCACTAAATAAAGTCATGACCTCTCCAAATCCACTTTCATCAATATAATCATCATAAATAGGAGGCATGCTTTCATCATAATAAATTTGCTCATCAAAACTTGGGGGACTAAACATATCATCTTCATCAAACATAGCATCCCCAAGCTTGTGGCTTTGCATATCATTAGCATCATGGGTATTCATAGAATTCATACTAACAACATTGAAATCATGCTCATCATGCACATATTCTATGCCAAGCATTCGATGTAATTCTTCTTCTAGTACTTGAGCACAATTTTCCTTCCCATCATTTTCACGAAAGATATTAAAAAGATGAAGCATATGAGGTAACCTTAATTCCATTTTTTGTAGTTTTCTTTTATAAACTAAACTAGTGATAAAACAAGAAACTAAAAAATTCGATTACAAGATCTAAAGATATACCTTCAAGCACTAACCTCTCCGGCAACGGCGCCAGAAAAGAGCTTGATGTCTACTACACAACCTTCTTCTTGTAGACGTTGTTGGGGCTCTGATGTCTACACACGCTTCTACTCTTGTAGACTATGTTGGGCCTCCAAGCGCAGAGGTTTGTAGGACAGCAGCAATTTCCCTCAAGTGGATGACCTAAGGTTTATCGAACTCAGGGAAGTAGAGGTTGAAGATGGTCTCTCTCAAGCAACCCTGCAACTAAGATACAAGAAGTCTCTTGTGTACCCAACACACCTAATACACTTGTTAGATGTATAGGTGCACTAGTTCGGCGAAGAGATGTTAAATGGCAAGTGATATGGATGGCAAAACAAAGTAATATAAATCTGTAATAAAAAGTGCAGCAAGCAAACAAGTGGTAAACGTGAGCACAAATGGTATTGCAATGGTGGAAACAAGGCCTAGGGTTCATACTTTCACTAGTGGCAACTCCCAACAACATAACATAATCGAATCACATGATATTTCCCATAAAACATGCAATGGAGACGCACCCGGAGGTCATTCCTTCGTGGTCAAGAGAGGACGAGAATTATGTAGGGCTACAAAAGCACACCTCAAAGTTCGTAGTTCTCAATCTAAGGATTTCCCAATGTCACCGCGGCCATCCAAAGAGAGTCCCACAATCACCACAACATATCTAAAGGATAGTCAAAGACAAGCACCAAGAGACTCTCAATCTTCAATCAACACACAAGAGAGGAAATCACTCATGAAAATATTTTCCTAATCCATGTCCAATAGACCGTTGTCACCTTGATCTCGGGGATTATACTAGATAAAGACAAGTGAGTACATCAATCCAATACATAGAGGAAGGGGAAATGTCATGGGATCACCCTAGATTAACATAGCATATGATCACAACGAAGATCACATCATGGGAGAGAGAGATAACCACATAGCTACACGTACGAGCCCTCGGCCCTGGAGAAGACTACTCACACATGGACATGGTGAGGAGGAGGTTGATGATGGTGTTGATGGAGAGGTGCAGCCCCGCGAGGAGGAGACGGCCGGCGGCAGCCACGGAGGCGGCGACGGCGGCCCTCGGGGCGGTGGCGGCCCTAGGGGCAGAGGCTCCTTGGCCCCCCTTCTTCCTTGTGGATGGTGCTGCAATGGTGCTGGTCCTCCCCTCCAAGACGGCGGCTCGGGAGGAGGAAAATTCGTGGCCCTTGGTGACCTAGGTTTCCTCTCTTTTTATAGACTCTCGGATTCCCGTCATCAGATTTTGGGCCTCAGTAAAACGGTCTTTACTCGGCCGTACGGACACCGATTTGGACGAATTTTATATCTAGAAGCATCGCCGCGAAATTCCCCACAACTTTCGCAACTAGACTTTTTCCGTTTGACGTCGTTTTCGGGCCGGAACGTGACCATCTTTAAAAAACGTTCTCAGACAGATTTCAGGAAAGTCAGAGTCCTACTCCAATACGACTCCTTTTGCGTTTTTGTCAATTTCCAAGTAATTCCTACACAATAAAGTGTAAAACAAGAACATTGTGCACTTTTGCAACCATTAGTAGATTAGTCCAAATATGATCAAAAGTGTATGGAAGTGCATAAATATCATAGCAATATCACACAAAAAAGGCATGGAGCAAGGAGAAATTATAGATACTTTTTGGACGTATCAACATCCCCAAGCTTAATTACTGCTCGTCCTCGAGTAGGTAAATGATAACAAGCATAATTTCTGTGGTGACATGCTATTAACCATATAAGGACTTTTCACAGTCACATGACAAAAGCTTACTGAGACAATGAATCTGTAGTAATTAAGTTGCCTCATGAGAAAATCACAAAGAACTGAAAGTTTTACAATATGATACTGAAACATCAAATATATTTGTAGTGAGCTTGGTGTGCAAATATGATAAAGTGGTATCTCGCTTGCCCCCTTTAGTGAAGCAAAACATAAATGCAGGGGCACCTCCAAGGTTTAAGTGACGACTAGATACAATGATTTCAGAATAAACGATATCATAATCATGCAAAAGACAATGGTACTTTGGGACAATGCACATTACACTCAGAATGACAATCATGCTCTCAATAGTTGGTGCTTTAAAGAAGGTGGAGACTCTCGAACCGTGGCTTTTGATGACAAGGTTGAAAACCCGTGGTCGGAAACAAAAACTAAACATGTACCAGAGCTCTTGGTTTTTAAAACAAAGGTAAAAATTATTTTTGGGGTATGCATATTTCGTCAACGAATGCTAGTAGATAACTCAATTACTTCTCGAGCTGGACAAGTTTCGAGGAACGGCTCCCGCATGAGGACGATCACATCCTCTTAATCTCCTTTGTTTATCACTGCCAAAGTTTTCTGATTTCTCATGAACAAAGCGTGAAGGAGGATTTGTTTGTTGTATTATTTTTTAATGAGTCGGGCGCACTCTATGCCAGTTCCTTCTCATATTAGGGGTTTGCACATTAGACATGCAATCCCGGGGTGAAACTTGTCCAACCTAAAAAGATCATGAATTAACTACTACTTCCTCATGAGCTAAAACAGAGGCACAAAAGAGAAATGCTTTTTTTTATTAATTTTGAGATGGTACACGAAAGTCTTCGTTAGGAATGGCAGGTAAATACCATGTATAGGAAGGTATGGTGGAATCATATGGCATAACTGGTTTAAAGGATTTTGGATGCACAAGCAGTCAGTCCGCTTAGTACAGGCGAAGGTTAGCAAAAGACTGGGAGCGACCAACTAAGAGAGCAATGACGGTCATAATCATGCAGAGCGACAAAGCAACATTGAATCGGGCATGGAAGTTATATCGCTACTCAGAAATTAAAGATCATCAAGGCTTGATAGACTTTCTTTACAGTCTTAAATATGCGTGAGCATACGCCAAGTCAATCAAAATAAATTCTTGGAGGAAGATATCACTAGACCATACCACATCATAGGCAAACAAATCATGTTGGTACTCCAATAACACATTGAAAACCCCCCAGCTATTTGAGACTAACCATAAGAAAACATGAACTACTAAGCACCATTATGCACATAGCATTTTTATCATAGACATATCAACCAATGCAACAGAAGCCAACTCTCTTAACAAGATAAGCATGATAACTAAAGAGAGTTCCAGCAACCAACTAAACAAAAGCTCTTTAAAAAGATAAGCATGAAAACTAAGAGCTGAACATGATAGTAGCTATTGAAAGACAAAGAACACACACAGCAAGGATAGACATGAAAATTCTATGTTATGTTCTAGGTTGAAGTGGAGCGTGTTTCTCTCCCACACAAAGAAAGCTGAGTTCCAACTCGTTATGAACAGCAAGCAAAGCTAAAGAAAACTAAAAAGGAAACTAAAAGCAAGACGCTCCAAGCATAGCACATAACACATGAAGTGATAAAAATATAGTGGAACGAAAGACGAACTGATAATTGTTGATGGAGAAGGGGATGCACGGGGGCATCCCCAAGCTTAGACGCTTGAGTCTTCTTGAATATTTCTTGAGGGTGCACGGGGGCATCCCCAAGCTTGAGCGTTTGACACTCCTGAATCTTTTTATCATCTTCCCTCGCACACTTGAAAACTCCCTTCATACATAACTCATCATAATCTGATTAGCGAGGTTAGTACCCATAATAAAATAATTGTTCCTTGCTGGAAATAAGGATATTCTTGAAGGTCTACTGTTTCTCAAGATTGCCAAAAGGTTTTTGCAAAGAAAAAGCAAGCTCAAGGTTTGCAAAATGAAGGAAAGGCAAAACAGGACAGAATCTGTGAAAAACAGACCAGCAGGTAGTAAATGATTTTTTTCGGGGCACTTCTGCAACTCAAATCAAAAAACTCAGAACAGACGCCCGAAAGCCAATTGTATAGAGCACGCTGTCGAAAAAATTCAGACCAAAAAGATGATCTGGTGATTTTATACGAATTTTCTGTCCAAGGACAGAATATGTTTCCTGCACAACACGTCACAACTTTTGAACTTTCTTGCAATCAGAGGCTAAACTTGGCACAAAGCTGAAAAATAAAGATACAATGATGTTACTACAGTAGTAACAAACATCAAGACCACTAAAACTGAAAGCAAAGATAACAAGGGTTGTCTCCCTAGAGCTCTTTCTTTATAGCCATAAAGATAGGCTTAAGACTTTAATGATGCTCTCGTAGGAATAAGAGTTGAAGAACAAAAGAGAGCATCAAGAAGCAAATACCAAATACATTTAAGCCTAACATGCTTCCTATGCATAGGAATATTGCAATAGAATAATTCATTGAAGCACAAAGCAACTAGCATAGGAAGGCAAAACAAGCATAACTTCAAAATATTCACCATAAAGAGAGGAAACTTCTTATTATTAAGATATTTAGAACCAAGTCTCCCTCTCTCATTATAAATTTCAGTGGCATCATGGATGAACTCAACAATATAAGCATCACATAAAGCATTGTTACCATGATCCACATGCAAAAAGGTACTCTTACTCTCCACATAAGCATAATCTTTCTCATTGGTAATAGTGGGAGTAGGACTATCATAAACAACTTGAACACTATAGATTAATTGTGTATTAGGAGGGTGGTGTTCAACAAGGGAGTAATTCCCTCCATGATTATGACAAGTTTCATAAGGATAATTTCTCCTTATGTCATAGGTACCTTTATAATCACTATAGATTGGAGTTATAACATCATCATAGTAGAGAAGAGCATTATCATTGCTAGCAACTATACTTGTAATCATGTTGTCTTTATTCTTACTAGCAAAAGAATTATCAATAGTCACATCACTAGTGGGTAAAGGATTTGCAATCCTATCATCCCCAAGCTTAGAGCTTTCCATATCATCACTTTCAGAGTTGGTACCAAAAAGATTTTCAAGATAATAAGTAGCATTATCATCATTTTTCCAATCACAATAAGTAACATGCATATCATAATCAAAATCATCTTCAATAGTACCTACGGACGTATCATCAAGATGATAATTAAGGCAATAAATTTCACCTTCTTCTTTAAACTTACAACCGTTAGGATAAAAGTTGATGGGAGGAATATGCTCAGGCCAGGTTGATACCCATTCTTCTTCCTTCTTGCTCCTCTTCCTCCTCCTCTTCTTTTTCTTCTTCTTCACCTTAGGAGGGAGTGGTTGGAGATGAAGCTTCTCCACATATCCTGGTTTATCATTAGAAACAATAGGGGAAACTTGGGAGAAACTCTCCTTTTTATTAGCAGAAATATAAGAGACATTTTTATACTTTGGTAAAGTTCCCTCCTTTCTAATCTTACTTATGTAATCATTTTCATGGCAATTAACAACACAATATAGATGGCAATTTTGCAAAGTGTTTTTTATTCCTATGGCATTAACATCCAGCCAAGAAGTCTTTTCTGATAACTCTTCACACATCAAAAATAACATAAGCTCATCATAAAGATCAGGGGTGATCATGTTATCACACAACTGGGTAACAGTTATGTTTTGAAAGTGCATGCATTGAAAATTAAAGTGACCCTCTATATGGCAAAGTTCACAAGTAAAAGGATAAAGGTCACACAATTCTCTATCAATTTCATTTAAATCTCTGACCCAAGTGATTGTTCTTTCATGCTTATGTTGCTTACAATACTTCTCTTCTTCAATCATAGTCCTTTCACAAGGTCTATCCACTCCACAAAAATTAACATGCTTATATAAAACTTCATTTTTAGGAATTGGATCATGCATGTTGCAATCATCATGAACAATTTCATTTTCTTTGCAAATCTCTTTAAAAGGTTTATGATGCTTGATCCAATCCTCCTTAGGCATATTAAGATGTGAAGCAAAAGATTTGAGGAAATCAACAAGGAGTTGAGAATCAAGTCCAAACTTAGCACTAAACTTATTAAAACTTGTAGTTTCAACAAAGGACTTAATGCAATCATACTCATAAATTATACCTGACTCTTTACCTTTGTCGATCTCCCAATCTTCAGTGTTGCGTTGAATTCTTTCAAGGAGTTCCCATTTAGCATCGGTCTTTTCGTTTGTGAAAGAACCCATAGAGGAAGCATCGAGCAAATCTTTATCCTGTCGAGAGAGCCTCGCATAGAAATTAGTAATAATCATATCTTTGGGGAGCCCATTGTTAGGACATTTTACCCTTAACGTTTTCAGTCTCCCCCAAGCTTGAGCTATGCTCTCTCCGTCATGAGGATAGAAATTATAAACATAATTCCTATTCTCATGGACTTCATGAAGAGAATAAAACTTGGTGTAAAAGAGAGACTGGCTCTCTTCTCAATCCAGCAGGTGAGAGTCATCTAGTAGCCTATACCATTCTGAAGCTTTATCTATAAGTGATACGGCGAACAATTTCCTCATGACAAACTCCCTTGATACACCTGCAAGCTTAAATAATGAACATAGTTGTGACAGATATAGCAAGTGTTCACCGGGATGTCTGTCTCCTGCATAACGATTAGCCAAAACATAATCGATAATACCAGCTGGTATTTTATAGGGCACAATTTCAGTAGGAGGAGGAGCAACGACCACAGGTTTGGGGCGTCTTCCCACAAGCAGCGAACTAAGATTGCGGTTTTCCATAAACATAACTAGTGAAATAAAAACAAGAAACAAAAAGTTTAATTGCAAGATCTAAAGATATACCTTCAAGCACTCACTTCCCCGGCAACGGCGCCAGAAATATCTTGATGTCTACACACGCTTCTACTCTTGTAGACTATGTTGGGCCTCCAAGCGCAGAGGTTTGTAGGACAGCAGCAATTTCCCTCAAGTGGATGACCTAAGGTTTATCGAACTCAGGGAAGTAGAGGTTGAAGATGGTCTCTCTCAAGCAACCCTGCAACTAAGATACAAGAAGTCTCTTGTGTCCCCAACACACCTAATACACTTGTTAGATGTATAGGTGCACTAGTTCGGCGAAGAGATGTTAAATGGCAAGTGATATGGATGGCAAAACAAAGTAATATAAATCTGTAATAAAAAGTGCAGCAAGCAAACAAGTGGTAAACGTGAGCACAAATGGTATTGCAATGGTGGAAACAAGGCCTAGGGTTCATACTTTCACTAGTGGCAACTCCCAGCAACATTAACATAATCGAATCACATGATATTTCCCATAAAACATGCAATGGAGACGCACCCGGAGGTCATTCCTTCGTGGTCAAGAGAGGACGAGAATTATGTAGGGCTACAAAAGCACACCTCAAAGTTCGTAGTTCTCAATCTAAGGATTTCCCAATGTCACCGCGGCCATCCAAGGAGAGTCCCACAATCACCACAACATATCTAAAGGATAGTCAAAGACAAGCACCAAGAGACTCTCAATCTTCAATCAACACACAAGAGAGGAAATCACTCATGAAAATATTTTTCTAATCCATGTCCAATAGACCGCTGTCACCTTGATCTCGGGGATTATACTAGATAAAGACAAGTGAGTACATCAATCCAATACATAGAGGAAGGGGAAATGTCATGGGATCACCCTAGATTAACATAGCCTATGATCACAACGAAGATCACATCATGGGAGAGAGAGATAACCACATAGCTACACGTACGAGCCCTCGGCCCCGGAGAAGACTACTCACACATGGACATGGTGAGGAGGAGGTTGATGATGGTGTTGATGGAGAGGTGCAGCCCCGCGAGGAGGAGACGGCCGGCGGCAGCCACGGAGGCGGCGGCGGCGGCCCTAGGGGCGGCGGCGGCCCTCGGGGCGGCGGCGGCCCTAGGGGCAGCGGCTCCTTGGCCCCCCTTCTTCCTCGTGGATGGTGCTGCAATGGTGCTGGTCCTCCCCTCCAAGACGGCGGCTCGGGAGGAGGAAAATTCGTGGCCCTTGGTGACCTAGGTTTCCTCTCTTTATATAGACTCTCGGATTCCCGTCATCAGATTTTGTGCCTCAGTAAAACGGGCTTTACTTGGCCGTCCGGACTCCCATTTGGACGAATTTTATATCCAGAAGCATCGCCTCGAAATTCCCCACAACTTTCGCAACTAGACTTTTTCCGTTTGACGTCGTATTCGGGCCGGAACGTGACCATCTTTAAAAAAACGTTCTCAGACAGATTTCAGGAAAGTCAGAGTCCTACTCCAATACGACTCCTTTTGCGCTTTTGTCAATTTCCAAGTAATTCCTACACAATAAAGTGTAAAACAAGAACATTGTGCACTTTTGCAACCATTAGTAGGTTAGTCCAAATATGATCAAAAGTGTATGGAAGTGCATAAATATCATAGCAATATCACGCAAAAAAGGCATGGAGCAAGCAGAAATTATAGATACGTTTTGGACGTATCAGGCTCCAAGTGCAGAGGTTTGTAAGACAGTAGCAAATTTCCCTCAAGTGGATGACCTAAGGTTTATCAATCCGTGGGAGGCGTGGGATGAAGATGGTCTCTCTCAAGCAACACTGCAACCAAATAACAAAGAGTCTCTTGTGTCCCCAACACACCCAATACAATGGTAAATTGTATAGGTGCACTAGTTCGGCGAAGATATGGTGATACAAGTGCAATATGTATGGTAGATATAGGTTTTTGTAAACTGGAAATATAAAAACAGCAAGGTAGCAAGTGGTAAACGTGAGCATAAACGGTGTTGCAATGATAGTAGACAAGGCCTAGGGTTCATACTTTCACTAGTGCAAGTTCTCTCAACAAGTATAACATAATTGGATCTTATTACTAGCCCTCAACATGCAACAAAGAGTCACTCCAAAGTAACTAATAGCGGAGAACAGACGAAGAGATTATGGTAGGGTACGAAACCACCTCAAAGTTATTCTTTCTGATCGATCTATTCAAGAGTCCGTAGTAACGTTCAATCTATCATGGAGTTCGTACTAGAATAACACCTTAAGACACAAATCAATCGAAACCCTAATGTCACCTAGATACTCCATTGTCACCTCAAGTATCCGTGGGCATGATTATACGATATGTATCAGACAATCTCAGAAACATCTATTCAACCGACACATAGAACTTCAAAGAGTGCCCCGAAGTTTCTAGCGGAAAGTCAAGACGAAAACGTGTGCCAACCCCTATGCATAGATTCCCAATGTCACGGAACCCGCAAGTTGATCACCAAAACATACATCAAGTGGATCACATGATATCCCATTGTCACCACAGATAAACACGTGCAAGACATACATCAAGTGTTCTCTAATCCTTAAAGACTCAATCCGATAAGATAACATCAAAGGGAAAACTCAATCCATTACAAGAGAGTAGAGGGGGAGAAGCATTATAAAATCCAACTAGAATAGCAAAGCTCGCCATAAATCAAGATTGTGCCATCTCAAGAACAAGAGAGAGAGATCAAACACAAAGCTACTGATACATACCCTCAGCCCCGAGGGTGGACTACTCCCTCCTCGTCATGGAGAGCGCCGGGATGATGAAGATGGCCACCGATGAGGGTTCCCCCTCCGGCAGGGTGCCGGAACAGGGTCTAGATTGGTTTTTGGTGGCACCAGAGGCTTTCGGCGACAGAACTCCCGATCTAGGTTAATTTTCGGAGGTTTCAGTATTTATATGATTTTTTGGCGTAGGTCCCACGTCAGGGGGGGCTTCTGGGCTATCCATGAGGCAGGAGGGCGCGCCCCCCTGCCCAATGCGCGCCCCCCACCCTCGTGGGTAGCCCGTGGCTCTCTTGGCCCAACTCTTTTACTTCGAGGGCTTCTTTTGGTCCAGAAGAAATCATCAAACATTGGCACGCCAATTGGACTCCGTTTGATATTCCTTTTCTGTAAAACCCTAAAACAGGAGAAAAACAGAAACTGGCACTGGGCCCTGGGTTAATAGGTTAGTCGCAAAAATAATATAAAAGTGTAAATAAAAGCCCATAAGACATCCTAGAAGGATAATATAATAGTATGGAACAATCAAAAATTATAGAGGGCGCGCGATGGTTAACTCCTACCAACCTCCCCCTAGGAGCATGCGTTGATTGCTTTGTTTCGATGACTCATACATTTTTGCAATAAGTATATGAGTTCTTATGACTAATGTTGAGTCCATGGATATTACGCACTCTCACCCTTCCACCATTGCTAGCCTCTCTTGTACCGCGCAACTTTCGCCGGTACCATACACCCACTATATATCCTTCCTCAAAACAGCCATCATATATCTTGCTCAAAACAGACTCCATACCTACCTATCATGGCATTTCCATAGCCATTCCGAGATATATTGCCATGCAACTTTCCACCGTTCCGTTCATATGACACGCTTCATATTTTCATATAGCCATGCATGATCATGTAGTTGACATCGTATTTGTGACAAAACCACCATGCATATATTTTTCATACATGTCACTCTTGATTCATTGCACATCCCGGTACACCGCCGGAGGCATTCATATAGGTCATACTTTGTTATAGTATCGAGTTGTAATATCGAGTTGTAATTCAATGAAAGTGTGATGATCATCATTATTAGAGCATTGTCCCATGTGAGGAAAGGCTAAATAAAGAAAGCCCCTCCAAAAAAAGGAAAGGCCAAAGAAAAAAAGAAAGGCCCAAAAAAAGAAAGAAAATAAAAGAAAAAGGGACAATTGCTACTATCTTTTTCCACATTTGTGCTTCAAAGTAGCACCATGTTCTTGATGATAGAGAGTCTCATGTTTAGTCACTTTCTTATACTAGTGGGAATTTTCATTATAGAACTTTGCTTGTATATTCCAACAATGAGCTTCCTCAAGTGCCCTAGGTCTTTATGAGCAAGCAAGTTGGATGCACACCCACTTAGTTTCTTTTGTTGAGCCTTCATACATATTTAGCTCTAGTGCATCTGTTGCATGGCAATCCCTACTCACATACATTGATATCTATTGATGGGCATCTCCATAGCCCGTTGATACGCCTAGTTGATGTGAGACTATCTCCCTCCTTTTTGTCTTCTCCACAACCACCTCTCTATTCCACATAGTGTTATGTCCATGGCTCATGTATTGCGTGAAAGTTAAAAGGTTTGAAAGAATAGAGTATTAAAATAAGTGCTTGGCTGAAACCGGGGTTGTGCATGATATGAATATTTTGTGTGATAAAGAGGGAGCATAGCCAGACTATATGATTTTGCAGGGATAACTTTCTTTAGCCATAGTATTTTGAGAAGACATGATTGCTTTGTTAGTATGCTTGAAGTATCATTATTTCTTATGTCTATATAGACTTTTGTCTTGAATCTTTCAGATCTGAACATTCATGCCACAATTAAGAGAATTACATTGAAAACTATGTTGGTTAGCATTCCACATCAAAAAAAATCTGTTTGTATCATTTACCTACTCGAGGACGAGTAGGAATTAAGCTTGGGGATGCTTGATACGTCTCCAACGTATCTATAATTTTTTATTGTTCCATGTTATTATTTATGATGTTTTGGATGTTTAATGGGCTTTGTTATACACTTTTATATTATTTTTGGGACTAACCTATTAACCCAAAGGCCCAGTCCAGATTGCTGTTTTTTTTCCTATTTAAGGGTTTTACAGAAAAGGAATATCAAACGGAGTCCAAACGGAATGAAACTTCGGGAGAGATATTTTTGGAGCAAAATACGCACGGGAGACTTGAGAACTACGGAATAGGGCACACATGACGTCCATGAGTGTGGGGGGGCGCGCCCCCCCTACAGGGCGCGCCCCTTGCCTCGTGGGCCCCACGTTTAGCCCCCGGTGCCCTCCTTCTTCCTATATATATCTACGTACCCCGAAACCATCAGAAAAACAGAGAAAACCCTAGTTCCACCGCCGCAACCTTCTGTTCCCGTGAGATCCCATCTTGGGGCATGTTCCGGAGCTCCGCCGGAGGGGGGATCTACCATGGAGTGCTTCTACATCATCATCATCGCCTCACCATGAGTTGTGAGTAGTTTACCACAGACCTTCGGGTCCATAGCTAGTATCTAGATGGCTTATTCTCTTTCTTTGGATCTCAATACCAAGTTCTCCTCGGTCTTCGAGGAGATCTATTCGATGTAATCTCTTTTTGCGGTGTGTTTGTCGAGATCCGATGAATTGTGGGTTTATGATCAAGATTATCTATGAGAAATATTTGGTTCTTCTCTAAACTCTTTATGTATGATTATAATATCCTTGCAAGTCTCTTAGAATTATTGGTTTGGTTTGGCCTACTAGATCTATAGTTCTTGCAATGGGAGAAGTGCTTGGTTTTGGGTTCAATCTTGCGGTGTCCTTTCCCGGTGACAGTAGGTGCAGCAAGGCACGTATTGTATTGTTGTCATCGAGGATAAAAAGATGGGGTTTATATCACTATGTTTGAGTTTATCCCTCTACATCATGTCATCTTGCTTAAGACGTTACCCTGTTCTTATGAACTTAATACTCTAGATGCATGCGGGATAGCGGTCGATGTGTGGAGTAATAGTAGTAGATGCAGAATCGTTTCGGTCTACTTGTCTCGGACGCGATGCCTATATATAATGATCATGCCTAGATAGTCTCATAATTATTCGCTTTTCTATCAATTGCTCGATAGTAATTCGTTTACCCGCCGTAGAATATCGCTATCATGAGAGAAGCCACTAGAGAACAGTATGGCCCCGGGTCTATTCTCAACATATCAATTTACAATCTACTTTACTTTTCCGCTGTTACTTTATGCTCTTATATCCAAAAATACCAAAAATATCAAACTATCATCTCTATCAGATCTCACTTTCGTAAGTGACCGTAAAGGGATTGACAACCCCTTATCGCGTTGGCTGCGAAGTTCTTATTTGTTTGTGCAGGTGCGAGGGACTCGCGCGTAGTCTCCTACTGGATTGATACGTTGGTTCTGAAAAACTGAGGGAAATACTTACGCTACTGTGCTGCATCACCCTTTCCTCTTAGAGGGAATACAACGCAAGCTCGAGAAGTAGCAAAGCAGTTCAAAATGTGAACGTTAGACATTTCGGTAGGACCGACAGTATCAAATCTGTGAGACCGATGCATTAGGGTTAGGGAAAAACCTCAACTTGGTTTGACCGATTACACAAACTCGATGAGACCGATTCTGGTAATAGGCTAACAAAGTGTTGGTCAGGCAAACTCAGTGAGACCGATTCACTCATCTCGGTGAGACCAAAACGTTACGAAGAGGAAACAGAGAGTTTTCTTTGCCAACTCGGTGGGACCGATTCGCACATCTCGGTTGGATCTAAACATTGCAAAGAGGAAATAGAGAGTTTGCAATCCCATCTCGGTGAGACCGAGATCCCTATCGGTGAGACCAAATTGATTAGGGTTTGTGGCAGTGGCTATGTCAAGTGAACCCGGTGGCGCCGGATAGATCAAACCGGTGGGGCCGAGTTTGACTTTTAGGTTTGGGACATATGTGGAAAGGAGAAAGTGGTTGAGGGATTTGGAGCATATTACTATGCACTTGAACAAGTAGACCATTAAGCAACACCTCATCTTCTTTTAATAGTATTTGGCTTTTCCTATGGACTCAATGTGATCTTGGATCACTAAAATGAAAATGTAGAGTCTTGAGATTTTGCCAATCTTTGTCCTTAGCTTCTTGAAAAGGGTTCCACATCCTCTTGTCCTACCACTCCACTGTTGAACTCATCTGAAATATACTAGATGAAAATATTAGTCCAACAGGAGATATGTTGTCATTGATTACTAAAATCACCCAGGGAGCACTTGTGCCTTCACCGATTTAGTCCCAGTTGGTCACACGAACTGGGACTAGAGGCACACCACGAATCGGGACTAATGATCCACGCTCCCTAGCCGTTGGAACCGGGACTAATGGTCACATTAGTACCGGGCAGTTATCAAACCGGGACTGATGGGGCTCACGTAAAGTTGTTTTTCTACTAGTGTTCATTTATGATAATTTGGTTAAGCCGGCACATGGAAAATGAGAAGCAAAGGACAAATCAAATGACATAGTCACAACAGTACGAGCGCGGCCTAGAAAGAGGCCATAGAGGCACAAAAGCCCCTGAGCAACTAGTCATAGCCTATGTGGGGTCGGATCGGAAGAAATAGATGCACGTAAGCGAGAGGGGAAAGTTTGTCAAAGCACACCGTAAGCAATAATGGCATCGTCAGAATGGTGAAAAGTGGCACCACATTCCACAACACATGATAGAATGCTTCAATTGTACTAGGATACAAACTACTCCGACTAGCTCTGCTCCACCACTAATGACCATGAGGAAATAAAGGATCAAAGGCACAACATACCATACACTAGACAATACACACAACAACACACTACATGCAAACACAAACTTGATACAAAGTGGCCTTGAATGCAAGGATACTACATTCATGAAGAAACAAAAGCATAATGCACAATGTAACCGATGTCTTCACAGATATCACACATGGGTGTAAACGCGTTACATATTTATATTAAACATTTTTACTTATTTAGGAAGTGGCACGTTAATGTAAAATCTTAGTATACCTTTTATCATTCTTGGTAGAATAAATCACATAAGATGTCAATAGATATTAAGTACGATATTTTGTGTATCAGTTATGGTGTATGTTCCCCAAGAAAACGTTATGGTGTATGTCATTGCAAATACACTTTAAACTGGTTTAAAGTTTTGTAGTTTGTGTCTACTTATGAAAGTAGTCGTTCAATATAACCTCCCATAGATCAAAAAAATGAACATAAAGACACAAAACTCACACTGCTTATGGGATTAATACATGGGGTTGGATGAGTTCATAGTGTATTTATATGTCCAAGCATCCAATTTGGTATCCTTAAATATCTTGGTAGAGAGCTCTTAAAGCATCTAGAGTATTTGTATAGATGTAAATAAATAGAAAATCATAGTGTATGAGATGTGTACATGTGTCCTTAGATCATTGGAACTGCCAATTTCTTTATTCTTTGATCGAGTATAACTTTCCTATTTTCGCGGTTCAAGGTACCAAAATATAAGTATTTGTGAATAGCACACGATATAGCTCAAAACACAGTATAGTTTGATAAGTGATGCTGTGTAAGTGGCTTCATTGTAAGTTCTTGAAAGTAAGAGCATCGACTCAACAGGGAGCACATGAAATATTCTAAGTGGTTTCATTGTGAGTTTTTTTTTGCAAGAAAAATTTGCATGGCAACTTACCTTTTTGCAACAAAATATTCTCAGAATTTTTCTGCCAGAAAAAACCATACGAATTAAAAAGGTATTAACTGTGGCCTGTACAAAGGCCGGCTGTGGCACCAAAGAATAATGCGGTTCAAATGGATTTTTTATTTTGCGGATGCAATTCAAATGGACTTTAATACTATGCTATGTGGGTAGCCTCCGTAGCTTCTTCCTCTTGTACATGCATGTCAGACATGGTTAGTGGAGATTAACTCGTGGCCGTTGAATAAAAGACACACAATGAAGGGCGGATGGAGGGGGTGGGCAGTGTACCCATGACCAGTAATGCCCATGACACCGGATGATTTCCGTTATAATTATAGCGATTTGCTGGCATGTCAAGTTAACATGCATGTACACACTACGTGGCTATAGTCCTGCGCGTTGTGAAGTATGCACGTTCCTATTGGTAATGAATCCATTGTATAACCCTTATTCTTATTGACGATCACTATCAAGACTAGTAGAATGCCCATGCGTTGCGAATCAACCTGTGGTTGAGATGGTTAGGTGGACAGTGGTATCCTCAACCCACCAGGGTTCAAATCCTGGTGCTCGCATTATTCCTGGATTTATTTCAGAATTTCCGGCGATGCGCTTTCAGTGGGAGGAGACGTTTCCGTCGACGACGAGGCGCCTACAGTGACTTCATAAATCTCAAGATGATATGCCGGCTCAGTCTCTCGGAGGTGCTCATAGGGGTAGGGTGTGCGTGTGTGCGTTCATAGGGATGAGTGTATGTGCGTGTATATGAGTGCTTGCGTCTGTACTGATGCTCAAAAAAAAAAGAATGCCCATTCGTTGCCACATGCATTTAAAAAAACTTAATGGTTGTATATATAAACATAATGATCTTGCTCTACCTGAAAAAAATAGGTGAGGCTTATGGATATATGGTACTCCTCATTACAATTAACGCCACTAAATTTTTAGATCCATCAAATCATGGGTGAGTGCAAAAGTAAAAGAATCTAAGTTGAGTGGAATAAGGAAGGATAAAATGAATGAACAAATGAATCGCGCTCATGTCGTTCATCCGTTCTTCTCCATCTAGAAATGGAACCCAAAACGATGTTGCTTCACATTGCATAGCTCCAAGAGAAAGTCAGGGAACCTATCAGGAACCACATTTGCCCATTTCTTTTGCCACCGACCTCAACATCGCCCCATAACATGTCTCCACCAGCTCTATCATGAAGCCATGTTCACCATGTTACACTTCGTCTTACATTACTCCTCACGTAACATAAGTACTATGTTCAAGCATGCATATCAGTAAAATATAGGCACTATCTGCACAACAAAAAGTTGTTTTGCTGAGCAACTTGTATGCTTGCCTTCTCTAAACCAATTAACCAATCTGCCACATGCTGACCGAACACTTTGGTCTATACACAAATTATAGTAATTCTCTTCTCAAAAGGAGAATTGCGGAGAAAAGGCGATATATAATTCAGTCGGCTCAAATGTACATGTGAAAGATGATGGTGCAAAACAAAAGCATGTGAAAGAAATACACCTTTAGTCATTGTCATAAGTTAGCACCCTGTGAAAGAAATTTTACACTTCCATACCATTGATGGAATCTAAAATGGCAAACCGTAAAAATATGAAAACTTGTTTAACTTTTCGTAGTACGCAAGTAAAATCTGCGCCTATATATTTACCATGAAGCTCCAGCCCAGCATTTGATTGTCAAGAAATCTCGATGCGACAACAAACATCTTGGTGTAAAAATAAGTAGAAGAGATGAATTTCATCATTGGATAAAATTATGTATCACACCAATGCATGCTAATATTGGTGTTAACATAGATAAGTCTCAGTATTTACTTTTGTGCGATGCAGTTCAATAGACTCCCAAAATAAGTTGAACTGTTTCCAACCGATACAATCATATCTGAACCAATCTATAGTCACAAAATGAGTCAAAACATAGGATTGAGGAGGGATTAGGGAGAGACAGGAGGCCACATGAATCTGCTATCCGTTGCCGGCGGCCAGCGAGGCAGAAACATTGCTTCAGGTGGAGATCTATCTGCGAAAGAACTCACAATAGATAAGTATTGAAAGGGAGGGAGATGGTAGCGATGAGCTTCACCTTCTCACTACCGATGGGAGTTGTAGTCAAGGTTGAGCAGATCGGGGCGGAAGAGGCAGCGGCGCCGATCAGTTGGTGGCGGGGTGGGATAAGCGGCGGCGACCAGCGCTCGTGCAGGGGCAGGGGCAGGGGCACGATCTCTTCCCGGTGGATGGAGCAGGGAGGAGGAGCGAGCGGAGCCGGCCGGAGGGAGCAGAGCAGAGGCGGTGTCGCTGGATCTTTCGTGTTGGCCGGCCAGCGAGGGGAGTGGTGGGCGGCGGCCTATGCTATCACGAGAGGATGCCAGACCAGAAAAAAGGAACCAGCGACACCCAGGGAAAAATCCCTAGCATGCTCGAGTCAAAGCCCATTTACAATCGACCATAGGCTAAACAACGCCCACATACCGCCTAAAACACCCTCGATCCAGCAGAGGCTCTCATTTCGTGGGAGCTTAGTATCTGTAGCGATTATCTTTGGCAAATCACAGCCATTCTTTTCAGCCTTTTACTAATGTCACATCGAGCCGTTCGATTTTCTATCGTTTTAACAATATAATAGATATGTAGACAATGATCAAAGTGTATGTAAAAATGTTCAACATATATATGATAAATGTTCAGCGTGTATTAAAGAAAGAAATGTGTGTTTAGAAAAATAAAAATAAAACTAGAAAAATTAAAATGAACGCTGGAAAAAAATAAAATAAAAACCCATAAAGAAAATCAAAGAAAGGAAAAAAAAGAAATAAAACACATGGAAGCTTTCGAAAACAGGATGGTACATTCATGGAATGGCCCCTAGGAAGCTTTCCAAAACAGGATGCCGTTGTCACGTGTCACCATGTTCAACATGTTAAAAGAATTTCAGCAGAGAAAACTACATTTTTTATCCCTCAAATTTACCTAAAGTCGAGATCTATTCTATTAACTTTATTTGGGCTACATTTTGTCCGTTATGTCTAAAAACTGGACAATTTTGTCCAGAAAAAGAGTAGAAGGAAAAACCAGCCACATGTTAGTAGTTTTATCTCTCACTTGCCCGCATTGCTGCACCCGTACTCGTGGAATTGCCATGGCCAGATTTCACTACAAATCCAACGCCAGATTTTTTAGCATGGCAAATCAAACTTTTTTATGAAAAATTATGTTGTCTCAAGGATGGCAATTTTTGTAGGAAGCATGCCAAATCCTGGGCATGTTTAGTTTTCTGCCAGGATTTGCCATGCTTGCTAAAGAGAGTTGCCATCCTTGGTTCAACACAATTTGTGTTAAAAGAGTTCAGTTAAATTTTGAAAATCTGAGGTACCGCTATGTTATTGACTTTAGTACAAAAACTTTGCAACTAATTGGTTGCTGAAGATAACGTTTCAGGCTGTTATACATGTGAACGTCCACCAGCCGTATCAAGCTGGCCGTAATAGGGGTATAATAAGTAGTATCATGCATGTCAACTAAGCAATATTGATGAGGTGGCATAGAATTAAATGGAAAAAAAAGAGTGTTGGGTATCATATTATGATACTGTATCATAATAAATGATATGCTACTATGTGTCATGCATGACAATAAATAAGGTAAAATATGATACTAATATATGATACTATGCATTAGGGAGGCAATATCATACACTAGTATTATGTGCATGATACTAGTATATGATACTCCTTATTACGACCAGCCTCCTACTATCATACACACGTTCAACAAGTCCAACAAGCTTAAAAATATATATCATTTCACAACAAAACTAAATCAGTCGAGCAGGGGTGGAGCAGCCAGCGATTAGTGCCTTAGCTTTCGCAATCAGCGAGTGGCGTAAGTACTCAAGGTACCGAACCGTGACAAGGACACGTCGCCATGGATGCATTATTGCTCGGCCGTAGTCCTTCCCTGCAATGCGGACTGCTGGCTGGAGGAGGAGGAATGTCCATCACTCTCCTTCACCTACTCCCCTGGCTCAAAGTGCACACCGCACTACCAATGCAAGGTAGCGATATCATCATTCTCAGCGGGCAACACTGCCTGCCCCACTCACCACATCCACAACAAGAACGCCATGCCAAGAGCTTTAGACGATGGAGCTTATCACCTTTTTTTGAACCGGGCATTAACCCTTTCCATTACTGCGACATAACGGAAATACAATAGTCCAAAGAAGGAATAAAAGGGGAAAGCGAGTTCAAGCATCGCCGGGAAACCCACTATGAGCACTCGCCATCGAGATTACCCACCGTGTGGCGAAAATTCAACGACACCATATCTCAATAACTAAGTTTCAAGGCCTACAGCCCCCAACAAACACACAAATTGGGCTCACAACAACTGAGCAACAAAAGGCCAGGCCCATGTAGGCGAAAAGTATCTCAGCACCTAGCTAGACCAGAGTATCTCAGCAACAGGGGATTATCAGCGAGCCGATTCTTCATGGCTTGCCATGCAGATTCTCATCATCATTGACGCATTCTCCTTCAGCATCTTTGCCCCGTCCCTCATGGTAGCTGCGTCTTCTTGCTTCAGCAGTCCTGCCGAGTAACACATTAGAGCACAGGCAGAAAAAACACATTCAAACGGGTTTTTAAGGGACTTGAATTCGAAAGTAGCTCTGTTGCGACAAGACCATATCACCCAGCACACAGCAGCAATCCCCACAAGAAAGTAAAGCACCACACATAGGCTTGCCAAATATTGTGAGGACACAAAGCAGTGTCGAACATACATGCCACTGTCCTCCATGTCACCCTAGCGATAGGACAAGTAAAGAATAGGTGATGTGCAGTCTCTCGCCCACCACAAAAGGAACATTTAGGATTTCATTTCCACCCTCGATGTTTCATTACATCTCTAGTCAAAACAGCATTCTGAAATAGCTGCCATAGGAAAATTTGAATTTTCAGAGGAATTCTGGCACTCCAGATCCATTTGTAGTCACACCCAGCAACATTCTATTCCATGAAAGAGTACACAGATTTAGTGGTGAATGAAGTTTTCCCTCCCAGACCCCACTTAATCACATCATTGCCCTCCGAGATGCAAGCTTCCCTTGCCATGTTACTCACATTTATCCACCGTTCACTGAGTTCAGTATTGAGCCTCCTTCTAAAGAAAGAGGAGGGATCAGCATTTAAGCACTTATCAACAGTGTACCCAAGATAATTGCATATAGAAAATAAGCGAGGGAATTGTGCAGCGAGAGGGATATTGTCCCCAATGGGGTCAATCCATAGCCTGGCAATATCTCCTGATTGTATTATCACTCTCCTTCCTGCCATATAAAGATAGTTCACCTTCATAATGGCTTTCTAACACGGTGAGTCGTTGCTTTTCATTTTGATATCAGCCACTGTGGCCCTGCTAAAGTATTTAGCTCTCACAATATCATGCCACAATCTTGATTTAGTTTCCAATTTCCACCACCATTTAGTGAGCAAACTTAAATTCTGCTTATGGAAATCCTTCACACCCAATCCCCCTTTGTTCTTAGATCTGCATATCCTAGCCCACTTAACAAGATAATATCGTTTCTTATTCTTAGTCACATGCCAGAAGAATCTCCTTCTACACTTGTCAATCCTATCATGGATAGTTTTGGATAGAAGGAACATGGACGTTACTAAACAGTATAAATCAGCTACTTAGGGCCTCTCATAGCGATTTAAGATTTTGAGCCATCGGATCTGTCGTACGAACGAATCGGATCGATCCATCACGCGCACAGTGTCCCAGTGCCTCGTCCGCATCATCAGTTGTGCGATCTGCCGGACCAACATGAAAAAAGGCCGTTGCTCCGTAGACTGTTCTTGGCGACTTCTCATGAAGTGGTCTTCGTTGTCGCGAGGGCCCAAATAAGATGCGTGGAAGAATCGACTCTCTGATCTAAAGCCCACCTACCCATAACCGGGCGTACCCAGTTCTGCTCGGCAAGGCAGAGAAGCGACTTGGTGATGCCACGACCTCTTCTAGGTGCCTCGCCGGCCGCCGCCGCGATCTCGTGTATAGACTCACCTCCAATGATACCGTACCGGCTGATATTGGTTTGTCCGACGAATCACACACACCACAACTTGGATGTAATGTTTACTGATTTTTCACTTAGATGTTTCTTTAACTTTTGTACTTGAATTGTTTGCCTTGCTGTTAACATATGATTTCAGTGAGCATAAATTATCCTTGAGTAAATATTCTAATCACGTTTTTTTGCAGGGGAATATTCTAATCATGTTAATCCTCGCTTCTCACAACCGGATGTGGGTTTCTGATGTTGCCATCTTCTTTTGGATTTTCTGATGTCAATAACATATAAGGATGTTTGTACTCAGACGTGTACTTCTGCTACATGTAGTTGGTACCAAAAGGTGTGTTGGCTTTGTACTTCAAATATTCATTCCTTGATTTCTTTTTTGTCACCAACTCACCATGTAGCCGCAGATTGGTCAATAATTCATGTATGATGTAGGAGCTAGGTCTTACGACTTAAGAGACATATTAGCAAGGATGCATTCAAGTGTTTTCTCTCTCTCTTTTGCGTCTTGACTTTTCATCTACGTTATTATGTGGTATATCTTTCTACTTCTTTTATGTATTATTAGGACTGCCGTAAAGATTGGTAGATCCATTTCCCCCTTTCCCTACCCAAAATATATCCATTCTCCAAAGTAAGGCAAAATATTTCACTTTTAAGATGTTTTCCCATTTGTCTAAATCGATCACAACTGTTATACAATCTATTTTTTCACAAAAAAGAGCTGCTATACAATCTCTAGGGCAGCGATCATAATTAACATGTACATTTTTTTTGCGGGGGAGAATATGCAGGTTTGAACAAGTGTGCTTCCCTCTAGCAGGTGTTGCATACCACTACTTCATAAGAAATCAGACATGCTACACCAATTTTGAAATAAGTTTTCGCCACGCTTTATATATACAAAGCAATATGGCCGAACGATGCACGGTAAATGATCTACCACTTACCCAAAAATCCCGGCCAATTCCGTGCTTAGACAACTCTCTTTGCTCAATGACAACCCGATGATGATTTAGATCATTAGAAGGAATTGTCACCCTTGTCGATTTTGTTTCTAAAACTTGAAGAAATATGCCTCCACTATTTACATCGAGTTACTGTACAATGTACTAAATATTTTTTTTCAAGAAATCTTTGTGATGCACAGATTTTTCTCAGATATTTAAACTATTCTTCCATTAATATGTGCGGGCGCGGCAACGCACTTCTACATGTTCTAGTATAATAAAAGGCAATGCTAGAAATATAGACATTAAGTAACGTCAGGCGACCTCCAGAAGAGGCATTGCCCCCCAGTCCAGAGTCACAATTTTCAATGTATATGGCCTCCAAAAAGTCCCAATCAGCTACACGCAAGGAGGAAAAAAGTCACTGGCACCCCAAGATATTTCATGGGAAAGTCACCAATTTGACAATCAAAGATATCATCATATGTTCTAAGTATGTCATCAT
>LR738712.1:795418372-795437457 GCA_902687465.1 Secale cereale | reverse complement strand
GTGGTTGCCCTCTCTCCCCCCCCCACTATATATAGGGGGCCAGGGGGGCGGCGGCCAAGGGGGGTGGCTTGCCCCCCAAGCCTAGGGGGCGCCCCCACCCCTAGGGTTTCAACCCTAGGCGCATGGGGGGAGGCCCATGGGGGGTGCGCCAGCCCACTAAGGGCTGGTCCCCCTCCCCCTACAGCCCACGGGGACCTCCGGGATGGGTGGCCCCACCCGGTGGACCCCCGGGACCCTTCCGGTGGTCCCGGTACACTAGCGGTGACCCCCGGAACTCTCCCGATGGCCGAAACTGGACTTCCTATATATAATTCTTTACCTCCGGACCATTCCGGAACTCCTGGTGACGTCCGGGATCTCATCCGGGACTCCGAACAACATTCGGGTTACCGTGTGCATATATCTCTACAACCCTAGCGTCACCGAACCTTAAGTGTGTAGACCCTACGGGTTCGGGAGACACGTAGACATGACCGAGACGACTCTCCGGTCAATAACCAACAGCGGAATTTGGATACTCATGTTGGTTCCCACGTGTTCCTCGATGATCTCATCGGATGAACTACGATGTCAAGGATTCACTCAATCCCGTATGTAATTCCCTTTGTCTATCGGTACGGTACTTGCCCGAGATTCGATCGTCGGTATACCGATACCTTATTCAATTTCATCATGGCAAGTCTCTTTTACTCGTTCCATAATCCATCATCCCGTGACTAACTCCTTAGTCACATTGAGCTCATTATGATGATGTCTTACCGAGTGGGCCCAGAGATACCTCTCCGTCATACGGAGTGACAAATCCCAGTCTCGGTTTGTGCCAACTCAACAGACACTTTCGGAGATACCCGTTGCGTACCTTTATAGCCACCCAGTTACGTTGTGACGTTTTGCACACCCAAAGTATTCCTACGGTGTCCTGGAGTTGCACAACCTCATGGTCTAAGGAACAGATACTTGACACTGGAAAAGCTTAAGCATTACGAACTACACGATCTTGTGCTAGGCTTAGGATTGGGTCTTGTCCATCACATCATTCTCCTAATGATGTGATCCCGTTATCAACGACATCCAATGTCCATGGTCAGGAAACCGTGACCATCCGTGGATCAATGAGCTAGCAACTAGAGGCTTACCAGGGACATGTTGTGGTCTATTTATTCACACATGTATTGCTATTTTCGTACAATACAATTCAAGCATGAATAACAGACAATTATCATGAACAAGGAAATATAATAATAATCCTTTTATTATTGTCTCTAGGGCATATTTCCAACAGTCTCCCACTTGCACTAGAGTCAATAATCTAGTTACATTGTGATGAATCGAACACCCATAGAGTTCTGGTGTTGATCATGTTTTGCCCGTGGAAGAGGTTTAGTCAACGGATCTGCGAAATTCAGATCCGTATGCACTTTAAGAATATCTTTGTCTCCATCTTGAACATAATTCCGGATGGAGTTGAAACGGCGCTTGATGTGCTTGGTCTTCTTGTGAAACCTGGGCTCCTTGGCAATGGCAATAGCTCCAGTGTTGTCACAGAAGAGAGTCATCGGGCTTGACGCGCTTGGAATGACTCCTAGGTCGGTGATGAACTCCTTCATCCAGACTCCTTTTTGCGCTGCTTCGCAAGCAGCTATGTACTCCGCTTCACATGTAGAATGCGCCACGACGCTCTGCTTGCAACTGCACCAGCTGACTGCTCCACCATTCAAAATATACATGTATCCGGTTTGTGACTTGGAGTCATCCAGATCTGTGTCGAAGCTAGCATCGACGTAACCCTTTATGACGAGCTCTTCGTCACCTCCATAAACGAGAAACATATCCTTAGTCCTCTTCAGGTACTTCAGGATGTTCTTGACCGCTGTCCAGTGTTCCATACCGGGATCACTTTGGTACCTCCCTACCAAACTTATGGCAAGGTTCACATCAGGTCTGGTACACAGCATGCCATACATAATAGAACCTATGGCTGAGGCATAGGGGATGACACTCATCTTTTCTCTATCTTCTGCCGTGGTCGGGGACTGAGCCGTGCTCAATCTCATACCTTGCAAAACAAGCAAGAACCCCTTCTTGGACTGATCCATATTGAACTTCTTCAATATCTTGTCAAGGTATGTGCTTTGTGAAAGACCAATGAGGCGTCTTGATCTATCTCTATAGATTTTGATGCCTAATATGTAAGCAGCTTCTCCAAGGTCCTTCATTGAAAAACTCTTATTCAAGTAGGCCTTTATGCTCTCCAAGAATTCTATATCATTTCCCATCAGCAGTATGTCATCCACATATGATATGAGAAATGCTATAGAGCTCCCACTCACTTTCTTGTAGATACAGGCTTCTCCCCAAGTCTGTATAAAGCCAAATGCTTTGATCACATCACTAAAGCGAATATTCCAACTCCGAGATGCTTGCACTGTTGGAAATATGCCCTAGAGGCAATAATAAATTGGTTATTATTATATTTCCTTGTTCATGATAATTGTTTATTATCCATGCTAGAATTGTATCGATAGGAAACTCAGATACATGTGTGGATACATAGACAAACACCATGTCCCTAGTAAGCCTCCAGATGACTAGCTCGTTGATCAATAGATGGTTACGGTTTCCTGACCATGGATATTGGATGTCGTTGATAACGGGATCACATCATTAGGAGAATGATGTGATGGACAAGACCCAATCCTAAGCCTAGCACAGATCGTGTAGTTCGTATGCTAAAGCTTTTCTATATGTCAAGTATATTTTCCTTAGACCATGAGATTGTGCAACTCCCGGATACCGTAGGAATGCTTTGGGTGCACCAAACGTCACAACGTAACTGGGTGGCTATAAAGGTGCACTACAGGTATCTCTGAAAGTGTCTGTTGAGTTGGCACGAATCGAGACTGGAATTTGTCACTCCGTATGACGGAGAGGTATCTCTAGGCCCACTCGGTAGGACATCATCATAATGTGCACAATATGTGATCAAGGAGTTGATCACGGGATGATGTGTTACGGAACGAGTAAAGAGACTTGCCGATGACGAGATTGAACAAGGTATCGGGATACCGACGATCGAATCTCGGGCAAGTACTGTACCGATAGACAAAGGGAATCGTATACAGGAATGATTGAATCCTTGACATCGTGGTTCATCCGATGAGATCATCGTGGAACATGTGGGAGCCAACATGGGTATCCAGATCCCGCTGTTGGTTATTGGCCGGAGAGTTGTCTCGGTCATGTCTACATGGTTCCCGAACCCGTAGGGTCTACACACTTAAGGTTCGATGACGCTAGGGTTATAGGGAAAGTATGTACGCGGTTACCGAATGTTGTTCGGAGTCCCGGATGAGATCCCGGACGTCACGAGGAGTTCCGGAATGGTCCGGAGGTAAAGATTCATATATGGGAAGTCCCGTTTTGGTCACCGGAAAAGTTTCGGGCGCTATCGGTAACGTACCGGGACCACCGGGAGGGTCCCGGGGGTCCACCAGGTGGGGCCACCAGCCCCAGAAAGCTGCGTGGGCCAAGTGTGGGAGGGGACCAGCCCCAGGTGGGCTGGTGCGCCCCCCCACCAAGGCCCAAGGAGCATGGAGAGTGGGAGGGGGGCAAACCCTAGGTCCAGATGGGCCTTAAGGCCCACCCTAGGGCGCCCCCTCTCTCTCCCCCCCTTGGCCGCACCCTAGATGGGTTTTGGGGGCTGCCTCCACCCCTAGGGAGGGAACCCTAGATGGGGGCGCAGCCCCTCCCCTTCCCCTATATATAGTGGGGGTTTTGGGGCTGCCAGACACACGAGATGGTCTCCTTCTTGGCGCAGCCCTACCCCTCTCCCTCCTCGTCTCTTGTAGTGCTTGGCGAAGCCCTGCTGGAGTCCCGCGCTCCTCCACCACCACCACGCCGTCGTGCTGCTGTTGGATGGAGTCTTCCCCAACCTCTCCCTCTCTCCTTGCTGGATCAAGGCGTGGGAGACGTCACCGGGCTGCACGTGTGTTGAACGCGGAGGCGCCGTTGTTCGGCGCTTAGATCGGAATCAACCGCGATCTGAATCGCAGTGAGTACGACTCCTTCATCCGCGTTCTTGCAACGCTTCCGCATCGCGATCTACAAGGGTATGTAGATCCACTCTCCTTTATGCTCGTTGCTAGATTACTCCATAGATAGATCTTGGTGACGCGTAGGAAAATTTTTGATTTTCTGCTTCGATCCCCAACAGTGGCATCATGAGCTAGGTTTATGCGTAGTATCTTGCACGAGTAGAACACAAAGTAGTTGTGGGCGTAGATCATGTCAATTCTCTTGCCGTTACTAGTCTTATCTTGATTCGGCGGCATCGTGGGATGAAGCGGCCCGGACCGACCTTACACGTACTCTTACGTGAGACAGGTTCCACCGACTGACATGCACTAGTTGCATAAGGTGGCTAGCGGGTGTCTGTCTCTCCCACTTTAGTCGGATCGGATTCGATGAAAAGGGTCCTTATGAAGGGTAAATAGAAATTGGCATATCACGTTGTGGTTTTTGCGTAGGTAAGAACCGTTCTTGCTAGAAACCTATAGCAGCCACGTAAAAACTTGCAACGACAATTAGAGGACGTCTAACTTGTTCTTGCAGCATGTGCCGTGTGATGTGATATGGCCAAAAGGATGTGATGAATGATATATATGTGATGTATGAGATTGATCATGTTCTTGTAATAGGAATCATGACTTGCATGTCGATGAGAATGACAACCGACAGGAGCCATAGGAGTTGTCTTATTTATTGTATGACCTGCGTGTCACTGAATAACGCCATGTAATTACTTTACTTTATTGCTAAACGTTAGCCATAGTAGTAGAAGTAATGTTTGGCGAGACGACTTCATGAAGACACGATGATGGAGATCATGATGATGGAGATCATGGTGTCATGCCGGTGACGATGACGATCATGGAGCCCCGAAGATGAAGATCAAAAGGAGCAAAATGATATTGGCCATATCATGTCACTATTTGATTGCATGTGATGTTTATCATGTTTTACATCTTATTTGCTTAGAACGACGGTAGTGAATAAGATGATCTCTCACTAAAATTTCAAGAATTGTGTTCCCCCTAACTGTGCACCATTGCTAAGGTTCGTTGTTCCGAAGCACCACGTGATGATCGGGTGTGATAGGTTCTAACGTTCGCATACAACGGGTGTAAGCCAGATTTACACACGCGATACACTTAGGGTTGACTTGACGAGCCTAGCATGTACAGACATGGCCTCGGAACACGGAAGACCGAAAGGTCGAACATGAGTCGTATAGAAGATACGATCAACATGAAGATGTTCACCGTTGATGACTAGTCCGTCTCACGTGATGATCGGACACGGCCTAGTCGATTCGGATCATGTATCACTTAGATGACTAGAGAGATGTCTATCTGAGTGGGAGTTCATTAGATGAACTTCATTGTCATGAACAATGGTCTAAGTTGTCTTTGCAAATTATGTTATAGACCAATAACTGCGTTGTAGCTCCCTGTTTAATACGATCCTAGAGAAAGACTAAGTTGAAAGATATTGTAAGCAATGATGCGGACTGGGTCCGTAGTCCGAGGAGTGTCCTCACTATTGCACAGAAAGCTTACGTCTTTGATGCACCGCTCGATGTGCAAACCCCTACAACGTTGTCTGTGGATGTTGTGAACACCTGACAGAGACGTCCAGATGACTACTTGATAGTTTAGTGCACCATACTTTACGGCTTAGAATCGGGATTCCAATGACGTTTTGAACGCCATAGAACATATGAGATGTTCTAAGAGCTGAAATTGGGATTTCAGGCTCATGCCCACGTTGAGAGGTATGAGACCTCTGACAAGTTCTTTTGCCAAAAAGATGGAGGAGAATGGCTCAACTAGTGAGCATGTGCTCAGAATGTCTGGGTGCTAAAATCACTTGAACCAAGTGGGAGTTAATCTTCCAGGTGAGATAGTGGTTGACAGAATTCTCTAGACACTATCACCAAGCTACTAGAACTTCGTGATGAACTATGACATGCAAAGGATGGAGATGATCCCGGAGCTATTAGCGGTTCTTAAGACCGCGAAAGTAGAAATCAAGAAGGAGCATCAAGTGTTGATGGTTTAACAAGACCACTGGTTTAAAAAGGGGCAAGGGCTAGAAGGGAAACTTCATGAATGGCAAACCAGTTGTCGCTCTAATGAAGGAACCCAAGGTTGCACCCAAACCTCGAGACTAAGTGCTTCGATTGTAAGGGGAACGGTCACATGGTAGCGGAACTACCCCAAATACATGGTAGATAAGAAAAGCTGGCAACTTCAACAAAGTATATTTGATATACGTGTTATTGATGTGTACCTTACTAGTACTCCTTGTAGCACATGGGTATTGGATACCGGTTCAGTTGCTATTATTAGTGACTTGAAGCAAAAGCTATGGACTGAACGGAGACTGGCTAAGGGCGAGGTGACGATGTGTGTTGGAAGTGTTTCCAAGGTTGATAAGATCACCATCGCACGCTCCCTCTATTTTCGAGATTAGTGTTGAACCTAGATAAATGTTACCAGGTGTCTACGTTGAGCATGAATATGATTAGATCATGTTCATTGCAATACAGTTATTCATTTAAGTCAGAGAATAATGGTTATTCTGTTTACATGAATAATAACTTTATGGTCTTGCACCCAATGGTTCGTTGAATCTCGATCATAGTAATACACATGATGATAATATTAATGCCAAAAGATGTAGAGTTAATGATGATAGTACCACTTTCTTGTGGCACTACCGCTTAGGTCATTTTGGCATAAAATGCATGAAGAAACTCCATGCTGATGGATGTTTGGAGTCACTTGATTTTGAATCGCTTGACACATGCGAGCCATGCCTCTTGGGCAGGATGACTAAGATCCCGTGTTCAGGTACAATGAAACAGGCAAGTGACTTGTTGGAAATCATACATGCTGATGTATGTGATCCAATGAGAATTAAGGCGTGTGGTGGATATCGTTATTTTCTCATCTTCACTGACGATTTGAGTAGATATGGTATATTTACTTAATGAAGCAAAAGTCTGAAATGTTTGAAAGGTTCAAACAATTTCAGAGTGAAGATTAAGAATCATCATAACAAGAAGATCATGTTCCTACGATCTGATCAAGGGAAGATTTTCTGAATTATGAGTTTGGCAACCACTTAAGACATTGTGGAAATGTTTCACAGTTGAAGCCACCTGGAACACCACAGCGTAATGGTGTGTCCGGACATCGTAATCGAACCTTATGAGATATGGTGCGATCTATGATGTATCTTACCGATCTACCGCTGTTATTTTGAGGTTATGCATTAGAGACAGCTCCATTCACTTTAGATAGGGCACCATCTAAGTCCTTTGAGACAACGCCGTATGAACTACGGTTTGGCAAGAAACCAAAGTTGTCGTTTCTCAATGTTTGGGGCTGCGATGCTTACGGCTTAAGCCGGAAAAAGCTCGAACCCAAAGCGGACAAATACATCTTCATGGGATACCCACTGGTAACGGTTGGGTATACCTTCTATCTCAGATCCAAGGACAAAAATGTTTGTCGCTAAGAACGGGTCCTTTCTCGAGAAGGAGTTTCTCTCGAAAGATTTGAGTGGGAGGAAGATAGAACTTAATGAGGTTGTCGAACCATCACTTCAACTGGAGAGTAGTGCAACACAGAAAGATGTTTATGTGGAACCTACGACTGTTGAAGAGGAAACTAATGATAGTGATCATGAAGTTTCGGATCAAGTTGCTATCAAACCTCGTAGGTCGACAAGGATAAGTACTACTCCTGAGTGGTACGGTGATCCTGTCTTAGATGTCATGTTGTTGGACAACAATGAACCTACGAACTATGGAGAAGCGATGGTGGGCCCATATTCCGACAAATGGTTAGAAGCCGATAAATCCGAGATAGGATCCATGTATCAAAACAAAGTATGGACTTTGGTGGACTTGCCCTATGATCGGCAAGCCATTGAGACAAATGGATCTTTAAGACTAAGACGGACGTGGACGGTAATGTCACCGTCTATGAAGCTCGACTTGTGGCAAAGAGTTTTTCACAAGTTCAAGGAGTTGACTACGATGAGATTTTCTCACCCGTAGCGATGCTTAAGTCCGTCGGAATCATGTTAGCATTAGCTGCATTTATGAAATCTGGCAGATGGATGACAAAACAAGTTTCCTTACCAGTTTTTGTAAGGAAAGGTTGTATATGATACAATCAAAAAGGTTTTGTCGATCCTAAGGATGCTAAAAGGTATGCTAGCTCCAGCGATCCTTTCATGGACTAGAGCAAGCATCTCGGAGTCGGAATATACGCTTTGATGGAGTGATCAAAGTTTTTGGGTTTATACTAAGTTTGTTAGAAACTTGTATTTACAATAAAGTGAGTGGGAGCACTACAACATTTCTGATAAGTATATGTGAATGACATATTGTTTATCCGAAATGATGTTGAATTTCTGGAAAGCGTAAAGGGTTGTTTGAAAGGAGTTTTTCAAAGGAAGACCTGGATAAAGCTGCTTACATAATTGGGCATCAAGATCTATAGAGATAGATCAAGACGCCTGATGATACTTTCAAAAGGAATACACACCTTTGACATGATTTTGAAGAAGTTCAAAATAGGTCAGTTAAAGAAGGAATTCTTACCTGAGTTATAAGGTGTGAAGTTGAGTAAGACACAAAGCTTGACCACGGCAGAAGGAAGAGGAAGGACGAAGGTCGTCCCCTATGCTTGTGTCATAGGCTCTATACGGTATGCCATGCAAAGTACCGCACCTGATGTGTGCCTTGCCACATGTCTGGCAAGAGGGTACAAAGGTGATCTAGGAGTGGATCACTAGATAGTGGTCAAAATTATCCTTAGAGGAATAAGGAAATGTTTCTCGGTTATGGAGGTGATAAAGAGTTCGACGTAAAGAGTTACGTCGATGCAAGCTTAACACCTATCCGGATAACTCTAAGTGGAGATACCGGATACGTATAATGGAGCAACAGTTTGGAATAGCTCCAAGTGGAACGTGGTAGCAGCATCTACGATATGACATAAAGTTTTGCGAAGTACATAGGGATCTGAATGTTGCAGACCCGTTGACTACAACCTCTCTCACAAGCATAACATGATCAAACCCAGAACTCATTGAGTATTAATCACATATTGATGTGAACTAGATTACTGACTCTAGTGAACTCTTTGGATGTTAGTCACATGTCGATGTGACCTATGAGTGTTAATCACATGGCGATGTGAACTAGATTATTGACTCTAGTGCAAGTTGGAGACTATTGGAAATATGCCCTAGAGGCAATAATAAATTGGTTATTATTATATTTCCTTGTTCATGATAATTGTTTATTATCCATGCTAGAATTGTATCGATAGGAAACTCAGATACATGTGTGGATACATAGACAAACACCATGTCCCTAGTAAGCCTCCAGATGACTAGCTCGTTGATCAATAGATGGTTACGGTTTCCTAACCATGGACATTGGATGTCGTTGATAACGGGATCACATCATTAGGAGAATGATGTGATGGACAAGACCCAATCCTAAGCCTAGCACAGATCGTGTAGTTCGTATGCTAAAGCTTTTCTATATGTCAAGTATATTTTCCTTAGACCATGAGATTGTGCAACTCCCGGATACCGTAGGAATGCTTTGGGTGCACCAAACGTCACAACGTAACTGGGTGGCTATAAAGGTGCACTACAGGTATCTCTGAAAGTGTCTGTTGAGTTGGCACGAATCGAGACTGGAATTTGTCACTCCGTATGACGGAGAGGTATCTCTGGGCCCACTCGGTAGGACATCATCATAATGTGCACAATATGTGATCAAGGAGTTGATCACGGGATGATGTGTTACGGAACGAGTAAAGAGACTTGCCGATGACGAGATTGAACAAGGTATCGGGATACCGACGATCGAATCTCGGGCAAGTACTGTACCGATAGACAAAGGGAATCGTATACAGGAATGATTGAATCCTTGACATCGTGGTTCATCCGATGAGATCATCGTGGAACATGTGGGAGCCAACATGGGTATCCAGATCCCGCTGTTGGTTATTGGCCGGAGAGTTGTCTCGGTCATGTCTACATGGTTCCCGAACCCATAGGGTCTACACACTTAAGGTTCGATGACGCTAGGGTTATAGGGAAAGTATGTACGCGGTTACCGAATGTTGTTCGGAGTCCCGGATGAGATCCTGGACGTCACGAGGAGTTCCGGAATGGTCCTGAGGTAAAGATTCATATATGGGAAGTCCCGTTTTGGTCACCGGAAAAGTTTTGGGCGCTATCGGTAACGTACCGGGACCACCGGGAGGGTCCCGGGGGTCCACCAGGTGGGGCCACCAGCCCCAGAAAGCTGCGTGGGCCAAGTGTGGGAGGGGACCAGCCCCAGGTGGGCTGGTGCGCCCCCCCACCAAGGCCCAAGGAGCATGGAGAGTGGGAGGGGGGCAAACCCTAGGTCCAGATGGGCCTTAAGGCCCACCCTAGGGCGCCCCCTCTCTCTCCCCCCCTTGGCCGCACCCTAGATGGGTTTTGGGGGCTGCCTCCACCCCTAGGGAGGGAACCCTAGATGGGGGCGCAGCCCCTCCCCTTCCCCTATATATAGTGGGGGTTTTGGGGCTGCCAAACACACGAGATGGTCTCCTTCTTGGCGCAGCCCTACCCCTCTCCCTCCTCGTCTCTTGTAGTGCTTGGCGAAGCCCTGCTGGAGTCCCGCGCTCCTCCACCACCACCACGCCGTCGTGCTGCTGTTGGATGGAGTCTTCCCCAACCTCTCCCTCTCTCCTTGCTGGATCAAGGCGTGGGAGACGTCACCGGGCTGCACGTGTGTTGAACGCGGAGGCGCCGTTGTTCGGCGCTTAGATCGGAATCAACCGCGATCTGAATCGCAGTGAGTACGACTCCTTCATCCGCGTTCTTGCAACGCTTCCGCATCGCGATCTACAAGGGTATGTAGATCCACTCTCCTTTATGCTTGTTGCTAGATTACTCCATAGATAGATCTTGGTGACGCGTAGGAAAATTTTTGATTTTCTGCTTCGATCCCCAACATGCACCAGCCCGTAGATCGAGCGCTGGAGCTTGCATACCTTGTTAGCATTCTCCAGATCGACAAAACCTTCCGGCTGCATCATATACAGCTCTTCCTTGAGGAAGCCGTTAAGGAATGCCGTTTTGACGTCCATTTGCCATATCTCATAATCATAGAATGCGGCAATTGCTAACTTGATTCGGACGGACTTTAGCATCGCTACGGGAGAGAAAGTCTCGTCGTAGTCAATCCCTTGAACTTGTCGATAACCCTTAGCGACAAGCCAAGCCTTATAGATGGTCACATTACCATTCGCGTCTGTCTTCTTCTTAAATATCCATTTATTTTCTATGGAGTGCCTCTCATCGGGCAAGTCCACCAAAGTCCATACTTTGTTTTCATACATGGATCCTATCTCGGATTTCATGGCTTCAAGCCATTTGTTGGAATCCGGGCCCGCCATCACTTCTTCATAGTTCGAAGGTTCACCGTTGTCTAACAACATGATTTCCATGACAGGGTTGCCGTACCACTCTGGTGAGGAACGTGTCCTTGTGGACCTTCGAAGTTCAGTAGTAAATTGATATGTATCTTCATGATCATCATCATTAACTTCCTCCCTTGTCGGTGCAGGCACCTCAGGAACAATTTCCTGCGCTGCGCTACTTTCCTGTTCGGGAGGGGTGACTGTCACCTCATCAAGTTCTACTTTCCTCCCACTCACTTCTTTCGAGAGAAACTCTTTCTCAAGAAAGGATCCATTCTTGGCAACAAAGACATTGCCTTCGGATCTGAGGTAGAAGGTGTACCAATCGTTTCCTTTGGGTATCCTATGAAAACGCATTTTTCTGATTTGGGTTCGAGCTTCTCAGGTTGAAGTTTCTTGACATAAGCATCGCAACCCCAAACTTTCAGAAACGACAGCTTAGGTTTCTTGCCAAACCAAAGTTCATACGGTGTCCTCTCAACGGATTTCGATGGAGCCCTATTTAAAGTGAATGCGGCAGTCTCTAAAGCATAACCCCAAAAAGATAGCGGTAAGTCGGTGAGAGACATCATAGATCGCACCATGTCCAATAGAGTACGATTTCGACGTTCGAACACACCATTACGCTGAGGTGTTCCGGGCGGTGTCAATTGTGAAACAATTCCACAGTTCCTTAGGTGCGTGCCAAATTCATGACTTAAATATTCACCCCCACGATCCGATCGTAAGAACTTTATTTTTCTGTCACATTGATTCTCAACCTCATTCTAAAATTCCTTGAACTTTTCAAAGGTCTCAGACTTGTGTTTCATCAAGTAGACATACCCATATCTACTCAAGTCATCTGTGAGGGTGAGAACATCACGATAGCCCCCGCGAGCTTCAACACTCATTGGACCGCACACATCGGTATGTATGATTTCCAATAAGTTGGTGGCTTGCTCCATTGTTCCGAAGAACGGATTCTTGGTCATCTTGCCCAAGAGGCATGGTTCGCACGTGTCAAATGATTCAAATTCAAGAGACTCTAGAAGTCCATCTGCATGGAGGTTCTTCATACGTTTGACACCAATATGACCAAGGCGGCAATGCCACAAATATGTGGGACTATCATTGTCAACTTTACATCTTTTGGCAATCACACTATGAATATGTGTATCATCACATTCGATATTCATCAAAAATAAACCATTGACCAGCGGGGCATGACCATAAAACATATCTCTCAAATAAATAGAACAACCATTATTCTCGAATTTAAATGAGTAGCCATCTCGCATCAAACGTGATCCAGATACAATGTTCATGCTCAAAGCTGGTACTAAATAACAATTATTAAGGTTTAAAACTAATCCCGAGGGTAGATGTAGAGGCAGCGTGCCGACGGCAATCACATCGACCTTGGAACCATTCCCGACGCGCATCGTCACCTCGTCCTTCGCCAGTCTCCGCTTATTCCGCAGCTCCTGCTTTGAGTTACAAATGTGAGCAACTGCACCGGTATCAAATACCCAGGAGCTACTACGAGCGCTGGTAAGGTACACATCAATAACATGTATATCACATATACCTTTGACGTTGCCGGCCTTCTTGTCTGCTAAGTATTTGGGCAGTTCCGCTTCCAGTGACCCGTTCCCTTGCAATAAAAGCACTCAGTCTCAGGCTTGGGTCCATTCTTTGGCTTCTTCCCGGCAACTGGCTTACCGGGCGCGGCAACTCCTTTGCCGTCCTTCTTGAAGTTCTTCTTACCCTTGCCCTTCTTGAACTTAGTGGTTTTATTCACCATCAACACTTGATGCTCTTTCTTGATCTCCACCTCTGCTGATTTCAGCATTGAATACACCTCGGGAATGGAGTTCTCCATCCCTTGCATATTGAAGTTCAACACGTAGCTCTTGTAGCTAGGTGGGAGCGACTGAAGGATTCTGTCAACGACCGCTTCGTCGGGGAGATTCATTCCCAACTGAGACAAGCGGTTGTGCAACCCAGACAACTTGAGTATGTGCTCGCTGACAGAACTGTTTTCCTCCATCTTACAGCTGTAGAATGCATTGGAGACATCATATCTCTCAACTCGGGCATGATCCTGGAAAACCATTTTCAGCTCTTGGAACATCTCATAGGCTCCGTGGTGCTCAAAACACTTTTGGAGCCCCGATTCTAAGCTGTAGAGCATGCCGCACTGAACCAGGGAGTAATCATCACAACGCGACTGCCAAGCGTTCATAACATCTTGGTTTGCCGGGGCGGGAGCGTCACCTAGCAGTGCTTCTAGGACATCAGTTTTCTTGGCAGCTATGAGGATGATCCTCAGGTTACGGACCCAATCCGTATAGTTGCTACCATCGTCTTTCAGCTTGGATTTCTCTAGGAACGCGTTGAATTTGAGGGTGACATGAGCGTGGGCCATTTGATCTACAAGACATATTTTAAAGAATTTAGACTAAGTTCATGACAATTAAGTTCATCTAATCAAAATTAATGAACTCCCACTCAGATTGACATCTCTCTAGTCATCTAAGTGATACATGATCCGAATCGACTAGCCCGTGTCCGATCATCATGTGAGACGGACTAGTCATCAACGGTGAACATCTTCATGCTGATCGTATCTTCTATACGACTCATGTTCGACCTTTCGGTCTTCCGTGTTCCGAGGCCATGTCTGTACATGCTAGGCTCGTCAAGTGAACCCTAAGTGTATTGCGTGTGTAAATCTGGCTTACACCCGTTGTATGCGAACGTTAGAGCCTATCACACCCGATCATCACATGGTGCTTCGGAACAACGATCCTTAGCAACGGTGCACAGTTAGGGGGAACACAATTCTTGAAATTCTTAGTGAGATATCATCTTATTTACTATCGTCGTTCTAAGTAAACAAGATGCATAAACATTATAAACATCACATGTTATCAAATAAAGTGACATGATATGTCCAATATCATTTTGCTCCTTTGATCTCCATCTTCGGGGCTCCATGATCATCTTTGTCACCGGCATGACACCATGATCTCCATCATCATGATCTCCATCATCGTGTCTTCATGAAGTCGTCTCGCCAAATATTACTTCTACTACTATGGCTAACGTTTAGCAATAAAGTAAAGTAATTACATGGCGTTATTCAGTGACACGCGGGTCATACAATAAATAAGACAACTCCTATGACTCCTGCCGGTTGTCATTTTCATCGACATGCAAGTCGTGATTTCCTATTACAAGAACATGATCAGTCTCATACATCACATATACCATTCATCACATCTTCTTGGCCATATCACATCACATAGCACATGCTGCAAGAACAAGTTAGACGTCCTCTAATTGTTGTTGCAAGTTTTTACGTGGCTTCTATGGGTTTCTAGCAAGAACGTTTCTTACCTACGCCAAAACCACAACGTGATATGTCAATTTCTATTTACCCTTCATAAGGACCCTTTTCATCGAATCCGATCCGACTAAAGTGGGAGAGATAGACACCCGCCAGCCACCTTATGCAACTAGTGCATGTCAGTCGGTGGAACCAGTCTCACGTAAGCGTACGTGTAAGGTCGGTCCGGGCCGCTTCATCCCACGATGCCGTCGAATCAAGATTGGACTAGTAACGGCAAGAGAATTGAACAAAATCAACGCCCACAACTTGTTTGTGTTCTACTCGTGCAAGATGCTACGCAAAGACCTAGCTCAGATGCCATTGTTGGGGAACGTAGCAGAATTCAAAAAAATTCCTACGCTTCACCAAGATCAATCTAAGGAGTCATCTAGCAACGAGCATAAAGGAGTGCATCAACATACCCTTTGTAGATCACTAGCAGAAGCGTTCGAAAGAACGTGGATGATGGAGTCGTACTCGTCGCGATCCTCGTCACCGATTATCCCAGCGCCGAATGGACGGCACCTCCGCGTTCAACACACATACGGTACAGCGACGTCTCCTCCTTCTTGATCCAGCAAGGGGGGAGGAGAGGTTGATGGAGATCCAGCAGCACGACGGCGTGGTGGTGGATGCAACGGGAAAAGCTGCATGGCTTCGGCGAGACCCTGCGGGAGGAGTAGGAGATGTAACGGGGTGAGAGGCGCCAGGGGCTGAGGTGCGGCTGCCCTCTCTCCCCCCACTCTATATAGGGGGCCAGGGGGGCGCCGGCCCTAGGAGATCCAATCTCCTAGGGGGGCCGGCGGCCAAGGGGGGTGGCTTGCCCCCCAAGCCTAGGGGGCGCCCCCACCCCTAGGGTTTCAACCCTAGGCGCATGGGGGGAGGCCCATGGGGGGTGCGCCAGCCTACTAAGGGCTGGTCCCCTCCCCCTATGGCCCACGGGGCCCTCCAGGATGGGTGGTCCCACCCGGTGGACCCCCGGGACCCTTCCGGTGGTCCCGGTACACTACCGGTGACCCCCGGAACTCTCCCGATGGCCGAAACTGGACTTCCTATATATCATTATTTACCTCCGGACCATTATGGAACAACATTCGGGTTACCGTGTGCATATATCTCTACAACCCTAGCGTCACCGAACCTTAAGTGTGTAGACCCTACGGGTTCGGGAGACACGCAGACATGACCGAGACGACTCTCCGGTTAATAACCAACAGCGGGATCTGGATACCCATGTTGGTTCCCACGAGTTCCTCGATGATCTTATCGGATGAACCAGGATGTCAAGGATTCACTCAATCCCGTATGTAATTCCCTTTGTCTATCGGTACGGTACTTGCCCGAGATTCGATCGTCGGTATACCGATACCTTGTTCAATCTCGTCATGGCGAGTCTCTTTTACTCGTTCCATAATCCATCATCCCGTGACTAACTCCTTAGTCACATTGAGCTCATTATGATGATGTCTTACCCAGTGGGCCCAGAGATACCTCTCCGTCATACGGAGTGACAAATCCCAGTCTCGGTTCGTGCCAACTCAACAGACACTTTCGGAGATACCCGTTGTGTACCTTTATAGCCACCCAGTTACATTATGACGTTTGGCACACCCAAAGTATTCCTACGGTGTCCGGGAGTTGCACAACCTCATGGTCTAAGGAACAGATACTTGACACTAGAAAAGCTTAAGCATTACGAACTACACGATCTTGTGCTAGGCTTAGGATTGGGTCTTGTCCATCACACCATTCTCCTAATGATGTGATCCCGTTATCAACGACATCCAATGTCCATGGTCAGGAAACCGTGACCATCTGTTGATCAACGAGCTAGCAACTAGAGGCTTACCAGGGACACGTTGTGGTCTATGTATTCACACATGTATCGCTGTTTCCGTACAATACAATTCAAGCATGAATAACAGACAATTATCATGAACAAGTAAATATAATAATAATCCTTTTATTATTGCCTCTAGGGCATATTTCCAACACACACATGATTTCACTTTTTTGAAAGTTGATCTTGAGCCCAGACATGAGCTCAAAAATGTATAGCAACAGTTTCATGTTCATAACCTTATCCGGATCAGGGTCTATGCATAAAACCGTGTCATCTGCATACTAAAGAATGACCACTCCATTTTCAATAAGATCTGGTGCAAGCCCAACAATCAGGTTATTTTTCTGAGCTTGCGACACCATTTTACATAAGCATTCGACCACTATGTTAAATAGGAACGACGACACGGGATCTCCCTGCCTAACCCCTTTAAAACTTTTGAAATACGGCCCCATGGTGTTGTTCAGCTTGAAACTGACTGTGCCATCCACCAGGACACATTTAATCCACTTACACCAAGTGGTACCAAACCCTCTCATCTCAAGGCACTCGAGCAAAAAGTCCCATAACTTGTCGTACGCTTTCTCAAAATCAAGCTTAATAACAATCCCCACTTTTTTTCTTGATGAAAGTATGATGCACAATCTCATGTAAGGACAAGACCCCATCCATAATACTTCTATGTTTAATAAACGCATTCCTACTAAAAAAATTGTCAGCAAGAGGGGCCACCCTGTTATCAAGCACCTTAGTAATCAGCTTGTAAGGGCATCTAAGTAAGCAAATTGGCCTAAACTATTGGATCTTATTAGCCCCACTAATCTTGGGCAGTAAAGTTATAAAGCCATAATTTAGTCTACTAACATCAAGCTCCATCGCATGAAAAGCAGTAAACAACCTCATAATATCTTCTTTCACAATATCCCAGCAATGCTTATAAAACTCAGCAGGGATATTATGCGGGCCCGGGGCCCTGTTGCTTTTCATGGAAAATAAAGCTTCCTTTACTTCTTCTCCTTCTGTGAAGGGTCTATTAAGAATCTCATTATCAAGCTCATTGAGCTTCTCTTCTTCCCCCCATATACCAGGGTCTAGATGAAACATGTTCCCCTGAGATGGTCCAAAAAGGTTTTTATAAAAGTCAGTGGCATGCTCTAGGAACTTCTCGGTCCCCTCAATCACCGTACTGCCAACATTAAGAGAGTGGATTGTATTTTTCCGTTTATTACCATTAGCAATTTTTTTGGTAATAAGCAGTGTTTCGATCCCCTCCAAGAAGCCATCTCTCATTTGAGTGTTGTAATAGGAATAGTTCCTCATTGACAAGTATTGCATTTAACTCCACAAGGAGATCAGTTTTTCTGCAAAACAATTCATGGTCTACATTTCCTTCTTACACTAGCCTTTCGATAGAAGCAAGCTCTTCCCTAATTTCATGTTTCCTTTTTTTTCTCACGACCGAATTTGTTTGATCCCCAACCTTTAAAAAACTTCTTGAATCTTGTAAGTTTGATATTGAAAATATCAATAGGGTCGCTAGCATTCACATGTTGGTTCCAGATCTTGCTAACTAGAGGAATAAAATCCCCAGATTTTAACCAACTCAGCTCAAATCTAAACTCTCTTTTTTGTGGAGCTCTGACAACATGATTATTAGAGTACAACAAGAGAGCATTGTGGTCAGATACCTCCCTAACGAGCTTTTTCATATTAACGAGAGGAAACATATCCTCCCAATCATTGCTCATAAGTACCCGATCTAGTTTCTCCAAGGTAGTATGAGCTTGGTTATTGGACCAAGTATAGCCCCCCCACTCATATGTATCTCCTTTAAACACATGGTATTAATGATCGAATTAAACAGATCAGAAAGGACTGAGTGACGCCATCATTTATTTTTCCCTCCACTATGTCTAAGGATATTGAAATCACCTCCGATCAATAGCGGTGTTTGAATATGACAGCAGAAATCTGCAAATTCGTTCAGAAACTCAGTTTTATCACACTCATGAGCCACTCCATATACAGTACAGAGGGTCCAAATTTTCTTCATATTGATATCATAGAGAGATACCTAAAGAATAAATCTACCTTTCCTCCAGGCAATTACTTTAAATTTCTCCTTCCTAACCCCACATAAAATGCCCCCAGCTTTACCAATTGAGGGGATCCACTCCCACTCAAACAAATTGTGTGGGTCGAGCTTTCTGAAATAACTATCAATTTTTTAAGGTTTCTTGCAAACAAAGGAAATCAAGGGAATGGTCACTAATGATATCGGATAGGCAGGTTTTATCCTTTT
>LR738712.1:795392674-795417508 GCA_902687465.1 Secale cereale | reverse complement strand
CGACCCCGACACCCTGACACCACACCCGACCCCGACACGACACCCCGGCACCCGACCACGACCCCCGACACCTCCCGAAAAGGTGTTCTTTGGCCTTCCAGAGGCCGACGGGGTCATATATTTGTGAATTATTAGTTAGATCATATTTGTTTTCGATTTTGTTATGAAAAACATCATATATAATTGTGTTGATCGGGTAGTTTTAAATGTGCAGTTGTTTCATCGCTGCAAGGTTTGGTGTTCGACGACCTCGCCGTGCGTTTGACGAGCTCTGCCCCTTCGTTCGTGGATGAGCACAAATGACATGTCCTCCTCCCCCATTAATTATTTGCTCTATTCCGATGAAACTTGATAGCTAGCTATATATGTGTCTTGAATCATCAGTATGCGTAACCAATATGTGTCCCCCGTTCGAAATTGTCATAGTTATAAATATGCATGCATCTGCATATTTATAACCTTGATTCTTTCGAATTGTCCACCGCTATCCATGGACAGCCCGAGTATGTGTAGATTGGGTTCGTTTTCCCATATGCTTTGCTCCGGATCCGACGCATAAATTTCGTCAGTGCCTCCCCTGTTGTTCTCCGGGTACACATCCTCTCTGTTTATTGCAGAGACGTGTATCAGGAGAACAGCGGGGAGGGGCTGCCAAAATTTTGCGTCGGATCCGGAGCATAGCATGGGAAAATGAACCCAATCTACACATACTCGGGTGGGATTAGGACCTTTCATTACCTATTAGAGTGTAGGTTGCATGGACGTAATAAAATTGACAAAGTAGATCAACTGATGAATATATACATGGTGATTTACACATATAGTTGTTGTGTGTCCAGTAGCTCTGAAAGTCAAGATGAGTGATCGTGCGTGGATGTATACCGGTCACACTGGAAAGAACAAATGGAGCGCCGAATGGTTCACAAAAACCAAGGGGTTTGTGCAAGCCGCATTTTCAAATGGCCAGAGGAAAACCTGGTGCCCCTGTTTCCGGTGCGGTAATTGGGAAAAGAGGATAGAGGCTGAAATGGGCAAACATCGAGCTGAGGTGGATCGTCGTCGCACCGACGAGCATGGTACCGGGATGGAAAACATGGTGCAAGACTATGATGATGCTCGGGATTCGGACGAGGAGATGGAGGAATTTGCAAAGGCCTTCAATGAAATGTTGGAGTCTTCAAAACGTCTGCTCCACGAGCACACTGAGCCTTGTCAGTTGGATGCCATCTCACAAGTAATGGCTCTGAAGGCTTAGTTCAACTTCGGCAGAGAATGCTATGACACAATTATGACATTATTTGGACGCTTTCTACCCAAAGGCCATGTAATGCCTGCAAACCTGTACCAGTCGGACAAAATCCTCCGATACTGAAGATGCCCTATGAGAAGATACATGCCTGTGAGAAAGGATGTGCCTTATTTAGGCTTGACTATGCGGACTTGAACTATTGTCCCATTTGCAAGTCATCCAGGTATATTGTGGTAGACAACGGTATTGGTGAGAAGACACAGACCAAAATCCCCGTTACTGTTCTTCGGTATATGCCAATCGTACCAAGACTTCAACGTCTTTTCATGGTCGAAGAGACGGCCAGACAGATGACATGGCACAAAACAGGCAAAAGAACCGAACTAGATGCAGATGGGAATCTGATGATGGTACACACATCGGATGGTGTTGCGCGGAAAAAGTTTGATGAATTACATGATGACAAAGCGGCAGATCCGAGGCATCCTCGAGTTGGCGTCAGCACGGATGGGTTCAGTGTGTTTGGTTTGACGGCAGCCCAATACAGTTGTTGGCCCGTATTTGTCTTTCCACTCAATCCTCCCCCCCCCCCCGGACAGATTATGCAAAGAAAGAATATTTTCCTGACGTTGATAATTCCAGGGCCCAACTATCTGGGGAAAAATATGAATGTGTACATGCAGCCGCTTAAGGACGAATTGCAAGAAGCCTGGGATAATGGGTTCAAGACATACGACACCTATAGCAAACGGAACTTCATAATGCGTGTCTGGTACATGTACTCAACCCATGATTTGCCGGCGTATGCGCTATTCGTTGGCTGGTGTGTGCATGGAAGGTTCCTGTGCCCCACATGCAAGGGAGCTCTTGAGTTTCGTTGGCTTCAGGCCGGTCGCAAGTTTTCTTGCTTCGACATGCATAGACAGTTCCTGGATCCTCGCCATAAGTTCAGGAAAGACAAGAAGAACTTCATTAGAGGTAGAGTTGTCAAAAACTCTGCACCACCTGCATTGACAGGCCAACAGACCCTGGATCAGTTAAATGCTCTCGAGCCAGATCCAGAGCATCCAGGGTACTTCAAGGGGTATAATTCTAAGCACGCCTGGACTCACAAAACATGCTTATGGGATCTGCCTTACTTCAAAGACCTCCTTTGCCCACACAACATCAACGTGATGCACACTGAGAAGAATATCGCTGAGACACTTTTTAGTACATTGTTCGGCATAGATGGGAAGTCAAAGGATAATACTAAGGCTAGAGTCGATCTGAAGGCTCTATGTGATAGGCCATTACAAAACATGAAAGAACCGAAAGGAAAGCAGAACTGGATGAAGCCAAAGGCATGGTTCAATCTTGGAAGGCCAGCTATGAGGGAAATTATCTTGTGGGTGCAACAGCAGTTGATGTTCCTTGATGGGTATGCAGCGAATCTAAAGAGGGGAGCGAATCTTGATAAATTGAAGATATTTGGTCTCAAGAGTCATGATTGGCACATATGGATTGAGTGGGTAATGCCGGTGATGTTCCGTGGCTTCATCCCTGAGGATGAATGGCTAGTACTGGCAGAATTCAGCTATTTCTTCTGTGTTCTTTGTGTGAAAGAACTATCGCCTTGTGTGCTAGAAGAAATGGAAGAGTTGGCGCCGGAGTTGATCTGCAAGTTAGAGAAGATCTTTCCACCGGGCTTCTTTAATCCAATGCAGCATTTGATTATGCATCTCCTGACCGAGGCAAGATTGGGGGGCCCGTGCAAAATCGTTGGTGCTACCCAACTGAGAGGATGCAGAAGACACATCGAGAAAAATGTAAAAATAAACGTAGAATTGAAGCATCGATGGCTGAGGCATTCATCACTGAGGAGGTGACAAACTTCGTGACAGCACACTACGAAGCCAAAAATCGTCATTTGCATAATCCGAAGCCTCGGTACAATGCTGACGAGCCTAAAAAGGGTGGATAAAACCTCAGCCTATTCAAAGGGAATCTCGCACCAGCCAGTGTTTCAAATCCAGTATCTTTGGATAACGAAGAATGGCGGACCATTTCGTTGTATATCTTCAACAACCTGATAGAAGTGCGGCCGTACATTGAGTAAGTTCTCGGTACATTGTTTCGCAACTTCTATTTCCTTTGAACTGTGCTCTTATTCCTGGATATTTCATACAGTCGATGCATCGCCATATTCTCGTATGGAGCGGTGATCCAAAAGGATTCCGTCAAAGAGTACGAGCTTCTCGCAAAGCAAGGAGGCGGCGCCTATCCCAGTTTCATCTCTTGGTTCAAACAAACGGTAATTTCTATTAGACAATTTCATTTCATTCACTAATTTGTGCGTAATGCAACAATCCTTTCATATTAAACTTGTAGGCTACTTCAGAGTCTATGGACGCCGAATTGAGACAAGTCGCTAATGGTTTTGACTATAAGGTCCGTTCATTTAACAAATACGACATCAACGGGTATCGCTTTCGTACCTATGGCAAAGAGCTATCTATGGCCGACTGAAAGTATACAAATTGTTGTGTATCTGCTATCGGCGAAGGAGGTACCGAGTATTATGGGAGAGTTGAAGCAATTTATGAACTTCTATTCTATAGTGAAAACCCACCGAATGTCGTAGTCTTCAAATGTTATTGGTTTCAGCCGAAGGAGACTAGAAGGACTCATGAACATATAGGGCTAGTTGAAATCAACCAAAGCACCCATTTAGATGATCCTGATGTCTATATTACGACTCAAGAGGCGACCCAAGTATTCTATCTACCGTGGGCCTACCAAACTAATCCAAATCTGAAAGTTTGGGATGTCGTTTATGAACTACCGCTACGTGCTAGACTTTCTCCCCTAAAGGAAGAGGATTATGACCCTCACATTAACCCAAACACATATGAAGGAGAAATCTTCCAAGAGACACGTCTTTCCAAAAAGCATTTCAAGAACCGCTATACTTCACCCCAAAACATTGAAGTAGACAGTGACAATGAATCCGACATCACCCCAGAGGAGGAACAAGAAGAGCCGGAACAAGAAGAGGTTACTGCTGCGGTTGACCTGTCAACGCTTGATCGATTACATCAAGGTGGCCTTGCACATGTTGATGCCACCGAACCCTATGAGCCCGTCATTGATTATAGTGATGATGATGATGATTATGCATTTATTGATGATACTGATCAAGATTATTAGTAGTGTCAGGTATTCAATTTTTTATGTTGTACTTGATGATGATACACTTAAGTGATATACATATTATTATTCATGTCGGTATTTTTTGTGTTGTACTAATTTTGTTTACTCTTTGTCATGGCAGGTGTTGAAAGATGGGGGCGCTGGTTGGGAGCGCTGCGAGACCCTGGAGCAGCACATGTCTGGATGGGGTACCTGGCCGAATCAGCCTGAGGGGCCGAGTGGCCATGCTGATGATGGCGGGGAGCCGACTGAGGCCAAGGACAAACGTGCCCAAATGGAAGGTGTGCCACACCATCAAGGCAGCTCCAAACTTATATCAGTTCGGGCGGAACTGGGTATGTGGTTTGCTTCATGATTCATGCAATTCATTCATCATGCTAGCTTGAGCCCTTTAATTACTAATATACTTTGTTTCTCTCTTTCAGGCATGCTACAATAATACGGATAAGGTGCCAGAGGTGTACGACCTGTATGCCATGGCCCACACTGCCTCTTACAAGAAAGTCAAGGGGAAGGCGAGGAAAGGGGAGGACTTTAACCCGAGCCAGGGTCCCAATGATCCAGAGAAGGTGATGATATCTGGTGGCGGGAGGTCCCATGGCTCGATAGCCATTGGAGATGTGCAGTTGTGTGTGAGAAGTCCGGTCAGATCGCTCCGCCGAAGCCAGAGATTGCTCCTGGGACCGCTCCGCCTACACCTCCATGATCACGGTAAGTTTCTCTAGTGTTTTGCTTAACAAATGCATAAAGACCTAGACTTAACTTTATTTCCTCCAATATGCTTACCATAATGACCTAGAGTTAGCTTCTTTTCCTCCAAAATGACTTAATAAGCTTACTGACCTCCAAAACCAGCCATTTAACCTAAGTTAGCTCTAAAACGATTTATAGTTAGCTTTGTTTCCTCCAAAATGACCAAAGTTTGTTGTAATATGCATAGTTAACTAGGTTTGCTCAATAATGACATGTAAGATGGATCCATTTTACCCAAGTTAGCTTTAAAATGACCCATTTTACCTAGATTATCTCCAAAATGATCTATTTTAACTACGTTAGCTCTAAAATTACCCATTTTACCTAGGTTAGCTTCAAAATGACCCATCTTACCTAGGTTAGCTCTAAAATGATGCAATTTACCTAAGTTAGCTCATAAACGATCCATTGCACCTACGTTAGCTCATAAACGATCCATTTCACCTAAGTTAGCTCACAAATGATGGAGTGCTTCTTTTGCAGATTTCATTCACTTCACGGAAGCTAGCTTGCTATGATGGAGTGCTTGCTTTTTCTTTCATTCTCTTATAGTATTCTTCTAGCTTGCTACGATGGAACTTGCTATCTTGATGAAACTTTGCATTGTAATATGTATGTGCAACTTGCTAATGGTTGCAACTTATGTGTATGTGCAACTTGCTATGTATGAATGGATGAAACTATATATGTCATATGTTTGTTATTTTATATATATATATATATATATATATATATATATATATATATATATATATATATATATATATATGTCATATATATTTGCTGTGAAAAGTGTTTGATTTAAAAAAAACAGAAAAAAGAGGCAATGCAGGATTTTTGCCATCAGCCGCTGATGGCAAAGGCCCCTTTGCCATCCGCCGCAGATGGCAAAGAAGCCACGCGGCGGCCACCTGTGCTCCCTGGGAGCTGACCCATTTGGTCAGTTTGCCTACAGTGGCAGACGGTAAAGGCCTGCCGTGTAGTGACGTCTAGCTGACATCATACGGCGGACGGCAAAGGCAGGACAAATTTTGCCATCAGCGGCGGACGGCAAAGTCCTGCCGTTAGCCACCTAACGGACTAACAGCGCAATTTTTGCCGTCAGCTTTCTTTGCCGTCTGCTGCTGATGGCAAAGGCCCCTTTGCCGTCAGCCGTGTTAAGTAGACGGCAAAGTAGCTATTTGCCACACCTTTCTTTGCCGGAGCCTTTTGCCGCCCGGGGCAGACGGCAAAGACCTTTGCCGTCCGTCGTGTCAGACGGCAAATTACCTGTTTCCTGTAGTGTATCATTTATATCATTTCCCTTTTCTCCCCCCTCTGGTGGCCCTGGTATTATGGACAGAGCTGCCAGCCTATTTCCTTCCAACAAGATTTTGACTTCTAGTAGTGGGTCTACAAATAACCGCTTGTATCTTTGGGCTTCTTTTTTTCCTAGACCGAACTACAGTAAAGTGTTCTTCCACATCCTCACTCCCATCACCCCATTTAGTACTAACAGGGGTTTGGTCTCCCTTCCCATCAGTGATATACATCACTTCCTCTTCTATCCTCACATTTTGTTGTCCTCTTTTTTGCAATTCTCCCCCCTGACTAGTTCAATTTCTCTAATAATGTCCACATTAGAGAAATTATTGTCAGGAATAGCTACCCCCATTTTTAAAGCTTTAATCATAAGTTCAGGATTAGATAGGGCATCAAAAGAGTTATGATTTCCTGAATTACCTTCCAGATTCCACTTCTTAGAAATGGCAATAGATTTTTCTTGCATTTTTTCCTCCATATTCTACAAGTTTCTCAAGCTAGATCTCTGAACCTCTTCAGTCATAAGAGGAGGGGTAATAATCACCTCTCCCAACTCCTTAGAAGAAGAGGCAGGATATTGTACCAGGTATTCGGAGTTCCCCATCTTGGAATGCTCCTCTCCCTCCATTTCCATAACATGCTCACATTCCATATTCACATTTAAATGAACTATGTTATCATGAGACATAACAACATCAAAAGTGCTCACATTACTTTTTTCTACCTGAATCTCGCCAACATTATGCTTGGTATCATCAATACCTAGCATTGCCCGAGAGCCATGCAGTTTTTCTTTGTTGTAAGTGTAACACCCCATATGTGATACCTTCCAATTATGGCAATATATGGAACATTGACTTCTTCAATTTCATTCTGGGCTCTTCTTTCATTTTGGGTTTCTTCATTTTGTCGCGTGCGTGTGTGCATTTCATCCATGTCATGTTATCATATGCATTGCATTGCATTCGTGTTGTCACTTGCACCCGGTTCCGCTCGCCTCTTCCCGTTTCTCCATTTCGAGTTCCGAAACTCACACACGTGCCCGTGGCACCCCGAGTCCTTCTTTCGTGTGTGGCCATGTAACGTTCTCGGAATGAGGTGAGACTTGTCGTACGTTGTTGTTTTAGTACGTGTAGGCCTCCTATCAAATTTCGTCGCGTTTGGAGTTCGTTTGGTACTCCAACGGTTAACCTAGTGGGCTAAAACCTCCTCTTCCTTTCGGCCCAAGACCCCTTCCACAACAGCCCACTAACCTAGCACAACCACTCCCATCATATCGGTCGTCGGATCACGAACGTGTGGGCGAAAACTACACCCCATTTGGACCTTCCTAGCTCCCTATGCCTATAAAAACGTCCCCCACGTCCATTTTCGGGCGAAAACCCTAGCTCCTCCTCCTCCGCGCCGCGCCGGACACGTCCGCCCGGCACCGAACACGTCCGCCGCACCCCGAGCCAGTCCGCAGCCGCCATGTGGACCGCGGCCCGTCCCTCCACCGCGAGCCGCCATCGGCCCGCGCGGCCCGCTCCCTCCACGCCGCCAGTCCGCTCGGCCTCCGCGCTCCCGCGCCGCCTCTCCTCGACCGCCGGTGGCTGCTCTGCCCCGTCCGCCGCGCCGGACCTCCGCCGCCGCCGCGCCGGATCTCCGCCGCCCGTCGCCTCCCGCGGCGTCCGCCGCCGCACCGCCTCGCCGCCTCCACATCCTCCGCCGCCGGCCATCGCCGCCGTCTCCGCTCCTCGCCGGTGCCTCGGCGCCGCTGCCGGCTCCGGTCGCCGCTGCCAGCCGCCGTCGTCCCGATCCGGTGGATCTCGTTAGGTGGACCAGATCCACCAATCCCACGAAGCAAACACACTTCTCCACGCCCGGATATCCCCGTCCCGCTTCTCCTCGTCCCGTTGACTTTCAGGAGATATAAAAATTCCATTAAGTCCCCAGTTTTCTGTAATTTTGTAGCCCTCTTTGACATGCAATAACTTCGTGCTTGTAGATCCGTTTTGGGCGTGTAATATATCAAAATGTTCGTTGAGATGTGCTCCTCATTTTGTTCCACTGTGGCATGCTTATTTGAGTTCATCTTGATAACCTAATCATCGTTGCAAGAGTGATATATGTTTAAAACTGCTGTTATATGTAATTTTGTTCATGCTTGTGGTGTTGATAACTTTGTGCATGTTGGTCCAAATGGAGCATATGATATGTCAAAATGTTCATTGTGAAGTGCTCTAGATGATGGTTTCTCTAGCATTCATGTTAGGTGCCATATTGCCATGTTAATCTCTGTTACAAAAGTGCATGTGGTTGTTAAGTGCTGAAACTTGTTGTGAGATGCTGTTTTGACTTGCTCATTGCTATTGATGTGTTTGTCCTCATGTCACATGTCAGTATGTTTTAGAAGCACCATCATATGGTCTTTGCTGTGGTGCAATCCACTTTCCATGATATGCCTTGAGGTGACTTAAACAAGCTTGTAAACATGACATGCCAATGTTGCTGTTTTATACTTAGTGAAAAAACTGCTAAGTCTGGAATCTGTTAACCTGATGCCATGTTTGCTTGATGCCTCACTCAAATCCATGCTTGTTTTAGTATGTTAAATGATCATTCCTTGTTGTCCATGTTATGCTCCATCCATCCATGCTCTTACTTGCACATATGGCCTGTTGTAGCTTATTTATTTATTGCTCTCAAGTTGCTATAAATTTACCTGTCGGGTTTTTATCAACATGATCAATTTGGTGAAGCTTGTTGTTATTGATCCATGCCTCCTATGAAGTTGCTCTAATGGAGTTGTTTGATGTATGCTATGTCTATTACATGTCAATTATCTTTATATACTTAGTGGAGTTGATATGCATGTTGTTTTGTGCCTCCGAAGGCAGCATCGTGATGATGTTTTTGCCTTCCCAGATTTTGACTAAGTCTGGATAAATTTATTGCAACTTGCCATGCTTGGTTATTTGTGTTCCAGTAGGTTTTTGGGTGTGTTCCAAGTTCATGCTTGTTAAGTATCATGTCTACTTCACATCCATGCCCTTTGTCTCCATGTTTGAGTGCTGTAGCATAATTATTTCTTGCTCCAAAGATGCCATGTTGCTGTAAACTGCAGTTTTGTATGAATATTGTTTTGCTTGCCATTTGCAAACCGTGCGTCCGTTTCCGGTGATCTTTATATCAATTTCAACCGAAATCTTCCCCTCTATCCAGTGGCTTGCTTGGTTTTCCAAGATGAGGCATTTTCCATCATCTTCTTCTTAGGCTCAAGTGCTTCCACATGCATTCGCACATCATACTCGCATCCCCTGTTTTGACTTGCATCACGTTGACTGTGCATTGCACCGTGTTTGATGTTGTGTGATGTTGTGTTCTCGTGGTGAGTAGAGCCGGGAGCCGATACCGAGTTCGAGGATCTTGCCGAGCCTGAGTACGAGGAGCCGTCTTACGATCCCTCCATGGAAACAACAGGCAAGATGACCTTACCCAGATATCACTACTATCCTTGCCTATGCTAGATGTCTCGCTCTTTAGCTTATTGCCTCGATGCCTATGTCTGTTTGTCAGCCTCCTATTGTTGCCATGAACCTCTCTAACCACCCAACCTCGCAAACCGTTGTTTGGCTACGTAAGCATCGCTCAGCCCCTCTTATAGCATTGTTAGTTGTAGGAGAAGATTTGAAGATTCTTGCTTCATGTTGAAGTTATTGTTGGGATATCACAATATATAATCTGTTAAACTAAATCATCTATTTATTGGTAATGGGTGGAAGGCTAAGCCTCTTGCTTGGTGTTTTGTTCCACTCATGCCGCCGTAGGAACCGCTTAAACCGGTGTTATGTTCCTCGATATTGCGTCCCTAACACGGTTGAGGTTTATGGGCCCCCCTCGATAACCCGCTTAGCGCTAAAGCTTTTCCAGCAAGGCCCAACATTGGTTTTACATTTTCCTAATAACTAAAATTTGCATAGGGACTAGCTATCCCATGGACTTAATTAACAACCCACGGGTCAGTGCTTCTCATGAGTGTTGGTCCATCCGGGCAGACTGCATGGCCGCCTTGGGGAAACCCGATGTATTTGGTATTTTTCTGTAGGTGATGTCTACACACGCTTCTACTCTTGTAGACTATGTTGGGCCTCCAAGCGCAGAGGTTTGTAGGACAGCAGCAATTTCCCTCAAGTGGATGACCTAAGGTTTATCGAACTCAGAGAAGTAGAGGTTGAAGATGATCTCTCTCAAGCAACCCTGCAACTAAGATACAAGAAGTCTCTTGTGTCCCCAACACACCTAATACAACTAGGAGTTGTATAGGTGCACTAGTTCGGCGAAGAGATGGTAAAATATGAATGATAGGAGTGGCAAAGCAAAGTAATATAAATCTGTAATAAAAAGTGCAGCAAGCAAACAAGTGGTAAACGTGAGCACAAATGGTATTGCAATGGTGGAAACAAGGCCTAGGGATCATACTTTCACTAGTGGCAACTCCCAACAACATTAACATAATCGAATCACATGATATTTCCCATAAAACATGCAATGGAGACGCACCCGGAGGTCATTCCTTCGTGGTCAAGAGAGGACGAGAATTATGTAGGGCTACAAAAGCACACCTCAAAGTTCGTAGTTCTCAATCTAAGGATTTCCCAATGTCACCGCGGCCATCCAAAGAGAGTCCCACAATCACCACAACATATCTAAAGGATAGTCAAAGAAAAGCACCAAGAGACTCTCAATCTTCAATCAACACACAAGAGAGGAAATCACTCATGAAAATATTTTTCTAATCCATGTCCAATAGACCGCTGTCACCTTGGTCTCGGGGATTATACTAGATAAAGACAAGTGAGTACATCAATCCAATACATAGAGGAAGGGGAAACATCATGGGATCACCCTAGATTAACATAGCCTATGATCACAACGAAGATCACATCATGGGAGAGAGAGATAACCACATAGCTACTGGTAGAAACCTCAGCCCCGAGGAGGAACTACTCCCGCATCATGGAGGGAGGAAGCAACGTCGATGGAGATGAATACGGGGGCACTTCCCCGTCCCGGCAGGGTGCCGGCTGATGTCTACACACGCTTCTACACTTGTAGACTATGTTGGGCCTCCAAGCGCAGAGGTTTGTAGGACAGCAGCAATTTCCCTCAAGTGGATGACCTAAGGTTTATCGAACTCAGGGAAGTAGAGGTTGAAGATGGTCTCTCTCAAGCAACCCTGCAACTAAGATACAAGAAGTCTCTTGTGTCCCCAACACACCTAATACACTTGTTAGATGTATAGGTGCACTAGTTCGGCGAAGAGATGTTAAATGGCAAGTGATATGGATGGCAAAACAAAGTAATATAAATCTGTAATAAAAATGCAGCAAGCAAACAAGTGGTAAACGTGAGCACAAATGGTATTGCAATGGTGGAAACAAGGCCTAGGGATCATACTTTCACTAGAGGCAACTCCCAACAACATTAACATAATCGAATCACATGATATTTCCCATAAAACATGCAATGGAGACGCACCCGGAGGTCATTCCTTCATGGTCAAGAGAGGACGAGAATTATGTAGGGCTACAAAAGCACACCTCAAAGTTCGTAGTTCTCAATCTAAGGATTTCCCAATGTCACCGCGGCCATCCAAAGAGAGTCCCACAATCACCACAACATATCTAAAGGATAGTCAAAGACAAGCACCAAGAGACTCTCAATCTTCAATCAACACACAAGAGAGGAAATCACTCATGAAAATATTTTTCTAATCCATGTCCAATAGACCGCTGTCACCTTGGTCTCGGGGATTATACTAGATAAAGACAAGTGAGTACATCAATCCAATACATAGAGGAAGGGGAAATATCATGGGATCACCCTAGATTAACATAGCCTATGATCACAACGAAGATCACATCATGGGAGAGAGAGATAACCACATAGCTACACGTACGAGCCCTCGGCCCCGGAGGAAACTACTCACGCATGGACATGGTGAGGAGGAGGTTGATGATGGTGTTGATGGAGAGGTGCAGTCCCGCGAGGAGGAGACGGCCGGCGGCAGCCACGGAGGCGGCGGCGGCGGCCCTTGGTGGCGCGGCGGCGGCGGCGACCCTCCGGGCGGCGGCGGCCCTAGGGGCAGCGGCTCCTTGCCCCCCCCCCCTCCTTCCTTGTGGATGGTGCTGCAATGGTGCTGATCCTCCCCTCCAAGACGGCGGCTTGGGAGGAGGAAAATTCATGGCCCTTGGTGACCTAGGTTTCCTCTCTTTATATAGACTCTCGGATTCCCGTCATCAGATTTTGGGCCTCGGTAAAACGGGCTTTTCTCGGCCGTCCGGACTCCGATTTGGACGTATTTTATATCCAGAAGCATCGCCTCGAAATTCCCCACAACTTTTGCAACTAGACTTTTTCCGTTTGACGTCGTATTCGGGCCGGAACGTGACCATCTTTAAAAAACGTTCTCAGACAGATTTCAGGAAAGTCAGAGTCCTACTCCAATACGACTCTTTTTGCGTTTTTGTCAATTTCCAAGTAATTCCTACACAATAAAGTGTAAAACAAGAACATTGTGCACTTTTGCAACCATTAGTAGGTTAGTCCAAATATGATCAAAAGTGTATGGAAGTGCATAAATATCATAGCAATATCACACAAAAAGGGCATGGAGCAAGCAGAAATTATAGATACGTTTTGGACGTATCAACATCTCCAAGCTTAATTCCTGCTCGTCCTCCAGTAGGTAAATGATAACAAGCATAATTTCTGTGGTGACATGGTATTAACCATATAAGAACTTTTCACAGTCACATGACAAGTGCTTACTGAGACAATGAATCTGCAGTAATTAAGTTGCCTCATGAGAAAATCACAAAGAACTGAAAGTTTTACAATATGATACTGAAACACTCAATAGATTTGTAGTGAGCATGGTGTGCAAATATGACAAAGTGATATCTCGCTTGCCCCCTTTAGTGAAGCAAAACATAAATGCAGGGGCACCTCCAAGGTTTAAGTGACGACTAGATACAATGATTTCAGAATAAACGATATCATAATCATGCAAAAGACAATGATACTTTGGGACAATGCACATTACACTCAGAATGACAATCATGCTCTCAATAGTTGGTGCTTTAAAGCAGGTGGAGACTCTCGAACCATGGCTTTTGTTGGCAAGGTTGAAAACCCGTGGTCGGAAACAAAAACTAAACATGTACAAGAGCTCTTGGTTTTAAAAACAGAGGTAATAATTATTTTTTTAGAATATGCATATTTCGTCAACGAATGCTAGCAGATAACTCAATCACTTCTTGAGCTGGACAAGTTTCGAGGAACGGCTCCCGAATGAGGACGATCACATCCTCTTAATCTCCTTTGTTTATCACTGCCAAAGTTTTCTTATTTCTCATGAACAAAGCGTGAAGGAGGGTTTGTTTGTTGTATAATTTTTAATGAGCCGGGCGCACTCTATGCCAGTTCCCTCTCGTATTATGGGTTTGCACATTAGACATGCAATCCCGGGGTGAAGCTTGTCCAGCTTAAAAAGATCATGAATTAACTACTATTTCCTCATGAGCTAAAACAGAGGCACAAAAGAGAAATGCTTTTTTGAATAATTTCGAGATGGTACATGAAAGTCTTCGTTAGGAATGGCAGGTAAATACCATGTATAGGAAGGTATAGTGGACTCATATGGCATAACTGGTTTAAAGGATTTTGGATGCACAATCAGTCAGTCCGCTTAGTACAGGCGAAGGTTAGCAAAAGACTGGGAGCGACCAACTAAGAGAGCAATGACGGTCATAATCATGCAGAGCGACAAAGCAACATTGAATCGGGCATGGAAGTTATATCGCTACTCAGAAATTAAATATCATCAAGGCTTGATAGACTTTCTTTACAGTCTTAAATATGCGTGAGCATATGCCAAGTCAATCAAAATAAATTCTCGGAGGAAGATATCACTAAACCATACCACATCATAGGCAAAAAAATCATGTTGGTACTCCAAAAACACATTGGGAACCCCCCAGCTATTTGAGACTAACCATAAGAAAACATGAACTACTAAGCACCATTATGCACATAGCATTATTATCATGGACATATCAACCAGTGCAACAGAAGCCAACTCTCTTAACAAGATAAGCGTGATAACTAAAGAGAGTTCCAGCAACCAACTAAATAAAAGCTCTTTAAAAAGTAAAGCGTGAAAACTAAGAGCTAAGCATGACAGTAGCTATTGAAAGACCAAGAACATACACAGCAAAGATAAACATGAAAATTCTATGTTGTCTTTTAGGTTGAAGTGGAGCGTGTTTCTCTCCCACACAAAGAAAGCTGAGTTCCAACTCGTTATGAAAAGCAAGCAAAGCTAAAGAAAACTAAAAAAGGAAACTAAAAGCAAGACGCTCCAAGCATAGCACATAACACATGAAGTGATAAAAATATAGTGGAACGAAAGACGAACTGATAATGTTGATGGAGAAGGGGATGCACGGGGGCATCCCCAAGCTTAGACGCTTGAGTCTTCTTGAATATTTCTTGGGGGTGCATGGGGGCATCCCCAATCTTGAGCGTTTGACACTCCTAAATCTTTTTATCATCTTCCCTCGCACACTTAAAAACTCCCTTCATACATAACTCATCATAATCTGATTAGCGAGGTTAGTACCCATAATAAAATAATTTTTCCTTGCTGGAAATAAGGATATTCTTGAAGGTCTACTGTTTCTCAAGATTGCCAAAAGGTTTTTGCAAAGAAAAAGCAAGCTCAAGGTTTGCAAAATGAAGAAAAGGCAAAACAGGACAGAATCTGTGAAAAACAGACCAGCAGGTAGTAAATAATTTTTTCGGGGCACTTCTGCAACTCAAATCAAAAAACTCAGAACAGACGCCCGAAAGCCAATTGTATAGAGCACGCTGTCAAAAAATTCAGACCAAAAAGATGATCTGGTGATTTTATACGAATTTTTCTGTCCAAGGACAGAATCTGTTTTCTGGACTGCACGTCACAACTTTTGAACTTTCTTGTAATCAGAGGCTAAACTTGGCACAAAGCTGAAAAATAAAGATACAATGATGTTGCTACAGTAGTAACAAACATCAAGACCACTAAAAACTGAAAGGACAAGCTGAAAGCAAAGATAACAAGGGTTGTCTCCCTAGAGCTCTTTCTTTATAGCCATAAAGATAGGCTTAAGACTTTAATGATGCTCTCGTAGGAATAAGAGTTGAAGAACAAAAGAGAGCATCAAGAAGCAAATACCAAACACATTTAAGCCTAACATGCTTCCTATGCATGGGAATCTTGTAAGAAAATAAATTATTGAAGCATAAAGCAACTAGCATAGGAAGGCAAAACAAGCATAACTTCAAAATATTCACCATAAAGAGAGGAAACTTCTTATTATTAAGATATTTAGAACCATGTCTCCCTCTCTCATTATAAATTTCAGTGGCATCATGGATGAACTCAACAATATAACTATCACATAAGGCATTATTTCCATGATCCAAAAGCATAAAAGTATCATTACTCTTCATATAAGCAAAATCTTTCTTATTGGGAATAGTGAGAGTAAAGCAATCATAACCATCATGGTAATCATCATATTTAGGAGGCATATCATAATCATAATAAATTTTACCCTCAATAGTAGGTGGACTAAAAAGCTCACATTTATCATTGTAATCATCATATATAGGAAGCAAAGCATCATCAAAGTAAATTTTCTCTTCAAAAGTTGGGGGACTAAAAATATCATGTTCATCAAACGTGTCATCCCCAAGCTTAGAGCTTTCCATGTCATTAGCAATATTGATATGAAAAAGAAACATACTAATAACATCACCACCATCATGATTGTTATGCAAATAATAAAGTTCCAAAGGTTTTTAAATTTTCTCTTCAAACACATCATGTCCAAGTTCAAGGTAGAGCTTATAAAGCTCTCTCATATTTTTGTTGTTTCCATTAAGCAAAACTAGTGAAATAAAAACAAGAAACAAAAAGATTTAATTGCAAGATCTAAAGATATACCTTCAAGCACTCACCTCCCCGGCAACGGCGCCAGAAATAGCTTGATGTCTACACACGCTTCTACTCTTGTAGACTATGTTGGGCCTTCAAGAGCAGAGGTTTGTAGGACAGCAGTAATTTCCCTCAAGTGGATGGCCTAAGGTTTATCAAACTCAGAGAAGTAGAGGTTGAAGATGGTCTCTCTCAAGCAACCCTGCAACTAAGATACAAGAAGTCTCTTGTGTCCCCAACACACCTAATACAACTAGGAGTTGTATAGGTGCACTAGTTCGGCGAAGAGATGGTAAAATATGGATGATAGGAGTGGCAAAGCAAAGTAATATAAATCTGTAATAAAAACTGCAGCAAGCAAACAAGTGGTAAACGTGAGCACAAATGGTATTGCAATGGTGGAAACAAAGCCTAGGGATCATACTTTCACTAGTGGCAACTCCCAACAACATTAACATAATCGAATCACATGATATTTCCCATAAAACATGCAATGGAGACGCACCCGGAGGTCATTCCTTCGTGGTCAAGAGAGGACGAGAATTATGTAGGGCTACAAAAGCACACCTCAAAGTTCGTAGTTCTCAATCTAAGGATTTCCCAATGTCACCGCGGCCATCCAAAGAGAGTCCCACAATCACCACAACATATCTAAAGGATAGTCAAAGACAAGCACCAAGAGACTCTCAATCTTCAATCAACACACAAGAGAGGAAATCACTCATGAAAATATTTTTCTAATCCATGTCCAATAGACCGCTGTCACCTTGGTCTCGGGGATTATACTAGATAAAGACAAGTGAGTACATCAATCCAATACATAGAGGAAGGGGAAATATCATGGGATCACCCTAGATTAACATAGCCTATGATCACAACGAAGATCACATCATGGGAGAGAGAGATAACCACATATCTACACGTACGAGCCCTCGGCCCCGGAGGAAACTACTCACGCATGGACATGGTGAGGAGGAGGTTGATGATGGTGTTGATGGAGAGGTGCAGCCCCGCGAGGAGGAGACGGCCGGCGGCGGCGGCGGCCCTTGGTGGCGCGGCGGCGGCGGCGGCCCTCCGGGCGGTGGCGGCCCTAGGGGGCAGAGGCTCCTTGCCCCCCCCCCCTTCTTCCTTGTGGATGGTAATGAAATGGTGCTGGTCCTCCCCTCCAAGACGGCGGCTTGGGAGGAGGAAAATTCGTGGCCCTTGGTGACCTAGGTTTCCTCTCTTTATATAGACTCTCGGATTCCCGTCATCAGATTTTGGGCCTCAGTAAAACGGGCTTTACTCGGCCGTCCGGACTCCGATTTGGACGAATTTTATATCCAGAAGCATCGCCTCGAAATTCCCCACAACTTTCGCAACTAGACTTTTTCCGTTTGACGTCGTCTTCGGGCCGGAACGTGACAATCTTTAAAAAACGTTCTCAGACAGATTTCAGGAAAGTCAGATCCTACTCCAATACGACTCTTTTTGCGTTTTTGTCAATTTCCAAGTAATTCCTACACAATAAAGTGTAAAACAAGAACATTGTGCACTTTTGCAACCATTAGTAGGTTAGTCCAAATATGATCAAAAGTGTATGGAAGTGCATAAATATCATAGCAATATCACACAAAAAGGGCATGGAGCAAGCAGAAATTATAGATACGTTTTGGACGTATCAGTAGGCTGTCCCATCCGGTCGTGGCCTGAGACGAGATACGCGCGGCTACTATCAGGGTGTCGGCACGCTCGGAGGTCTTGCTGGATTAGTTTTATCTATGTCGGAATATCTTGAGCTCGGGATTCCGAGAATACTCGGGTCTTCCCAACTTGGAGTTGCGACTCCGCAGATCGTGAGCTTGTGATGGGCAAAGTTGGGACACCCCTGTAGGGTTTGATCTTTCGAAAGCCGTGCCCGCGGTTATGTGGCAGATGGGAATTTGTTAATATCCGGTTGTAGACAACTTGACACCATGTTCAGAATACACTACCAGCGTGAGTAACCGTGACGGTCATTATCCGAAGGGGTTCGGGAAGTGAACACGGTGGGGTTATGAATGACGTGCTTAGATAGGATCACTTCGTGATCACTTTGTCGATCGTTGGCACTTTCTCTTCTCGCTCTAAACACGTAAGCTAGTGCTAGTGCTGCTGCAACCTTCTTTTAAGCCTTTTCCACACCTAAGGCTTTGATAGTATTGCTACCCGGGAACGGGATTGTTGAGTCCTCCGTGGCTCACAGATTCTACACAACACCAGATGCAGGCACCGATGAGAACTACACAGGTGATGGGACAGAGCTTTATTGGGAGTTCGATGAAGAGCGTGGGCGATACTACGTGTCTTATCCCGACGATCAGTAGTGGCTTCTACTAGGGGCGATTCAGACCTTGTGTGGCTTTATTTATGGTATCTTTCATTTGGATCTTCGTTTGTAGTCGGACTGTGATGTTATTTGGATCATGGATGTTAATGTATTACATTGTGTGATGTGGCTAGTGTAAGCCAACTACTCTTTTACAATTTCATCCCTCTTTTACATGAGTTGTGCAAAGATACCATTCTTGAGGTCATTCCAGTATGATATTATGCCTTTAAGTCGTGCCTCGACACGTGGGAGGTATAATCTCATACTGGGCATAACAGTAAGCCTCCACAGCCATAGTTTCAATCAGTAATGTGTTATCCTCTCACTCATCAGATTCCACATTATCCTCATCCTCTTCATCAGTAGGGTTATCACCCCCATTGTTATCATTCTTGCTACTCCCCTCAGTTTTTCCTTTATATCCAGATTTAGGATCAAATTTGCCACAGGCAGCTGTTTTCACATGGTTTTTTTTGCATCCGACCCCACCTGAACTGCATCTCTCTCTCTTTCTAGATCACGCACCAGCACTTTCTCGATTTCACAAGAGAAGTCAAAGAAATATGTGCCCAACACTGCCTCCGTAACCCCAGGGAGCTCATCCACATTACGACAACCTAGCCGGACCCTGACAAATTCAGGCTTGTGCTGGGTGGCCATGTCGATTTCAAGTGGGACACCCACCAGGGAAGAAACATAAGCAATATTTCTCTCATTTCTTCTTTCCAGGGGAACATTAGCAACTTTAACCCATGCCATCTCCATAACTCCCTTTGCCCCAACATTGGCGGACCAGGGAACACTTTTAACAACCACACCACGGGATTTAAGAGTCATTCTATCATTGTAGCATGCTTTTTTCACATCCCTTTGATTAGGAAACCTCATCACATAAGTATTTGGACCAATGGTCCGAGCAGTGCAGTGCCACTTGGTCCCAGTATAATCAGAAAAATCCTCTTCTAACTCCTTAACACTAGCTTCACCCTCTATGAAAGCAACAACCACAATGGTAGATCTTTCCTTCAACTGTTTAGCAGTGCATGAATCGGGAATGTAAAAGAAGCCTTATGAAACTAGCTATATCCTATAGCTAGTGCCGTATAAAACTGCTGCTATTGAGGAGTCCGCGATCGACTTCATCTCACTTTGAGCAGCTGCAGCGCGCGCCGCCGCCATGAAGCTCGCCGCTCTGTGCAAGGACCCCTTCGTGCTCTCCCGCACCTTCCTCGGCCTCCTGCTCCACCTAGCGCTCACTAGTAGAAAACATGGCTTTGGTCCAGGCCAGCCCAGCCCATTAGTCCCGGTTCTGTCACGAACCGGGACCCATGGTGGCATTGGTCCCGGTTCTTGAGCCCAGAGAGCAGGCCGAGCCTCATGGGGCATTGGTACCAATTCTTCTGTCCTCATTGGTCCCGGTTCCAGACACGTACAAGGACCAATGGGCCTTGCTGGCCCACAACCATTGGTCCCGGTTTGTGCCTAGAACCGGGACCAAAGGGGGGCTTTTAGTCCCGGTTTCAACCACGAACCGGGACATATGATGTGCGTATATATACCCCCTCGCCCGCTAGCACACCACTCCACTGCTCTATTTTTTTCTGGCCGGTGAGCGGAGAGTTTTGTGGTGCTCTAGCTCACCTCCTATGCACATGAAGTGTTTGATGAAATGCCCTAGCCACACTATTTAAGCTTTCTCCACTCGAAGCTCCTTGTCCAAGCTCCATTTTCCTCAAGATTTGTCGGTCCCTCCTGCCCTGTCCCTGTCCTCACCGCCGTTATTCGCCTGCGCCGAACTCGTCGCTGGCACCACCGTGGTGAGCCTCCTGTTCTTATCTTCTTTCTAAAAGAAAAAAATTCTTACTTGTATGATTTAGAAAGATATTTGAATAATTTTCTGAGATTTATTATTGTTTGTTATTATATAGTGCGATGGTTTTGGTATCCGCCCACGTTGTCCCTCGTCCTGTCTATGATTCGGATGTGGTATATTATCTTTAATTTATAACTATTTGTTTTAGTGTTTATGAAAATTATGCCGACCAATGTGATATATATGTTTTTATCTAGGAGGTATGTGAACCAGAAATTCCAACCGACCCTCTTGTGGAGAGGTTAAATTTAGTTGAAAAGGAAAACATTTACTCGAAGAAAAAATTGGAAAAAACTGAGGAGGATAAGATGGAATTGGAATTGCATGTTGCGGAAGTCGTCGATGATCACAAGATCAAGATGGACCCTATTGTCAAGAGGTTAAATTTAGTTGAAGAAGAAAACAATAAGTTGAAGGAAAAAATAAAACAAATTGAGGAGGAGAAGATGATATTGGAGTTGCATGTTGCGGATGTCGTCGATGATCACAAGATCAAGATGGACCCTATTATCAAGAGGTTAAATTTAGTTGAAGAAGAAAACAATTAGTTGAAGGAAAAAATAAAACAAATTGAGGAGAAGAAGATTATATTGGAGTTGCATGTTGCGGATGTCGTCGATGATCACAAGATCAAGATGGATGCCATGCACTTGAAGATTAGAAAGATTAGAAAATATGACATTCATACCGAGGCTTGGTATCATTATGCCGTTGGATCAATTGTTACCTTGGTTGCAATTATGATCCCATTTGTTGTTGTATTGAAATATTTTACATAGTTTCAATGTATGGTTTAATTAGATGCTCTAGAGAACTATGTATGTATACTTTGGTTTTAATGTGATGATGAACCTCTATTAATTTGGTCACACATATCTATTCATGATGTTCTGTAATGGTTTTTGACACAATTAATTATATATAATGCACGCAGATGATCCGACAATGAATGTACGGTCACAGACGCACCTCCGAGTTTATTAAGGGCATGCATAATTTTCTCGAAGTGGATGAAGAAAACAAGCAGAATGGTTTTATGTGTTCTCCATGCCCTAGCTGTGGGAATACGAGGTGCTACTCTGACTCGAAAACCCTTCACACCCACCTGCTTTATAACGGTTTCATGCCACACTATAATGTTTGGACCAAGCACGGAGAAATAGGTGTTATGATGGAAGACAGCGAAGAATAAGAGGATGATGACAAATACGTGCCCCCTGAATACAGTGATGCTACAACGGGGGAAGCTAAAGATCAAGAGGAACTAGACGGTGTGCCCGATGATGATCTCCGCCGGGTCATTCTTGGGAGTGTATGGGAAGACAAAAGATACACCGGAGGCACGGGAGGACCTGCAACGTTTGCACGAAAAAGATGGCATGCCTCCAAAGCAGTATAAAGGTCCTACCAGCTACGCTCTTACCAAAGAAGAGAAGGAAATCTTCTTTGAATGCCTACTCAGTATGAAGGTCCCGTCTGGCTTCTCGTCAAATATAAAGGGAATAATAAATATGGCCGAGAAAAAGTTTCAGAACCTAAAGTCTCATGACTTCCACGTGATTATGACGCAACTGCTTCCAGTTGCATCGAGGGGGCTTCTACCGGAAAACGTTCGATTAGCCATCGTGAAGCTATGTGCATTCCTAAATGCAATCTCTCAGAAGGTGATCGATCCAGAAATCATACCAAGGCTAAGGAGTGACGTGGCGCAATGTCTTGTCAGTTTCGAGCTGGTGTTCCCACCATCCTTTTTCAATATCATCATGCATGTCCTAGTTCATCTAGTCGACGAGATTGTCGTTCTGGGCCTCGTATTTCTACACAATATGTTCCCCTTTGAGATGTTCATGGGAGTCCTACAGAAATATGTCCGTAACCGCGCTAGGCTAGAAGGAAGCATCTCCATGGGCCATCAAACAGAGGATGTCATTGGGTTCTGTGTTGACTTCATTCCTGACCTTAAGAAGATTGGTCTCCCTAAATCACGATATGAGGGGAGACTGACTGGAAAAGGCACGCTAGGAGGGGACTCAATAATATGTCGGGACGGGCATTCTTGGTCTCGGGCATACTACATAGTTCTACAAAACTCTACATTGGTGACCCCGTATACCGATGAACACAAGAACATTCTGCCCTCCAAACACCCGGAGAAGTGCGATGACTGGATTACATGTGAACACATCAGGACTTTCGGCAGTTGGTTGCAAACACGTCTCAGGGGTGACAACACTGTTTCTGATGAGCTGTACTCGTTGGCCAGGGGACCATCTTCGACTGTATTGACTTACAAAGGGTACGAGATAAATGGGAATACATTTTACACGATCGCCCAAGATCAAAAGAGCACCAACCAAAACTGCGGTGTCCGCTTTGATGCAGCAACCAAGAAGAGAAAGGACACATATTATGGTTACATAGTGGACATATGGGAACTTGACTATGGACATAATTTTAAGATCCCTTTGTTTAAGTGCAAATGGGTCAATCTATCAGGAGGCGGGGTACATGTAGACCCACGGTACGGAATGACAACAATGGATCTGAACAATCTTAGGTACACAGAAGAACCATTCGTCCTAGCCAATGATGTGGCGCAGGTTTTCTATGTGAAGGACTTTTCTACCAAACTGAGAAAAAGAAAAGATAAGGAAGCGAATACATCATACGATGAGCCTAAGTGCCACATAGTTCTTTCAGGAAAAAGAGACATCGTGGGATTGGAGGGCAAGACAGACATGTCTGAAGATTATGGAAAGTGTCTTGAAATTCCTCCCTTCAAAATAAAGGCTGACCCAAGCACCCTGTTAAATTATGAAGATTATCCATGGTTACGGCGCAATAAGCAAAGGACACAAGCGAAGAAAAAGTGAAGAATTTCTCTCCACAACTATTATGATGATGCATTTGATCTAGAATATCACCGCAGTTACATGTGAAGACATGAATGCCTTTTGTAACACATGAGTTTACGTATGAAAACCTGATCATTCGAAAGAGATTGTTTGTTTTGTACACGAAGTGCATCCAGTTTTTGTCGTAACCCTCCCAAATTTTTAGCACATGCTATGTGGGTGAAATGATGATACCATGCCAACTTTCTACCTTTTCAGCGTTCATTTGTAGTGCTTTACAATTTAAGGGTCATTTAGTTGAAATAATGAACTAATAGCAAAGAGAATGAACTAAAAATAATCAATTAAAATATTCTGTTATGATCAACTAAAACAAAACTATAATATTCTTCAATAACAAAAAGAATCAACTAAAAAGCTTTTATAAATCTCCAATAGCAAAAGGAATAAACTAAAAAACTTTTATAAACCTCTAATATTATTGAAACAAAAATTATATAAAATTTATGCAACTAAAGTTATCAAAGTATTTTCTGTTCAAAACATTAAAAGCAAAAAGAATTTTTTTTGTTAGAAACTTTAATAGCAAAAAGAATTATCAGAAAAAAAATTAGAAACTAAAATAAGAAAATCTGTTTTTGAATATAATGATAAAACACAATAATATTACATAGCAGGAAAAAGAATCACTCAAAAATCTATTTTTATAGTAAACTAGTGATTCACACAAATTTAAAAAAAAATCAAATTTAAACTATTCAAATTGGAAAACAAATGGCACTAACAGAAAGTTTTTAATTTTTATTACCTAAAAGCAAAAAAATCACTGAAAAACTAGTAGAAACAAAAGAATTTTGCTGTAAGTAGAAACAAAAGAAAATAAATAAAGCAAAAAAGAAAACAAAATAAAAATAAAAAAGTGCCACCTACTGGGCCACCACGGCCTGAATACAACTTGAAAGCCAACCATGGGCCAGGATTCAGACCCGCAACAGGCCCAGTAGGCCAACAGGCACACAGTGACAATTTTAGGCCCGAAAGCCTGCAGTTGAGAGGAGCTCGATAGGGCAGCGGTAGTGAGGCTTATAAACCACTCCGAGCCCCTCTCAACTAGCAAGGTGGGACTAAAGTTTTTGGCCGCGGGGCAGCACAAGGCCTTTGGTCCCGGTTGGTAGCACCAACCGGCACTAAAGGGGTGCATTGGTACCAGTTAGTGGCACCAACCGGTACCAATGC